>JBAMHV010000017.1:12539617-12557726 GCA_037177535.1 Pseudomugil gertrudae
ATACTTGATTGTAAATTTAGGATGATGAACTCTGTTGGCTGCTATGCATATTGATGTCACTACGTTTATCTCACTAGACCCCCTTTATTTTATTTATCATTTAAGAATGCAAAGCCAAATTTGCCTGAAGCCATTGCTGTTGTACGTACTACCTTCTGTTACATAAGTAGCGACTGTTGTGCTTTTACCCCCTAACCCTGCTTTCTGCTTTGTGTTTGCAGACAGATGATAATATCAAACCAGCCGAGCCAGTAAAAGAGGCAAATGAACACTTTCCACCATCTGACCCACAGTTCCTGCTCATAGATGCCGTGTTTGAAACTGTTAATATTGGAACTCTTCCTCCTCTGCACTTCCTCAATGAGACTGTGTTTGAGAGGACTGCCTCTGAGCGAGAAGACGGAGAAAAAATTCTCTCTCGACGGGCAGAGCAGAGGTCAGATCTCATCTCTGGTGTGTACGAAGGAGGCCTGAAGGTGTGGGAGTGCACGTACGACCTTTTGGAGCTGATAGAGAAACATGGAGAGACCTTCAGTGAGAAGGCAGTTTTGGATTTGGGCTGTGGAGCAGGGCTGTTGGGAATACTGGCTCTGAAACGAGGAGCTAGTCAAGTTCACTTCCAAGATTACAACAGTACAGTCATCGAACAGCTCACAGTGCCCAATGTAATGTTAAACTGCCAAGAGGATGATGAGGTTGACAGTGAAGATGATGGAAAAGGAAAGGGCAAAGGAGAAATCCAGAAAGATGGTTATAGAAAGAAAGAAGAAGGGGAAAGCAAGGTAAACCCACCAGCTAAGAAAAAAGCTGTAGACATGTCTCAGCACCCAATACTGAGCAGGTGTCGCTTCTTTTCTGGTGACTGGGTCACATATCTTCCTTTAGCTTTAAAGATAGAACCACAGCTTAAATTCCACATTATATTCACCTCAGAGACCATCTATAACACCGTATACTACCCTGCTCTACATGAAACCCTTCACAAACTGCTGGCACCGGATGGGCTCGTCTACCTTGCTACCAAATCCCACTACTTTGGCGTTGGTGGTGGACTCCATTTGTTTGAGATGTTCGTGGAGCAGAGGGGGGTCTTCTGTGTGGATCATCTGTGGGATGGGGAAGAGGGGCTCCAGAGACATGTAGTAGTGTTGCGTTTTAAAAAGGACACTTGATACAGGACTCAGGATTTCCACATAAAAAAGTTGTTTTATGAAGCTGAATTGTTATAAAACAGTTCTAAAAATAAAGGAAAGACTAATAAAAGAAAATGCTTTCATGTTCTATTTTGTCTTTCATTACCTACACCCTCTTTCACTTCCTATATAGAAATTTGAATATGTCTGCTAGCAACTAAAGTGCTCTTGAAAGGGGTTGCTACAGGTCTTTAGATGCGTACGAAGGGAAGAAAAGGAAATGGGCTCAGTGACCTTTACGAGTGTTTTCCCCAGTGTTCAAACACCAGCATAAAAGCCAGGCTTGTTTCTGAAGTCCAGCGCAAAATGTCAATTGCAACTTATCCCACTAGTCTAAGGATGTAGTATGAAAGTGGATTCTAAAGTCACTGCACATCAATGGTGGGACTCTATGGGGTTTCTTATGCTGGTTATTTAATCACAATGGGCTCTATTCCAATACAAAAAGTCTTGACACATTTCATGAGTATATAAATCGGGAAATATGCCCAGACTTGCATCTGAGTACCAGAAAGGTGCTCTGCTGATATTTTCCATGTGGAATCCCCTGTTGGTCCAGAACAAGGAAATCCACTGACTTAATCTGTGGGATTTTTCTGAGGAACAACGGAATCAAGTCCAGACCAGTTTTTCTTAGTGAGTAGGTAAAGGGGATGAGGAAATAAATTAGTTGCACAAAGTCACTGAACAATGAACCTGCTTGAATAGAAACTATATTTAAAAAAGGCATATTTGCCAGCTTACACACACTTTTCTTTCAGTGTGACTAAGCACAATCACATCTCTGCTGTGTTGGTGATTGGATAGAAAGTTACGTTGGATAGTGTTTTTTTTTTTAATACACCTCTGTCAAAACTCCATCACAAACTCATAAACATACCCATGACGCAAAAGCTACACACAGCCCTCCTGATTAAAAATGAAAAACATTTGACAACAATCAAAAACTGTTGGAACAAGAAGCTTAAACATGACTCGGCATATCAACACCCACACGTGTGCAAATAGACTTTCCATCCACTTATATAATACTGTAGTATTAAAGGCTATCTTACACTTATGTACATAAAATACACTGAACATGGTTTCTGTTTGCAGAAAAACGGCCGGCAAACTTCCAGTGTGTCAGCTTCGTCATCATCTCTCATCTCGACAGCTGTTTGTGGCCTGTGGGGGAATTCCTGGTTCCTCAAGTAGACACAGCCTTTCCCCTGCTTACTTTATGGGAACAGGGGGCAGGGCAAGTCAGATGGTTTTCCTCAGAAACTATTATGTGTTGATTCACAGTGAGGGGGCGTGCTGTTCACTCCCACTGCTTCCTTCTTACTGGGAAGTGACTGTCAGGCTTACCGTACAGAGGGAGTGTATGAAAAACAGAGGAGGGTGACTGATGGGTGATGTGGAAAGGTGGTGGTATTTAAGATTCTTTGCTCTGAATGTCAGTCACTGTGCCGCATCCTTACGTGGAACGTGGAGGACATGAGCAGAAGCTACAGGTGAACTATGGATAGATGTGTGTGTTCAGTGCGGAAAGGGTGCAGTGTTACAATATGCTTGTGTTGACTGCTAAAGTGTGTTTAGTGCTGACAAGAGCAAGATCCTGGAAGCCCTTCGTGAAGAAGGTTATTTCTGATTTATCCAGGATGTGGAAGGAAATTTTAATGACTCAGGTATGTATGCTGGTAGAAACACTGAACTTGTGTTACATTGTGACATTTTTATTATGTATAAAAGAAAACTCATTTGGATATTTTGTGAACTTTCATCTGATTTCTACATGAAAGACATCTGCTTATGTGTAAACTTTAAAACTTTGTTAACGTAGGGTTACTCATAAGAGGATTCTTGTCAGGAAATAAGTTGCACAACTGGTTGTTTTCGACTCAAATGTGGGAAAGATATGAGTTTCCTGAACGTGTTCAGGTGTGGCCTTCCTTAGAAAACTCACTGTACTGCACTGTTCCCTTAAAGAGTGCTCACTCTCAATGAATAAACCAAAGATAATACTGAAAACGACCTTACTTTACTCTCACTGTCAATGTTTACTCCAGGCCTTGGAAGAGATGTTTTTCAAATGACAGAAGAGGCTCTGTAATGCAGCTCAGGCCAGTTAATATCAAATCTGTGTTGTACGGTTCAAAGACACATTGACCAACTGATTGTCAGTAATCACACAGTCCTGGGACTCTTTTTCCTGGGAGTGTACAGCCATATTTGATGAGTCATTTCATCCCTTGACCAGAGCACTATCACCCTGATTTGATTCAATGTTTGCATCATGGTTGACGTGTTTTCTTTTCAGTAGTTTTAAAGCCTTTCCAGAAATGCTTGACCTAAAAAGGTGGTTGGATCCAATAATTAGCCTTAACACTCTGCGTGGGCTTGTTCTAAAATCTAACAACTGATATACTCATTAATGACAGCATTTTTTTTTATCATTTGTTTTCCATGTTTGCATTTACGTTGACATTTTTTTGTAAATATCTCTGAATTTTTTTATATTTCTTACAATTGTTTTTATCAAATGTTTGAATCTATCAGCAACACCAAATGTGAGTAATGGCTGTTTAGGATCGAGTTTAGTCACCACTATTGCAGCCTCTTGCCCAACCTTTACAGTGGAGGAAGCAGAGCTGACGTTATCACCTTATCATCACTCTGCTTTCTTGAGAATTGGGGATCGGCGGCTGAACTGTTCAACATGTCAGACCTGAATGTGCCTATGTTTTATTTTCCCATTATGAGTTTAAACACTTTGTTCTTTTACAACTAGGAAAAAGTTGGTGTGTACATTGATGGATACTTTCTCATAATAATTTAGACCATTAAGGATCAAAACACTGCGGTAGACCATTTTCTCATAAGTGCTCTGCTATGAGAACTGAATTCCATAGATGGTGGCATCTTCATCTATGGGCTTAGTTCTTCTGGTATGGTACTGGCTTGTCAAGCATACAGCACTCTACGACATAAGTCATGACGACTTACAAGCATGAAGAATGTAGGTTCATTCATTTTATATGTTAAAGTTATCTTGTCTACTCCTTTAAATTGTGCAAAAAAAGTGCTTTTCTGTATGTGTACTGTGAAAAACCTGCTAATAAAGTTGTTAAAAATACTTTTTCTCTGTAATTTATTAAATTACACCCTGTTGTGCATAAAACACTGTTCAAATGTAAATAAAAAAGAGGTGAATAATTTTCAAAAATACATAAGCTGTCATGTTACTTCATTTTCTGTGCTTGCTGGCCGTATCATTTCATAGTATAATGATGGTTATACAGCCATTACAATAGCAGCATTTAAGAAAAGTTTTAAAGAATTGTGATAAAATTGGAAAAGAAATTGGAACTCAAAATAAAAATTTTGAGCTACATTTGCATAAAACTGCAAATTAGGTCAATAGAGTCTTATTTAACCATTAACTTGTTCAATTTTAAGAACCAAAGTTCTTAAAATAAAATAAAATGAAGATTTATGTGTTGCAAAGTACTCAGTTATTAAATACATTCATGTTGGTATATGATCTTTACAAGGAATGTTCCATTAAAGAAAGTCTTTTGTCACATGAACATAACTCAATATTGAGTAATACACACTGAAAACTAGAGTAGTGAAAAATATGTGTATTTTCTATAATACAGATACTAAAAAATAAAGCCTGTGTCATTCATATGCAAACAACAGCAATCAAATGTGAAACAGTAAATATTTAATGTCATGATCTCCAACTGAATCATAGCAGTCTTGCTGACACATAATATGATCAAAGCTACGTTCAGACAGAACATTTACGAGATACATTGTTTATTCTTTGCATGGGTTTATACTTTATATCAAGAAAGAAAAAAACACCTATTTTTTATCAGTGCATGTGTGGAATGAGGCATGATAGTATTGATACAGCACATAAATTAGTGCAACATATCAATTAATTGAAGAATAAAGAAGTATTATGTGAGGTTCTGAAACGTTACGTTTTTTAAGTTTTTTCAAACTTTAAGTTGTAGACCTCTAATTTTGGGAATAATTTAAATCAAATTAATTCTGCTGATGGGGATTTAGTTTTATTAAATTAACCCTTTTATTGGAAAAATATAAGAATATTTGCTTATTCAAAGCATTCACTTGCTTTACTGACTAATATGGTATGGGTAACAACAGGAAGATCACAAACAGCCCTTGTGTCATATGACCTCTTTGCTGTGGCATTTCTTCAGTAATTTCTTTCAGACTAGCTTTATAATAAAAATAATAAAACCTTGTGTAGTTCACCTTTAAAATGAATTAAGCTTGTTTTCATAAATTGTTTAGTTACAAATGACTGTTTAAACATAGAAACTTTTCTCTTTTAAGTATTTTAAAAGATATTTCAAAACAGATAATGCTATTCTATTATAATGAATATTTTAATTATTATTATTATTATTAATACTTTTTTATGTTTATTACTTATTATTAGTTTGCATGTACATCCGCCTAGTCTGTAAACAGTCAATCAGAATATTTTACAAGCCAAATTCTCGATTACCATTGGCTGATTTACCCGTCAGTCAATGACGTAAGCATCCTTGTCCAACCAATGTGTTTCTTTTCTTTTTTTTCTGAAATGAGCAAGAGGGCCAAAACTGTTGTAGCACAACGGTGATAGTTCACTGTTACACCCTGACTTTCTTGTGATGCGTTTGTTTTCATTTCTCGTGGCAAAGTGGGGACACTTGTAGTGGGGTTATTACGTTATTTATTTTTATATAGAATAATCTGATTTGTTCGAAGTTGTGTTATGGATGAAGTACGGCCTACAAGTGGTGCACAAGCCCACGGGCTGGTGCCGCTGTTTCCTCCCGGACTGCAGGCAATCTATGGGGAATGTCGGCGACTTTACCCCGATCAAGGCAACCCGCTGCAAGTTACTGCCATTGTGAAATATTGGTAGGCAGATTATCATTTTTTTGGTAATCTGAGTTTATATATTCAGTTAGAGTTTTGGAACCACGTTTTGCAGTAATTGCGAAAGGTTAGCTAGAAGTTAGCTTAGCTTTATGCTAACATGAACATTTCAGCTAACTAGAAATTTCAAGTAACTTCTGTTGTTAATCGGGGAGGGGAGCCAGCGAAAAGTTATACATTTATAAGAATATTAAATATAGCGGTGTCTAAAAATGTTGATTTTAATTCTAGTGTTGTGTAGAAAAGTAAACGTTGTCCACGGACAACAGAAAGGAAGTCTTTCTTGGCTAATGGTCTTCATTTTACTTATTAAACAGGCTTGGTGGACCAGATCCGTTAGACTATATCAGCATGTACAGGAATATGGGCTGTCCTGCTCAGGACGTCCAGGAACACTGGCACTATGTGAGTTTTGGACTAAGTGACCTGTATGGGGATAATCGGGTTCATGAGTAAGTACACTGATGTTAGCAGCTTCATTAGCATTCGATGTGAAAGGAAAGATCTTTATCAATTAGTTTTTGTAACTTGTTAAGAAGAGGCGTGTCAGCACATCATGTTCATCATTTAACACACTGACCAAAATGATCCTGCTATTTTACAGTTTGGTGATTTGGACATGCACTGAAGAGAACAGAGTTAAATAAATATAGTTACTTTGTTTGTTTTATTTTACTGGCTCTATATTTAAGTTTTTATGTATCTGCCAGATTTACAGGTGCAGATGGACCCAGTGGATTTGGGTTTGAGCTCACCTTCAGACTAAAAAGAGAAGCAGGAGAGACAGCCCCTCCAACATGGCCAGCTGAGCTCATGCAAGGCTTGGCTCGCTATGTCTTCCAGTCAGGTAAAAGCAGATCCAGTGTGTTTGCAAGGCATGCTTGGCTTTGGTTTGCTGTAATACACTCATTAGTCTAACTTATTGGTCATTCATAACATCTTCATGCATCATTTGGAACATTTTTAACTGAACAATGACTTTATTTTACGTAGTCACACCAAATTGTCGAGTAAACTATTTATCTGCCCACAACCTGACAAGGAAAACTCGATTTTGGGTGCGGTTTCAATACCACCATAACTAACCCTTTATAAATTTAAAGAATATTCTCTTTGTAAAGATGACTTTACAGCCTCCAGTGACACATTTAAACATGCAACAGTGGAGTCTGCTTTGTTTATCTTTGCTTCTGTTGGGAGTTTTGCATATTAACAGAAAGTCTGATTTTCCTTGTCTTACCCTGTGCTATTTAGTGTTATTGTTTCCATGAATGCAAAGCCACACCTAATATTATGTGCATATTCTCTTCTTTTAGTCACTATACTGTTTAGTTCTTCAGGCATGTCTACTGTACAGAAAGAAAATTTGGAAGACTAGGGAGGGGTTCGTAGATAAAAGCCATTCAGAAGGAGAAAAAGACTATTCACTCGAGACTTTCGGCTCTGTTTTCCAGCTGGGGTCAATTTGCGTGTGGGTGGGCTCCCAGTCTAAATGAATGCTGATTCCAGGCCATCTTCTCCCTCGCTTTTCTCCTGAATTTTGGACCGAGTGCATGCTACCTCCCAAGCAGACAGATTTACTCAGATGGAAATACTGCGTCAATGCTTTCCTTTCCACATGTGTGTCCTCGTCTCTAACCCTTTCTGATCTTTATCTCTTCTCTATTGTAACAGAAACATTCCCAAAGAGTGTCAGTGCAGTCCAATATTAAAATAATAAAACCGTTTCCCACTGGTGGCTAAAAGCATATAGCTGAGTGCTGTTGGTGAAAGGCTGAGATAGCATGAGTAGTCTAGTTTTAGTTTTTCTTTAAACCTAAAAGCCCCCTTTTTACTTTCTCCTTCAGAAAACACATTTTGTAGTGGTGACCATGTATCGTGGCACAGTCCACTTGACAACAGTGAATCTCGTATCCAGCACATGTTGCTGACAGAGGATCCACAGATGCAACCAATCGGGACTCCGTTTGGCACAGTGAGCTTTCTCCAGGTGAGTAAAAATGTAGACGTCTTCACTAAGGCCCTGTAATGGACTGGCGACCTGTCCAGGGTGTACCCCGCCTCTCGCCCGATGTGAGCTGGGATTGGCTCCAGCCCCCCCGCGACCCCGTTCAGGGAAAAAGCGATAGAAAAAGGATGGATGGTTGGATGTCTTTACTAAATGTAAAACTCTTGCTGGGGGGAAATGTACTTTTCTTTAGCAGGAATTGCACAAAATATATTTTGAGGAATTGTAGGCATTTATTCGAGCAGGTAATAGTAACATTAGCTGCCAGCACCACTGAGTGTTGAGAGCTTGTTGTCAACCCTGTAAAGGGAGCAGAGATAATGCTCGTCATCGTTGGCAAAGATTTTCTTTCTCTTTTCAAGCAGAGGGAAAAAAACCTAAGTTTTTATCTCGAGAGGTTTCAGAACACAGACGAGGCTTGTTTCTGCAGATTATTCTCCACTAATATCCTCCTCCCTCAATTTGTTGCGATTTTTTTCTCCTGTTTTAGTCAATTCCACTCTGTATTTACTTCAGTGTCATACGCAGCTGTGTAGTGTGAAAAGTTTGTTTCTCTTTATTCATAGTTCTGCTTGATTTGTTACATTTTGCTGAGAAAACTGTGGGACTGTGTGGGTTGTAGAAATGGGACGCAGCACAGCTAATGATATAGTTTTATAAGTACAGGAGCATAAATATACACAGAAGAGCGAATCAGGCATAGGCTCTCTCACATTTAAAGCTGATGACATGAGCCTTTAACTAAACAAAATTAACATTTGCCTTATTCTGTGTTTTTATGGTAACTTGAGATAACCTCCTTCCTCATAACCAGGTCTGACAAGTTACTCGAGCCATGTAAGTTAAGCTGCATTAGCTGTGAATTTTTGTTACACATGTTTGTTATACAGATAATTGTACTGATAATATAGCCCTACACATTAATGTATACTCTTTAAAAGAGGAATTACCAGCAAATCATCAACTCTTTGGGTGTGCCCAAATCACGGTTCATCACAGTTTGTTACATTTTTGGCACAGTAAGAAAAACCACAAAACATAAAGCTGCTTAACATTTGTGTAAACAGGAACATGAATATGGAAATTCAAAATGAAACCAAAATATAAAAATAAAAGGACTTACAGTAAATTCTCTCAGTCAAGTATCCTACCCAGAATTATAGGAACTTTTATTATGACTAATCTGTTAATTTTTGGCAAACCTGCAACTGCAAAGTCAAATGAATTAGAAATTAAATGCTTTCTGAAAGTACCAGTATTGTTTATTCGGATGCTGTTCACTAGATCGTGGGTGTATGTACTGAGGAGCTGCAGGCGGCCCAGCAGTGGAATGGCCAAGGCATCCTGGAGCTGATGCGTGGAATCAGAGTGTGAGTAGAGCTTTGCGGTATACATTTTTCCTTTTTATTGTCTTCATTTGACACATGCAGGAAATGCGTGTTTTTAAACTCTTACATGTTCTTTGTGTAACAAATAACATGTACTTTTAACGTTGTTAATGAAGTCTCAGCTATGCCAGTCATATTTCTGATAAATGGGGACAGTAATGGTGGCACTATTTTAAAGAAATCTGACAGTTAGTCTGATTGATTAGTCTTTCATTAAACTTTAATGAGGAAAGATAATGAAAGAGAATTAATATGTGTAGTTTTACTAACACCAATTAGTAAAATTAGAATATAAATTCTGTTTGTTCGGTAAACTCAGTTCAAGAGTTATTAAAGTAATAACTGCTAACCAGAAAAAAAGAAAAATAATCTTTAAAGTAAACGTCTTGATTAAGTAAAGAATAATTAAATGGGTCTATAAACGAAAAAGAGCAACTTGCCGTGGAGATTGGCTCACACAAAGAGGGCATCAGGACTACAGGTGGGGAACAATCAACGCCACCTAATCTGTGACAGATGAACACAGCGTATGTGGGTCGGATCAGGAGGGAGAAACAGGTGCACAGATAGAGCGTGGTGATGGTTGTCTTTTTGTGGCCTTTAGAAACCACCTAAAGCAGCACATGAACCACTCTTGTGCCAAAAACTATATACTCATCCTCTTTTTACAGCCTTATTTGCCAAGTTTCTCACAGCCATCAGATGCTCTGAACATGGTGTGTGTGTGTGTGTGTGTGTGAGAGAGAGAAAAAGATATGCTTGAGACTGTCAGACAACACTTTAGAAATACCAGTGGAATTAAAAGGTGTATACAGTCTGTATACTTATCAGGCTGACCTCAGAATCAGAACATTTTAACAGATCCGTATTCACTGACTGATTTGATTTCAAATAAAACTTTATTTATAAAGCACTTTTCATGCAACCACCTATGTAAATGCTTTACATAATAAAAGCACATTCTGCATATTAAAATGCAACCTTCACACACCAAAGGAGTGATTTAAACACACACTACATTGTGCCAGTAGGAAAAACCTCTTCAGTCAATGCCACATTACTTTATAAAGAATTAATTCCAGTTTGCATGTGTTGGGACCAGTGAAGAGAGTAGTGACTTGTTCATTTATTAACTTTGCGCGTTCAACTTGAAGTTAATGCTAATGATTGTCCTGTGTACAGAGCCGGTGGCCCCTGGTTAATAACAGACATGAGGAGAGGAGAGACCATTTTTGAAATTGATCCACACCTACAAGTAAGGCTTTATTAAATTCTACAGCAGCCAGTTGGTCTTTTTTTTCCACAAGGTTTTGCCCTATTTTATCAGAAAATCACAAATTATGCTACATTATCACAGATGCTTTATTATAACCACCACAGTGATGCAGCAGTCGCATTATATGATTACAATGCAAGTTGTAATTATTACAGAGGCTTAGCCTAAATTAATTCTATGTAAAGACAAAGAAATTAAATGAACTCGGTCAAGGATTTGTGCTAGATAACAAAAGCAAAGACCTTTTAAATTACTAGTATGGGGAGGGGTGGGGGCATTGGGATATATTCAGAGATGCTTTTACCCTTTAAAAATGCTAACTGAATTAGTTTTGTCTAAGCTAGTGTTAATGATTGCGTATATATCTTGCTCTTCTAAGCAGGAGAGAGTGGATCAGGGTATTGAGACAGAAGGTTCTAACCTGAGTGGCGTCAGCGCCAAGTGTGTGTGGGATGATTTGAGTCGACCACCAGAGGATGAGGAGGACAGCAGATCCATCTGCATCGGATCACAGCCACGCAGGCTCTCTGACAAAGGTAAGAAAACTCCCAGAGGAATGAAGAGAGTGGATCTGCTTTTGTGCATTGAGTAGATGATGACGGGATCATTCTTCTTTTTGTCTGTTTGATACAAGACACAGAGCAGATCAGGGAGACCCTGAGAAAAGGACTGGAGTTTAACAGCAAGGCAGCACTACCACCTATCACGAGCCAGAAACAAAGCCATGAGAGAGCGCAGTAAGTGTTCCTCCCACACCAACACACACTAACAGGGGCTCAGCAAGAAAACTTCCTCCATCATGTGCAATGACTCACAGCATTACTGACACTGCTACATACCATTTTATTTTGTTGGTTTATCACTATTATGTTTCCACTTTTCTCTGGAATTAGTCGTAATTTCTGTAGTCTTAACGGTATATGTGGAAGAGATGTAAATATGTGGATATTTCCTTTTTCTAAGGAAAGAAGATTGTGATTTTATTCAGTTTTTTTTCTCATCAGATTGTATTGTTTTAAATCTTTTTGTTTAAATAGTTTTGTTTGTTTTTCAGGAGTCGGAAGGACAGCTTGGAAAGTGAGAGCTCAGCAGCCATCGTTCCTCATGAATTAGTCCGAACGCGACAGCTGGAAAGCGTCCATCTGAAATTCAACCAAGAATCGGGCACACTCCTGCCCCTCTGTCTACGGTACTGCCACATTCTCGCTCTCCTACACCCATGCACAAGGACTACTACCCTTCACCGTGACAGACGGGCAGAAATAGTCCAAACATTTGTCACGAATGTGTCAGAATGTGCTGTGAAAACGTCACGGTGAAAACACGGATGACGTTGGTGTCAAAGGGACTTTCTGCAAGTCGCCCCCAAACAATTGAGCCTCCTCCCACATAGTCTTGTGCCACTTCAAAGTCTGATAAAAATAAGTTGGCTTGTGTTTCGTGTATCTGTGGTGTTCAAAGTGAGTAGTACTTTAGTCATAATGGAACATCAAGTTGCAATTGTGCATTTAGTCTTTTTTAAACCTAGTGATCATTACAAAATGTTTTGTAGTATTTGATTAGCTTTTTATGCTATTCTATTTAGCTAATCCGAAATATTAGCCATAGTTACTGTATATTAATGGTTTAATGAAACAATTGCAGCTCATGGAACTACTCGCAACAAGAAGCACTTCACAGCTGCTTTCAGCTGGGCTTAAATGATGCGTGGAAGTCTTCCGTTTGTCTTGCATCAGTCACAGATCAGTTCTCCATGTATTATTGAATATTGTGTTCATTTCCTGTAAAGGGGAAGGGAACTAAACAATAACTTTCTGATCATGGTTAAAAACAATTGGCACCTGATAGTATCATGGTCTAGAAGGATGGAGATCTAACGCACAGGGCTGCAGTGTTTTTAATTACAAATGTATGCCATATATTTGTGCATTTTGTGGAAAAATACAGTGTTTTTTAGGAGCGATTTCCCTTTGCAAAGGCACAGGAATCTATTTTTATAGTTGGTGTGGCAGCGGTGACCTGCCCTTAGCTGTAAAGATAGCAGAGGCAAGTTTTGTTAAACAAAAATGTTGCTGTTGTATTTGTTCTTCTAAATTGCTGTTTCTAATTACACATGTCTAATTACAGGAAACAGGATACGTTAGTTTTAACTTGCATTTTAATCTTGTAAGAAAAAACATCTCCAACAGCAGCATGGTGGAACAATGGTTAGCGCTGTGGCCTCACAGCAAGAAGGTCGCTGGTTCGAGCCCAGGCTGAGTAGGGTTGTCCAGGGACCTTTCTGTGTGGAGTTTGCATGTTCTTCCCATGTGTGCGTGGGTTCTCTCCGGGTACTCTGGCTTCCTCCCACCGTCAAGACATGCATGTTAGGTTACTAGCTATGGTTAAAATGTCTGCTGTATGTAAGTCGCTTTGGATAAAAGCATCTGCCAAATGACTATAGTATAGTGTATAGTAAGCTGAAATGCAAAATGAATAATTTTAGATGCTTTTTAGTTATTTTTTTTAAAGGAAAGGGGAAAAAAACAATAATAGTTAAACTTGGCTGAAACACCCAGCCCTTAATGAGAAATTAAAGCTGTATTTTCCTGCACAGGGGCCGGTTACTCCATGGGAGGCATTTCACTTACAAAAGTATCAATGGAGACACAGCCATAACGTTTGTGTCTACAGGAGTCGAAGGAGCTTTTGCTACTGAAGAACATCCCTATGCAGCCCATGGGCCCTGGCTGCAGGTATGCACACACACACACACACACACAGTCTGGGATTTTTGGTAGTATGTTCATGTTAATACATTTAAGTGACTTTCTTCTCTCTCCCTGCAGATATTGTTGACTGAGGAGTTTGTTGAACAGATGCTTGGAGATTTACAGGAACTCAACACTTGTGAGGAGGTAAGCAAAATACCTTTTATTTAGACTTTGACTTTAAGACTGGTTTTCTGTTTGATCTTGTATGTCCCTCCCTTGCAGACGAAGTTACCGAAGGAGTACAGTTGGCCAGAGAAGAAGCTGAAGATTTCTGTCCTTCCAGACTCTGTGTTTGATAACCCGCTCCAATGAGACGGAGACGCTTCCTCGCTAGAAAATGCACATAAAAACCTGTGCAGACAAACATTTCCAGAGTGAACCACCATGAGCGGGAGACCTCCCAGGAGCACGCAGAGACCATTAGCTGTCAGGGTGCATAGATATGTGGCTGCTTCTCTCCTGAAGATTATCCTGGGGATCAACTTCACACCTTCAGCTGTTGATGTGCTCTCAAACTAAAACGTACTGTTTACAACATCTCTCTTCTGATGAGGTTATCAAACCAGCCTGTCCACATGGTTGACTTGTGAGAGTTACCTCCCAGGCAAAACAGGATGCTATAATTCATTTGTTAAATTAAAAAAACACGCATCACTACACAGGTTGAGCAAGCGTCCCGTGGTCTGCAGTGTCTGAAGCAACAGTGCTATTTATTCCAGTGGCCTTAGAAAGGGAATCAGAACTACAAAGCAAAACCCTTTGTATGTTTTCAGTTGTGCTTTTGTGTATAGTATTTACAAATGCTGGACATTTTTCTCTTATGTGTTCGTCTTCATACCAAAGTTTTATCTGTTCCTTTTGTTGTCGCCGAAACCGTCTTGAGTTTCAAATGTTTCAAGATTTTGTGGTAGGAATCCGACGAGCTGCACAGTTATGATTATCATTCACTGCTGCAACTTTGGTATCTTGTAAATGCTGCAAGTTTAACCACTTCCACTCCCTTGTGCCAAGAACTTTACTTTGTATTGAGTAGTACTTTGGATCTTTTTCCCCTTGTTTTATAGTTTTACAATGACGTAGGTCAGGTCTGTTATATGGCTTCTCCCAGATGCCATACGGTTATTAAAAAAAGAGGTTTTTATGTTTATTTTGTATGGGACCTGTTTGAAATTGAGTATAATTCCTCAGTGCCTTGATCTACAAAGGACTTCCTACTTCCCGTTAACTCACAGAGCTATTTGCAGCTCCTGAAATGTTAAGACGCATCATTTCAAACTAAGAGTTCTGCATTCACTTATTTTTGCCAAGACTCTCATTCCAGTCCAAGTCAACACTAAGACGTAGACTTAACTTCCTTCACTCCAGCGTCTTACAGAAACGAGCTCCTAAAAACATGTGATGCCATTTTAGTTTTTTTGTACTTTATTTGAAATTTAAAGTTATAACTTTAGACATTGATACTGGCACATTCTGTTAGTATCTTTGTGACTGAACTGGCTGTAATCCTAAGTGCATTAAAGAGTGTAGCTATTACACAAATAAATCTGGATCACTAACACTGAAGTACTTGTGATCTTTTGTCTTTAAAAGATGTTTGTGGTTCAATTTTTTACATATTCATGTGTTTGCATTTCATTAGATTGTGTAAACATGGTGAATACATTAATTTTATTGCATCTTAAAATGAATCAAATGCAAACAGATGGTGCAGAAAGTTTTTCTGAACAAATACGGATGGTGTATAGCTTTCTAATTAGCTATGGTGTTTGAAACAAACCCCACCTGAGGATGCAGAAAGTTTATTCTGTAAATGAGGTCAAATGTCTTTGGATACACAGGCATTTAGAAAACATGTGAGAAAACATAGTGTCAAACTCTTAAAATTAATTACAAAACCAAACAGTCATCTCTGTCTTTTACACATCCTGAATTTTTTAGGTCTCTGGTGCAATGACTAAAGTTATGTTTCCACTGAGCCAGCTTATACCATTGCATATGCTGTATATGTTCACCTGGTTGTGTAATTTAGCCTTTTTGCCACTTTCACCCAAGTTTAAAGTGTAAATGTACTTTTAAGCACTTTTTGCAGCCTTTAATGTATTTGATCATGTATTCAAATGACCTCCTGCACTAAAAAGTGTCATCATGTTTCTATTTTTTCTTTCTCCACACTTCCCGGCCCTCACATGGGCCTCTGGAGATCTTTGGTTTTGGGAAGCAGTGATGCACAGCGGGTCACAGAGATGTCTCCTGGTCTTCTGCAGTCTGTCCGGTAGAGTTTGCTGTGGCCGTTTCGGTGCCTTCCTCCTCTCTCGGCCCCTCCCCGTCTGGAGCGACTCTGTGACGGGTCACGTTATCGAAAGGGGGTAGTAGTCGGTGTGGAGACGCTGCGCTCCCTTCCGACGACTCTCTATTCCCCTGTACTTACCTTAAAACATTACTCCGAGTTTAAGAGAAAGCGAAACAACCGAAAGAAAAAGGAAAACCCCACCGGGGAGTCTGGTAAAATCCCGGAGGTTAGGCGCCGCGACGAACAAACAAGTGTAATCTAAGCGGAGTGGCTCGGTTCATCGCGGGCTGGATGACGCCGTTGTAGGTGCACCGGAGTCGACCAACGACATGGGGAAGAAATAGTTGGTAACGTTGCGTCTGTTCTGTAAGAATACATTCAATGTGTTTTCTGGTTCTGTTATTTTTTATAATTAACAACTCGAGTCTTTTCACGTAATAATAAAATGTCAGTGAGGCGTTTTTTTGGGTAATTAATTGTTTTTAAGCATGTTTTTACAACATGTACGCTCCTGTTTTTTTAAATGTGTGGATAAAAATCGACATATGAAGTTATATTAAGACAAAAGCTAGTATTTTCTTACTTTTGCTGCGGTTTTGCTGGTAATTGTGTCACAAGCCTTTACGTAAACTCACATCCGCTGGCTGCTTGGCTCCATATACTCACACTAATTCTCCTTTTAGTTGTGCAACGTCAGTTTGGATTCCCTTGAAGTCATGGATGCCAGCTGGAAAAACTGTTTTGAAGAGGAGCTCCTTTGCCCCATTTGCTTAAACGTTTTCGACGAGCCAATCCAGCTACCGTGCAAGCACAACTTCTGCAGGGGTTGCATCTCTGAGGCATGGGCCAAAGAGAGCTCCGCGGTCCGGTGTCCCGAGTGCAACCACGACTACGACCAGAAACCTTCACTGGAGAAGAACTTCAAGCTCGCCAACATAGTTAAGCGGTTTAATGCTTTGAACACGGAGAAAGTCCCTGCTGTGCTGCACTGTGTCCTCTGCAGACGAGGCCCCCCGTTGCCTGTGAGGAAGGTGTGTCTGCGCTGCAAGGAGCCGTGCTGCCAGACTCACATCCAGACGCACCTTCAGCAGCCGTGCGCAGCGCCGGGACACCTGTTAGTGGACGCGGAGGAGCTGAGCGCGTGGACGTGTCCCAGTCATGAAGAGTACAGGCTGCTGCACTGTGAGGAAGAGCAGGTGGCTCTATGTCCGTTCTGCTGCATCTCCCACTGCACCAACCAAAGACACACAGTGTGTGATGTGGATACGCAACGTGTACAAATGCAGGTAGATAGATGACACACATTCTCACACACACACACACACATGTCCAACTTTAAACTGCAGAGAACACGTGAATGAAAAGGTTTTATAGATGCACACGAGTTCAGGGCAGCGAAATCCTCCCTTCCTCTCTAATCTTATCTGATATAAAAGGACTGAACAGGTGAAAGTCATCCCTTCAGGTAGATGAGCATGTACACTCACGCATGCACACGCAAACAGGCATAGCTTTTAACCTTGATCAAACGACCCACTTGATGTGGCTGCACCTTTCCATTAGTCGTGCCGTGAGGTAAGTGCTGTGATGCACCCACAGGAAGTGATGGGGCCTGTGCAGCAAAGGCAGATCTACGTGTAGTTTATATATGTTAGATACTTTTATCAAGCACAAATGCACACCGGAGGCTGAAATAATAATGTGATGTTTGAGGGCGAGTGTGTGTGCATGTGTGTGTTATAAGGCACTATTTCAACTCAGTGTTAAGGTCTATACTGTGGAAATATAGCATGAAAGAGACAGTTGTGAAAAACAGAGTATCCAGGACAGTTAAAACAAAAGATTTAAGAAAGAGACTTGTCACCTTTAACCACCTTTAATAACATAAACTTTTAATCATTTACATTATGATATTACGTGTTACCTTACCCCGCCGCCTTGCCTGACACATGGCATGAGGTGTTTATGCTGATATGTGTTTAGGTTTTTACTAAACATTGTCCTGAGCAGAATGTCCAACATCTCAGTCTAATTTTTAAAAGAAGATTTTTTACGTAATTGCTCTGATGATATCCATCCATCCATTTTCAACCGCTTCTTCCTGAACGGGGTTGTGACTGGAGCCAATCCTAGCTTATATCGGGCAAAAGGCGGGGTACACCCTGGAGAGGTCGCCATCACAGGGCCAACACACACAAACAAACAACCATGCACACACACACTCACTCCTATGGGCAATTTAGAGTCTCCA
>JBAMHV010000017.1:12578796-12613216 GCA_037177535.1 Pseudomugil gertrudae
GTTTCCCCTGTGGTGTCCTTGGCAACAGTGGTACCTCAGGATGTTGAAGGCGTGCTGGATTTGTCTGCAGTGTCACCTCAAGTGGTCAGACTTAAAAATACAGAGATCTTGTCAGACTTGTCTCAGTATTTGTCTCATCTTTCCACTAGTCATAGTGAGGACATTAAGACACTTATCTCTGCTTTTCCAGAACTTTTTGGTGATATTCCATCCCAGACCACTGTTGTATTTCATGACATCTCATTGACTAAAGGGCAGCCGATTAAGCAACGTGCTTACCGAGTCAATCCTGAAAAGCGAGAGATGATGAAGAACGAGGCAGAATATCTTCTGGAGCATGGTTTTGCGATTCCAAGTGAGAGTCCTTGGAGTTCACCTTGCTTGTTGGAAAAGAAACCAGATGGCAGCCCAAGGTTTTGTACAGATTACCGAAAGGTAAATGCTGTAACTGTCCCAGACGCATATCCGTTGCCACTGATGGATGACTGTATTGATGACATAGGTCCTGCAACTTATGTCAGCAAGCTCGATATGCTGAAAGGTTATTGGCAGGTTCCGTTGACTCCAAAGGCTTCTGAGATTTCAGCTTTTGTCACACCTGACCACTTTTTGCAGTACACAGTGATGCCATTTGGGATGTGTAATGCTCCTGCCACCTTCCAAAGGCTCGTAAACAAAGTCCTTGGTGACGTTTCCAACTGTAGAGCTTACTTAGATGATATTGTAATATAGAAGTTACACTAATTAAAAAACATCTGTTTGTATCATTTACGGAGCCATACACACACAGTAGATAGTACTACTACAACATCTTCTAGTATTTTAGTTTAAAATATTTTCAGTCAAGGTGGTTTATTGCAAGCATTTTTAGATTTTGCACAATTCATAAGAGAATTTATTTAATCAGAATGTAGAAAAAAAGTTTCACAGGTTGTTTAAAACAAAAATGATACTTAGTGGTAGTTTAGAACAGCTCAGAATGAAAATCCTTTTTCCATCTACCTATATGAACAGAAATCATCCCAGTAACAAGCAAACATCACTTCAGAATGAGCCTTTAATGTTATTTATTTTACATAGAAAGTTTACCATGATGAACTGTCTCTTTAATAACCCCATCCCCCAAACATGTACAATGAAGCCCTTTCTCTTCAATGTTTTCTGTGTGACCCAGTTGGCAGAAGAGAAAGTCTGAATATCAACAAAATGAACCTTTTAAAGCAAAGGTAAAGGTAAATGATGCAATCACAGATCTGCTATTAGGTAGGATGGCTGGGCTTGTAACGAGGACGGTATCTAAAACAAGCCACAGTTTTAACAAAGGAAAAAAATAAACATACTTTATGAGTCAGTGTTTACAGGGTTTCCAAGCACAGCGGTATTATGCTCATAGCTGGAGGTGGCATGCTTCTTCCTTTAAGTAGTATCGGATGAGACTGTCTTCATTATCACCCACAGCAAATCCAACACATCTCATGCACATTATGAATGTACAGTTTCAAAACATTACATTGAAAAGCAGCTACAGGACAACTAATGATCCTTGTGTAACCAAAACTAATGACTAATAGCAGAAGCACTTCTTTAAATAACTTCTCTCAATATACAAAAACTACAGAGAAATTTAATTGGAATATTAAAACTTCCCACGGAGAGCAAGATCACATTTCTGCTTTTGATCTTCACAGCTGCAGGGACTTTGTGCAGGATTTAACAATCTGAGACACTCAGTACAAACTTGCACTGAATGTACATTCATTTATATGCAATGCAGGGAAGGATGCTTCATGTAAACTGAGACTACAGCGAATACCATCTGTTCATTTTACAATTCAGATTTTGAATCTGTGGTTATGAACAATTGTGTTTTATGACAGTGTTAACGTAGTAAGCTTTCCTAATGTGTTAACCAATACAACTGTTGTCAAAAACAACAAAACATTTATTAACAGAAGAAAATAGTTTGGTCCCACTGGGTATTCTGAACAGAAAGGGTTGATTTTAGCTTTATTGTTGCAAAGAGTAACAACGCAAACAATTCAACCACTAAAAGAAACATTGGAAACAAACTTAATAATAATAAATCTTTACATTTCAATGGTAATAAGAACATGTGTAATATTACATAACTTATATAACAACATGAGCTATTCAGTCAGTTTAAGTTGGATGAAAGATCGCTTTGCAGAAGTCGAGGATCTTCTAAATCTCTGGAAACATGAGCAACAAGCCAAATGTACAAAATCACTCATCTCTAGCTGTGGTTAGAAAATCTCACAGAAAATAATGAAGTTTGCAATAAAAACCTAAAATCAAAAGGCAAAGAACCAAAAGGCAATAGCTAGAGGGTAAATAAGCTGATGCCATCACATACAGCTGGAAACCATGTTTGCAAACCTGTGAAGTATTTCTACTGCTTTCAAGAGAAATTCACCTACACGTTTATTCTCTTCACTAGTTTGTTGCAATGTTCTATTCAGGGTTTCAGAAATCTCAAGCTACAAGTTTCCACCATTCAATGTTTACAGACTGAGTGTATCACATGCTAAAAGGCCTTCATCTCTGAATACGTTCTGAATGCTGCTGTGTGGCGCTGAAAGCCAAATGCTCTTAAAGCATTTCACATCCTGCATTCTGACTGTATCCTACTTATGTCAACTTCTGTCTCATGTCCTTGTTTAAAAAGGACATCGGGTCATTTAGGACACAACCTGAGACAGGGCCCATTCTCATTTCACAGCTCTGCTACCAATTCAGACACAGAAAATCTGTGTTGGGGTATGAGAGTAAGATCCATGTAATGGATAAAGGCTTATGGAGCCATCTCTTTCTTCCGTTTGGAGATATACAGAGTGGGCCCCTTAAAAAAAATCAATGTTACAGTGCCTCACCATGTTGCTAACTGGAGCAACCACAGATCATGCCATGGATGTTTCAGCTCTGGATGTGCTGAATCAAAATGAGGAATAATATTTTTAAAAAAGATAGCACAGACATTTCTCCACAGCTGTGCTTCTTCTAACAAATTCAAAAAATTTCATCTCCCGGATGAGCCCAGATGGTAATGTAGTATAAAACTGTCACGAAAGTTTTCCATGAAGGTAGCAAACATGTTTAAGCCAAGTCGATTTGCTTTCTCCGTTTACTTTCTCATTGGGACTTTTCCTCAAAGGCTGCGTCCCATGATGATGACATCTTTGGGAAAGCCCTCCATTTTGGCCACTTCAAAGCATCCAAGCTTACTATAAAAGTCCAACATTCGCTTGTCAGTCTGTCGAACCTTACAGAATGCACCACGGGAGCCTAAAGCAAAGAAAAGATAAGGCAGTCAGTTTAAGATCCAATAATGACAAAACCATCCTAACTCATTACTTCCATAATAAGATTATACTCTATTTGTCTCAGAGAACTATTACTACTAATTCTCTTTGTGCTTTTTCAGTTATTTTATAAATCTGAACTCCTCCTTTTTATTTTCTCTCATTACCGGTACACCTTTTGTATTCATTTTAACACCATATCTGAATAATGTAAGGAAACGTAGCGCTTTGTGTAGAAAACACACCGACACTGATACTGCACTGATCTTTTGGAACAGCTAGTTCAGACACCTACCATTAGCTTTAAGTGAAGATAGCAAACACCCCATCATGCTCTTGGCCACACTGGGGTCTGTGACTTTGGCATGAATGTCAACCTTGATGAGAGAAGGGAAGTTGGACAGGAAAGAATCTGGAAGACCCTCCTCATCCTCATGGAAACTCAGCATCATCTTCTACAAGGATGAAATATAAAATGGTAAATTCCACAATAGGAGGCATCATACTCGTATGGATGTTCTGATGCTAAGATGGATTAAGATCATACTTCTGCCTCTGTGAGATCCTTTTCACCGTCAGGTTTGTGGTATTTCTCCTGCATGAAGGGAATCCAGCTTAATTTGCACTTCTTAACGAAGGGTTTCACATCTACAGTACCAAGAGCATAACCGCATATCCCATCTTCATCCTCCAGCACGAAACCGTAGTCTGAGCTTAGTGTCAGCAGTCCTCCCACCATCCTATGAACAGAGAGGAGAGTTCACAATGCACACTGTAAGAGAAAACGTCTCAGGTTTTAGCCAGAGCTGTCAATTAAATACATCTCAGCACTGTACCTGTCTCCTATGAGGTCAGGATCCTCCTCGGGGAATAGCACCTCCTCCATTCCTTCACAGAACATTTCTTTACATATTTTATAAACTGCACCCTGTAACAGGAGCAGACACAGCCCTTATTTTAGTAGATGGCTCAAAAGAAACGTATTTATTAGATTATGAAATTTTATAAAAACACAATCATACATGAAAGTATCACAAGCAGCAAGCAGATTGGCACTGTAGTACACCAAGTAAACAAGCATTGTACCTCATCTTTGGGAAAGTACGGCCTCATGGTATAGAGTTTGGAGGTCGGTAAAGAAGGTGGAGGTTGGTAGAAAAGATCGTTTGCCCCATCTATTGGCAACAATCTCTGTGGGTATCAAAACAAACAAGTTCAGTTTCACAGAGAGAAGATGGCGGGTGCTGCTTTGGCTGATCGCCTCACTGTGCATTTGCTAAGTTGAGCCACTATCAATCCAAAAATGAACTACGTATTACAGCACAAGGCTTCTGAATGATGAGTACTGTATAAAAAATTAATCACGTTGTGTTCCTTGTTGATTTGACAGTGGGCAACAAAAGCAAATATCACATCTTTCTTATTTATACCAAGAAACCATGGTTGAAATCATCATGTATGTTGTTTTTCCAAACAAAGGGTTGGTGTTTTGGTCTGACTAAGGCTTTACTGGCTGAAGGAGATGCTCGTTTCCCTTTTGAAAAGGCATCGCAATATTTCGCTGCGCAGAACCCTCCTGTTGAGAAAAACAATGATGCTGGCGCAGAAATACAGAGAGAACTCCAGGAAAAAACCAGAGGGGTACATTCAATTTGAGCCGCGTTACTTAACGGTATCAGGTGTTCGTGTGAGGCTTGGCTGGAAACACTTTTAGAGATTTGACAAGTGTGTTTATTCATGGAGTTTTCCCACTGCATACATGCTTGCGTTCTCGCTGGCGCTGCGATGCTTGTGCGTGCGCTTGCAAAAAGTTGGCGTGGTAATTTGTGCGCTGTGTTTTCCTGCAAAGAAATGAGATGTCATGAAAATAAAACCTAGCCATGCTCGCTCGCGCTGCATGCGCCAGGGAAAAGCAGCATCTCCTTGGCCAGTTGCTGAAAAAAACCAAACTAATATTAAATCAATAAATGCTACGCCAAACACTGGCTGTTGCTCTTGTCAGGACAGGTTCAAGTCACCAATTTTTCTCATGCAGCCTGACATCAACCTCTTTGAAGTAGAAGTGCTGAAACTATATTACAAAGACTGGCTCATGAAAATCAGCTCACCTTCGACAGACCAAACCCCTTCAATACCTTGGCAATTTTTTACCAGTTTTCTTCTCACAGCACTTTTTTTTTCCATTTGATTGCATTAGATACCTGGAACTCTCCTGCTAGACCTCCCCTAAAGGCCCAGGGCTCTTGGTCTCCTCTAAGGAATTGTGCTGAGGACTGACTACGACACCCTGTTAGGAGCAGAGCCAAGCGGACATTGTTACCACAGGATGGGGCTCTCTGATACAGATGAAAAGCGTGGGGGAATGGGAATGAAGGGGGCAATATGTATCTAGAAGCAGTATTAAATAGAAATACATTAACTTTGTTTGAATCATTAATACATAAAGTAAACCTAATGCGGAAATAAATCATCTATATTTAAAATAAATACAGCAAGATGGGGCTCAGGCACCTAAATCTCACGTTTGGACAGAATTCAGGTGCAAATCTGCAGTTACATTATTAAAATCGGCCATGCACTTCTTTTAATTCCCTCTATAAATAAATATTGTAAGACAGTGCCACACAATAAGGTATACAGGCCATACATAAGTAATTTTGAGCTGTTCTTTCATCCGTGGCATTTCAGTAAAGGATGATCGTTAAAAGCAGATGGAGCTCATTAATATTATAAGAACCACCAGAGCCAAAATCTATGCCGTCTATGGATCACAACAGAAAGCTTTAGCTGCCATCACCCCACAGAGCTCAGTACCCCGTGTGAAGTCACATTCTTATCTCATCTGCCTTGTCACATGACAGAGGAGCATGAGTCATTAAGAACCAGGAAGATGGAACATGAGGCAGTATCTACAATTCCTGATTTAAAGGGCCTCCCAGCTTACTAGTAAAAGCAACAATAAAGAAAGCACAGCTAAATCCACTACAGGAACAAAACACAAAGAGCAGCATATAACTAGAGCACGCAGAGCTTCAACATTTAATATACAACAGCACTGCTGCTAATAAAAAAAAATAAAAAATAAAATCAACCCTGGTTGACAAGATACCCTGTCATGTGACCAGACAAATGCAGCGCGCGTGCAGGACACAAAACCCTGCTATACATATAAACCTCACACTGATATCCAAAACAATTCCTGTGAAGAGCTGACAACACAGCATGCAGATGCACCCACATGAAGGAACTGAACCTGGCGATCCTATACAATGTCACCCGAGTCCAGTTTGGACTGGATTGTTTTGGTATAATCGATCACAGAATGTATGATCGTGTTTTCCTTCATAGTCCACCTGCTGTATGAACTCATTGCACACAAACATTCCCGAGTGTGGGATAAATTTCACATGGTGTGATTCAATTTAAAACCCAAGCACAAAGTTCCTCTGAGTAGGTGCATCAGGCTGGTTTGAGCCACTTCTATAAGCCTACTGACAGAAACAAAAACAATACGTTAGAGAGATGCTGCCAAAGAGAAATTTGGGTGTTAACACTTGAAATATGAACTTTAAAAAAAAACGCTGCGCAAAATGTGACTTCATCCGAAGAGCTGCTTCCTTTCATTAAATAAATTCTTTTATAGCCATAAATTTGGTTTACCGTTAAGTAAAAAAATTATTATTTTTTTTACAAAGATCAATTTTAAACCTGAACAAAATAAAGAGACGCCTGCACTGTGCATACATCGGCCATTGTCGATCCAATAGCAGTAGAAACTTGTACTGTGGATTCTTCCATCTGTACATAGTGAAGGGAGAAAACAGTAGAAATAATTATTAGTAAGTATTCTCAGTATAACAACTCGGGAAGTTGTGACTAAATGCCGCCTGCAAAGCTTCTTTTAGAAGGGGAAAAATGGTGGAGAAGACCTTTAATCTAAGAAACAGCAGTAGTGTCATGGCATAAAAACCTGATGACGATCTGCAGTTGCTAGGAGGAACATGCTAATGCAACTATATGTGGAGCACCGATTACCTCCATGGTACTGGTGTTTGAAATGTGTAGCGTGAAGTGTAGTGTAGTTTTTATGTGGTTTTTCCAGTTTGGGTATGCTGCCTGCTGTGTTTTACTGCGAGCTGAGATCTCAGCCTTACCATAAGACAGGACAGAAACCTGTAAATGAAACTGGATTAGGGGAAGTAACCCTACAGGCCATGCTGGTGCTTATGGAAAGAATAACCACTCCAAAAAGATGGAGGTATTTTTTTTTAATCACAGTCAATCTGTATCAGAGCACACCATATGAAATGTCAGAGGAGAATGGATCTCTGATACAGACCGAACAGATGATTTAAAGGGGAAACAAAGATAAACCCCAAAAACCCTCATCTTGGAGATTACTCAGTGAGGTAACTGTGCAAAACCTCATACATACAATACCATCATGTATATGATGACAAATCATGTCAGATAATATCTGATTATTTGTTTATGCACCAGAATGGCCTCCCACAGTGAGTCAGTCAACTTGCTCTCCAAGCTCGCGTGCGCGCTAGGGCATGGAGGGGAGGGAGGATGAGGAATTCCTTCTGGTGCCCATCCCCACAGACAGAGAAATGAAAGCAAGTGTGTCTGTGAGGGAATGCAGCAGTGATGTTACTGGACACACAGCAAGCAGCAGTAACCCTTCTAGGACATTTTCCACAGAGTTGCAATTCAAAACATCAATGTGGGACAACTTATGGAATAATAAGGGTTGCTGCAAGCAATGCAAGCGGCATTCAGTCTGATGTAAAAAAAACAATGAGTAGAGCAAGATTACTTTATAGAATCAAAGTGAGACCTTTTGCTTGATTCTTTGATAAGTTGCTCCAATAAAAGGCGACCGTGCCTTAAAACTGACCATAGCTGCAGATTCTCACCATATAAAAACAGGTGATGTTCATAAACTAAGAGCTACGTAGCTTTAAATCTCAGATCGAGACATCGTCTGTTAAGCAGACTGTGATTGATCAAATAAAGTTTTGACCTATTAAACGACACATCCGTGAACTATAGCGAAATTCATACAGCCAATCAGTGATGCATCTAGTTATCTTTTTAAAGCTTTCATTTTTTCATATGAAGCTGCATTTCAGTTTAACTGAAGTACGGATTACCAGGCTTAATGCTAAGCTACTCCTTTCTAAGACCTTGTGGTTCCCTTCATACACACCTAGCCATTGGACAAAAGACTTGACCATAGAAATGATGCTCTTGATGTCCCAAATGTAAGGATAGAGGTCATAAAGGATGGTGCGGTTGGCTGTATTAGACAGTCGTGTGAACATATGGATGACTGAGCAGCACATCTCCTCAAACTTCTCAGCGCGTGACTGCCATTCTGCAACCTGAGTACAACACAGAGGAAGGGAATAAAGTTTTAAAAAGGGACATTGACATGTTTTCTTTCATATACAGCAAACAAATGGTCCAAGTAGGAAAAAAATCCACATATCTGATTGACCCAAATGCATTAAACAGTTAATGACCATCACTTTCTTGCTCACTCCTATGTTAATCCACTGTTACATGTCAAAATGTAATTTGGAAGAAGAAAAAAAAAAAGTTTAACAAGGGATGTCGTTACTCAAACAAACACTGATTACTCTGCTGTACCACCATACTCCATTAGCAGTCATCACACCACCACCCAATGGCCAGTGAGAGTAGTACACATCCACCATTTTACTTTCAGTTCCAGACCTCACACAAGCCTCATTTTCTACACGACTCTGTTTCAATGGGTAGACTTACCTTGTCACTTTCCTTCCTTTTGCAGTTGACGCTCACAACGCTGCTGTTGGCCCTTAGCCAGTTGAACTCTTTTAACATTTGCATTGCCTTGGGTCCATGTTCATAAGGCAGATAAAAGAGCTCCGCCAGCAAGCACAGGTCTTCAAGTGTGATGGGCTCTGCAGTGAACAGTGGCTTCTCATTTGGCCCAGGCACAAAAACATCCTGTACACACAAATTGGCAGTAATTTAACTCAAAGGACTCATTTATCATAGTTTCCCCTTAAGCTGTATATGTAAAACTAAAGAACAAAATAAAAATATCTTGCAGCACCTGTTTAAGCTGATCATCAGTCTGCATAGGAGCAATATCACTCCCAGAATCCTCCTGGATGGACTCCTCTGGGGACTTGGACTCAGCCACACTCTCCTTGTCTGTATCCATAGGTTTTAAGTCCTCAGTCATTTTGTCTGCCAAAACGGGACCATTATGTTTTTCATCTGTGTCAGCTTCTGCCTCTGGCTCAGGCTCATCTAGCTTCTCAACCACCATTTCCATAGGCTCTTCATCAGAGTCCTTCTTTTCCACATCCACCTGCATTAAATGACAATAATTGTATAAAGTAGACCGATATTCACTAGTAAAGACAGATTTGTGTTCTACCAAACACAAAATTAGAAAAAGATACTCAGACATTCATTTTAACCGAGAGCCGAGTTGGAGAGCAACAAGCTACCGTGTGTCAAAGTAACGGTAAAACTCACCTCCTCCTCCTCTTCCTGAGGTGTTTTCACAATGGGATGTGGGAGTGGATCCAGGCAGAGAGGAGGCATGGCAGGTGACATTATGGGCTGCTGGAAAACAGTTGTGACTGATGTAGAGGAACAAAGCGATGGAGCTGCCATAGAGGATACATCAACGGTTGTGCTTTTGGCACCACTCTGAGGCACCTGTCGGCCTAAAAGAGTAAAGTGTCATTATATTGTGCTCTTCATGATGAATTTCACCACTACCATCCCAATAGCCTTTTTTACACGATGTTATTAGAAAAACAGAATATACTGCTTGCTCTCACTATTGTATTGATGAGGCACACCAAATTCCCCAAGCCATTCTGTAAGAGCTAGTTTCAGAGCAAGCTGAGGGCTGTACAGCATGTCTGTCTCCAACTCTTCATCGCTGCCTTCATTCTCCAACTTGATCTGTATGGATACAGTGCTTTCCTCGCCATCGGCTGATACAGGAAAAAATAATGAAATAGAAAGGCACATTGATAAATGACCTGCATTATGCTTAAAAAAAAACACACACTTAAAGAGAAAAACAATACACAACATAAACATTAAAGTATGTGTAAGTTAAAATCATAACTCACTCATGACAATGTCTTTACGAACGCCATTCATGTTAGACTTGTACCAGGTGGCCAAAGTGTGGATTGCGACATAGTTTGATTCAAACTCGCAGTTGGGATTAGTGAGGACACCTTTCAGTCTGGGAATGAGCTCTGTGGAGCGACCCTTGTATGGTCCAAGGAAAAGTCTTTTCTGGTCATAATCATTGGCATGAAAATTGTCCCAGATTACAGGGGCTCTTCTTAGGATTTTTGATACTTCTTCTATGGACTCCACTGTGATGTCTTTGGACACCACTTTGGGACCTACACAAAAGGATGTAAAAAATGTATATTGTTTGATAAATGACGACAATATGAATGTAAACAATTTGACAAAAACAAAATAAAAATTTGACTTGCCTGTCCATAGCACATTAATGGCAGGCAGTAATTTTTCTCCAACCGTGTGAAGGTAAGGGGACTGAGGGACATTTGGGTAGCAAAATGTTCCACAATACTCTACATTTCAAGGCAAATAAAAACAATACAGAAATAAGCAAATGAAACAAATAAAATGTGAAATTAATCTAGCCAGAGAACGGAGGTACCTGTGGGACAAAAGAGAAAGGTTTCCGGCTCTCCCAGGTATTGGTAGATTTCATTGGTAATGGAAACCTGAGCGTGTGCAAAAGAACTGAATACTTCTTTGTCAGCAGGGCACATATTGTGGTCAATATCATCAAAAAGTAAGGCAAATGACTTGCAGCCAAAGTGAGTAACCTGAAGGGAAACCAGATGGGGCAAGGATTAGATGATTAGCAAAAAGACAGAATGAGTCAAAAGTCTGTTTATTGTTAGTAGCACCATCACATAAAATAGACAAATACCTGATCAAGTTTTCTCTTGAGTGCAGAAACCTCTTTCTGATTTGAGAAGGTGATGTCTAATCCAGGGGAAATGGCATAAATAAACTCTATTCCATGCTCCGTGGCAGCTCCAATTAAAGTCATGAGTTGATCTGAAAGATAATTAGGGGTAAAGGGGAATTATTGATCATGTACTTTCATTAAAACATATCTGATCTATATTTAGACTATATTAGATGATGTGCATAATTCATGCCCTTTGGCCAGAGACAGCTTATCCTAAAATCTTTTCTAAGGAGTCACCTGCTTCTTCCACTGAATACAGTTCTCTCCAGAACATCCTGTGTTTGTAGTCATCTTTGGGTGCATAAAGATATGTGTTCAGTCCCCATTTCTGCTGCCTGTGAAATACAACATTGTACAAATTCATTATCCATACAGATTTTGTCATATTAAGGACTTTCAAAAGTATTTACTTACCGTTTGAACAATTCTTTCCTCTGCTCCATTGTCCACGGGCGACCATAAAAGCCTACATAAAGAAACAGATTAAAATCTACATTATATACTAAATGTCTTTATTGTTACCAATAAGTAGTACCAAGATGTGGTCTGTGTAAGGAATGCCAATGTACTTATCAATAGCATATGCTAATGATGCCCGTTTAAGATGGGTTACTCCAAATAAAGGAAAAAATAACATAAATATTTCCAGCTTAGTAACCATCAAGTTATGTTTTCAAATGATACATTAAAAACACAGAACATGCATAATTAAGCAAACGCAGCAAAACAGAAACATGAATGTTTTTTTAGACACAGATCTGAATATATGTGATCCAAGCAGAAGCCACACAGCAAAGTTTAGTATACACTTCGTGATTTCACACGACCAACAGCAAACTTGATATAAATGTATCATTTCGAAGGTCATCTAATTGCAACCTAACAAGAAGAGCATTTCACACGACTACCATCCTCCCACTTCCGCGCGCGTGAACACACACACACACACACACGACTATATAGGACTTTGAACTGGTGCCGCATTTCTAAGGTGACCTACTTTTACCAGCACAATGTAAAAACTGGTTCATATGCCCTGCAAACATTTTAATTTAACAGTACCTTCCACAACACCACTGATGAATTTTCTGTGGTCGGTAGACTCGATCCCAATGCCGGAGTCTTGCACTGGGCCTGGGGCCTCCACACAAGCCTCTCCAGAGACTGGGCTGGGGCTTGGCCCAGCATCTAATGGAGGAGTCTCCAGCGTCTTGTCTTTTTGAACCATTGCTGGAAATTTCCGTCGACGCAGTAAAAAAAATAATCTGAAGCGTAAGTAAGTACTATTAGATAGCTGGCAACACTATCGTGCAAAAACGGGAGGAAATAAATCGCGTATCTGGTTTACGTTGGCCAGCGAATTTTTTTTTTCTTTTTTCAAAAATCCCGTCAGTGCTTCAAAATATGTCAAAATCGCTTTCAAGCAGTAAATAACATCGCGTATATTGGCAACTAGACCGAAAAAATCGAAATATTCGCAGGTATCCGCTCGAACATTCTCGTGCTTATATAGTAAATTCACACTACTTTTCGTTGGTTCTTCCTGTTTACACCGATTGCGCATGCTCATGGGACCAGATCAAACCAGTCAGAACCGGATGAGCGTGACAATACACCGCAAAGATGTTATGAATGCGGTGAGATAGAACACGCGCACCCACAAACGACATAATAGGGCTAAACTATTTTTTGTGCCAGGTTATGTTGTATAAAAATGTAAACCCAACCCAAGCTCTTCAATTTATGTCCCTAGCAAAAAATTAAACGTTTAGGTAAAATCCATCAGTCTCATTAGTGACAGCACCAAATATTTACAGTCTATCTTGCAACAGAGGTTCGTACTGTTTGATTTACTCGGATTGTATCGGTTCTCTCATTAGCTGTTCAATATCTTGAGATTTCAATTAATTTGGAATATAGCTGCGCTTTAACACTGCTTTTAAAAAAAAGAGGGGAGGTGTTTAATTACACTAATTGCCAAGGCTTTTTTTCACAAATTCGTTTGAACAGCGGGTTTGTTTACCCGTTTAATTATTGTTGTTCAAATGAAACATGGAAAACAAGCAAAACGAATACAAAATGTATAATCTCTCATTAATCAATATTGTATTAAACCAGTCAGAGGTTTTCACTGCATTCAGGTGATTCTGTAACTTTCCTCTGCATCCATTACTTTAGTCCTCTCATTTGTCCAGGTCCATTTTTTAACTCAATAAAAATTTCTCACTAAACTATATTTTACCACATTTTTATTACTTTATATTCTCCTACTACATTAAGTTGTACCCATCTTTTAATGACTGGGAACAATATATATATTGGTTATATTCAACTAGCTCATACTGTATAAATTGAGTGGTCTCAAACATCAGTTACAAAGTTGCTTTATTAAAGGGCTTTGTAAAGTAACAGCCACTAGACTATAGGCAACTTCTTTATAATAAGTTTTTTTTTTATTTATTTAGATGATCAACCCTTCGCCAAAACACCTGACTAGAATAAGTGGCATATTACCGTGTCTCTACAGAGCTGGGTAACTTGCAGATGAGAGTTCAGCTATTTAATTCTGGTACGTTGGATTAGGGAGGCATCTGAAGGTTGCATGTAGACCTCAATAATAATGCAGGGATTCCAAGATCTTTTGCATGAATATATCAAAGTATTTATCAAATAAAAAACAAACCACAAAAAAGAAATCAGTCAAGTGAACTGGAAAATGGATATTTTCTGCTTCACTTTATTTAAGCTTGTAGTACATTTAAATGCATTACATTCCTTCCCAAAAATAAGGGAATTTAATTCACCCTTTTAAAATTATTCTCTCCATACAATTTAATTTCAATTGTACATTTAAATAAACTTAAAAAAAAAGTAATTTTTCCACATATTCCTTTTTTTTATTTACTTTTACCAGTTTCTCTACAAATTCTCACTTCAATAGAAGGTGTTAACTTGTTAAAACAAAATTACCCCCCAACAAAAAAAAAGAAAAGGAAATAGAATTCAATGACTAAACTGTAAAGACAGTGTTGCAGGTGCGGAGCTGCCATCGGCTCTGAGGTAAGTGTCAGCTGCTCTCTGAGGCCTCCTGTTACCTCTTCAGACTCTGCTGGGCCTGCTTCAGTAAAGTGTCAAAGTCTAGTGCATGAAACTTGCCTTTAGCAGGCAAAGGATCGTACTCTCTACTTGAATCTGAAACGAGACAAAAATGGACATTAAAATGTAGATTTTAAAAAAAGGCACTACATTTATCACAAAGTAAAAGGCCAGAACTTCACAAATCCATCCTGTCTCCATCAGGGAAGATACACCCTACATATTATAATCCTATCACAAAAATTCAGAAATGTTCCCTAGATTTTGTTTACACTACAATGCTGAGACAGTAGACCCAGAGTGAATTTTTTGTAAAGCAAGTACTGTCAGTGGAAAGTGGAATCAGGATCTTTGGGCAATGGGGACGTCTTTCACATTACCTTATGCTAGACACTCAGACCCAGTCTAAGTGCAACAATAGCAGACCTCCATGTCATGTATGTGCAGCTGCATGTTTTTAATTCTTTTGGCCTGCTGAAGCAAGACCTTGACGAACATTTACACCATCAATGAAAACCCATAGGTTATATTTGCCAGGTCTCTAGTGGTTAGTATGTAGTGCTTCTATTGTGTTGGGTTTGTGAGGATGCAGGCACATTTAGGTGTCTTTAAAGTTTTACTGCCCACTAGGGCCTTGTTTGTGCACTACAGCGTTTCTGGTCTTGCATTTTTCCCCTAGACAGAAACAGATGTTTTTGGTGCAACTTTAACATGCTTATGTTTTAGAAAAATTCAAGCAGCAGATAATATGTCTAAAAATAACATTTAATCATGTGAAGTGACCAAATTACTCATATTTTTTAGATTTTGGAGCTACCACATGTGCAGCAGTTCTCGGTTATCTTTTACTATGCAACGAGTGCTGCGTTTTTATGTTCTGCAAGCCACATCAGTAATATATGAAAAGCTTGATACCACTGACGGCAAGAGCTTCAGGATTTTTTGTTGTGTTTACAGTGTAAAGCCACACCTACCCAAGTCAGAATAGCTGGCTTGGCAGAACTGTCTCCTTCCACCAAAACAGAGATCAAATGGCAGCTCGTCAGGTTTGCGCAGCTTACTCCCATTCTCAATGGCAGTAAAAGCATCCTTGGTGTCATAGTAAGTCACAAATCCGTAATTGTCCCTGTGGAAGATAACCGAACATCAATAATTAAGACGTTCAGAGAAGGGGGTTACAGATGCCTGTGGTTTTGAGATGTAACTTGCTTTTAAAAGAGAAACCTGGAGAGATTGCCAGGAAACCCCAGTTATAAACAAGCTTGAATTTACTATAGCACTGTAGCTTGGCCTTAGAGATCACAGGTAAGACCAAAAAGGTTCAAAGACAGTGCGTTACCTTTCATTAAAAAAACCATAATACCAGCATTGTACCTACCCGTGGTCTCTAAAGTGTAGAGTACATTCTTCAATCTCCCCGAACAACGAGAAGCGGTCCCAAAGTTCTCGTTGAGTCATAGTTCCCCGAATTCGGCCGACATAAACGACTCTGCGCTCCTCCTACGAGTCAAAACAGTTTGGTCAGTTAAAATAATCGTATTTTAGTTTGAACACTGGAAAATCTCTCAATCTTGCACCCACAATACAGCAACTTACAATGGCTTTTTCCTTACACCTCTTCATCTCTTCCATTTTTATATTTGTACTCTGACTATATGAGGGGCTGGAGGAGAATAATAAAACAAAGATAAAGCATTTTATTTAGTTTTTTTCCATAGCCAAGCTGAAGCATCTGTAATTCATTCTTATACTGTACCTGTATAATTGTCTGCTTCTACCCCACTGTGCTGGTCTATGAGGGGACCGAGACCGCGATCTGGAGCGACTCCAGGAGCCAGAATGAGAGGAGGAATACGAGTACCGCCTCTTCCTTGGAGGTGAGCGGGAGGGAGATGTGGAGGACCGAGAGGATGAATGAGATGAACAAGAACTGCTGCTTGCGTTGCGAGGTCGATACCTACAGAGAAAAAAGGAAGACGTCTTTAAGAAAAAGGAAGTCACTGAAATCTGTGCTGACTGGAGGGACAAACCTTTTGGTTTCTGGAGAGCAGGATCTAGAAGAAGAAGAGTCTGAACAGCTGGATGTGGGGCTGGGAGAACGGTGGGATCTTTTTTTAGACCAGCCACCAACTTTTTCTTTGGCACTGTATTTTGGACTTGGTGATCTAGAAGAAACATGTTGACGATAGGACCTCCTCAACGATCCTCTTCTGCTGCGTTCGACTTTAAAAGTAGATTCAGACTCTTGCTGAGAAGGAGAAGCATCTGGAGTGTCCAGAACATAATTTTCTTCCGGCACACCGTTAATCGTCTTTTCTAAGCATTCGGCCTGTACATAATTTTGCATTTTGGTTGCAGTCACATGATTCGTAGCAGATTGGAAAGATGTCAAGGAAGTTTGGGGTGTTTGTGTAGTGGTTGGAACATTTTGCTTGATAGGTTTGATAGTGATGGAAGATTGCTGTTTAACATTCCAGCGTTTGCCTGCCTCTCCAGTGGAAGCATCTTTGTTGGGAAGACAATAGTCATGATCCATGCATGCAAGATTAGGAGCTATGGGGGTGCTAACAACAGTGGGTTTACTTCGGGACCTGACTGGAGGTAGAGGCTGGGCTTCTATCTGGATAACTTTAGCTGGGCTTGATTTTGAGGCCTCGGGAGCTTTGTTCCGCCCCAATAACGTCACAGGGGCCAGAGGTTTCCACATCTGGTGGGGAGGAGTTGCTGGAGGAGTCAAAACTAAAACGGAACAACAAGTACTGAGATTATACCATCTGATTAAAAGTATTACAGACACATATCTACTTAACACAAATATAGTGAGTACTAAAGCAGTCATTTTTATTTAGTTGGATTAAATCTAAACTATACCTGCAGTGTTTGAGAGGTCATTAGCTCTTATACGCTCCACAACAGTTTTCTCTGGGACCAATTCAGCACTGTAAAGAAAGGAAAGTGTAAGCGGTCGACAGTGTAATTCAGCTATTTAGCCCAAATTCAGATTTAGGAGGGCAGTTACTAAGGCCGAAAACGGCAGGCTTCGCGGTAGGTCTTGGCAATTGATAGGTTCATGTCATCACAAGTCTAAAACATGTGTTTCAATCCTCCAGTTTTTGGTTTTCCTCCAATTTAAAATCCACACCGAGCAGCTTGAGGGCTGTAGGGTAACTAACCTCAAGTTTCCTACAGCTGCTGCTCTACCAGAGACCTCCGGCACACATTGCTCCTCTTTCGCTGAAGGAAGAGGGAACAGGAATGTAAGTGCATCGGCACAGGGACCAACAAGGACAGGAAAACAAGGAGTGAAATAAAACTGTACATATTTGTGTGGTTATGACCACTAGTACAACTGTATCATGCATATACTAATGTAGTTTAATTATCTCTGGTACAGACAAGAGTAACTGCACAGACTGTACAATCCAACACTTGTCATTATGTGCTGGGTCTGATACATCTGCCCAAACAAAGACAGCAAGAGTGAGGGTTAAATGGATTTGCAGACAGAGCAGAATTCCAGCAGCTAAGCAGACAACACAAAGCAGCTTCTCTGCCTCCTGCATCTCTCTTAAAGGGGTACACTTCAGTAGAGCTAAAACCTGACATAAACAGTCACAAGTACCCACCATCTAAACTGTTATGACTTCTGGAATATCAGATAAGTTTATAAAACAACCCGATATCTTTGTTCCACAGGTTACTTTTGTTCAGTGAGTCCTGTATTTAAAAAGTTGGTTTAAATATAAAGAAACTAACTTCAAATCTACCAACTCATAACTGCTAACCAAAGAGAGAGGTGCAATGTTGTGTGTTGCTCCTCAGTTATGAAACCTAGAAAACTGATACTTTGGCTACATTTAGCACAGTGCTGAATTTATATGTCCCACCCTGCTATAGACCAGCAATCACTTAATCCCAGGTTAAAAAAAAATAAAGGAAAAAAAAAACCTTTTGTGGATTATAAATAAAATAAACTGAAAATTGGACCATTTATAGATACCTTGAGTCTCCTCAAACTGCTCCAGTAAGCTGGTCAGGTCAGGAGCTTCAATTCCTACAAAAATGTATTACACAATTATACTCAATTAGCACGCAATTAGCGAAGGACGGCTGAGCAGACATGTCCTTCCACACAAATGTCTCGTACAGTTACACTGATGCATGAGAGCATACTCATGCATGCTTTCATTTTTGCAGTGACAAACAAATTTACTACATAAAGGAGTATTTATGAAACAATCCCTTGCAAATGTTTAATAAGATGTCACTGCATTAATGGTTTAAATAATCATTTGTTAATAAAAATAACATCTGTAGAATTTAAATGGATACTCATTTATTAACTACCATTTATGCTATAGAATATAGATTAACTATAAGCTTACCTATTTCATTTGTGAAGGCCTCCTGTGTGATGCTCTGTACTTTTTGGGGTTTCACTGCTGTAGTGGGTTTCTCTTTAGTTTCAAGCACATCCGGTTGAATTGCTGGACTACAAGAGTCCAAAGAAAAAGCAGTAACAGAGGAGCTAGACTGTTCACTGTTGACGGTGGGTTTGGAAGACTTGCTGCCATTTGTGATGGAGTCATTTAATGAGGTAGAAGCACTGGCCTCAGCAACCTTCTGGGGAACAACACTGGTTTTGTGGGGGGCACTGCAGGCAGTGTCGGAACTGATCACATCTGTAGTGGTTATGGGGCAGATTTTAGTGAGCTGCACAAGCTCTGGAAATACAGACTGAGACTGGGGCAGTTCAGCGACTTCAGTATTTGTTCTTAGAATGGCAGAAGAGTTCCCATTTACAGAGAATATGGGTGGGGTGGTGGGTTTCAGAGAAGGTACTGCAGATAGGGCAGTGGTGCATGGATTAGCAGCTGGAGTGGGGAGCTTGGGGGATTGCAGGGAAGGTTCTGGTGTTTGTTGGGGTTTAGAAACACAGGAAGAAGCAGCAGCAACCTTACTGGATGAGGATATCATATAGGCAGGAGGCACCAACAGCGCTTCTGGGGTGGGTGGTGCACATGGTCCCCTTGGCTGCCAGGCAGGTTTGACCTCCTCCACTTCTTTCTTTGCTGCCTGGGGGTTAGCACGTCTTGGGTCCTTTGGATTAGGATCAGGCAGGCAGAGAATAGGGGGGAGCTCTTTAGGAAGGTCTGGGAGGCTGGGCCACTTGGTGACGTTGTCTTGTTTCGCCACTGGAGCTGGTTTTTTCTGCTGCCGAAGTCTCCTGTATTCCTCCAGGCTGAGGGATTTGGGTTTAGGATCTGGGACTGCAGGGGTCATGCCAATAGGGAATGGGATCTCAGGTGATCTAGAGCTGGGAGAGCTCTCCGAGGAAACTGGGGATAAGGGAAGGGAAGGAGCTGCTGCTGAGCTTTCAACCTTGGCATGGGCCTCAACTGGTTGATTTGCTGTTTCACAGGTCTGCTGGGAGCTCACGGCTGTAGCTGAACAGATGAGTTGATCTTCAGGAGTGGCACTTAACAGAACTGTTGTATGTGCAGGGGACGACAAAGTGGTCATTTTCTCATTTAACTCATGCTGTTGGGTTTTATTTACCATGTTGTGTCGTTTTATTTGGTTAGATTTCTGAAGTGATGAAGATGGCCCTGAAGGCAGAGGAACCTTTGCAACATTCTTCTTCTCTCTAACCGACTCATTTTCAAGCTTTTTTGGCAATTCTGCCGTTTCTTTTTTGGCTGCACTCCTGAGGACCCGGCCCTCTGCAGGTTTGAGCCGTTCCTGCTCTTTACATTTCTTTTTCTTTTTTCTCTGTGAAGGAGTTTTTCTTTTGATTTTGTCTTTCTGTCGCTTCAGGACAATTTCATCTTTCACCACTGAACATGAGCTTGGTGTCACAGGGTCAGCAGTTTTTACTGGAGCCTCGCTGACTGTTACATCATCACTATTGACAATTATGTGCTCTGAACTGTCAGTGGCAACCTCTCCTGTTTTATCCAAATCCTTCTGCTCATTTTCTGGTGGCAGGTCTTTAAATGGCACAGAGTTGGGGAAATCCATGTTTGGGATGGCTAAGATAGGTTCTCCGTTTTCACCCTGATCCACAACTTCAAGTAATATGCCTCCTTCTGGCAACATCTGCTCCCCATGCTCATTCTCCACACATATTGTCATACAGTATGGATGCATATGTCTGACGAAGTCTCCAAGGCTTACTGAGAGACCATCTTCACCTTCTTGCTCTAATGTGACAGGAAGAGGGAGAGGCAGACCTTCCCAAGCTAGCTGATCATGCTCATGTGAACCCTGGCCATCTGGGCTCAAAGTCAGAGAGCAATCCTCCTCTTCCTCCCCGTCACTCCTCTGGAGAGAATGTGCTTGCATCCAAGAGAGGCTCTGTGTATAAACAAGGAGACAGAAATCCAGTCAACATATAATTTGTCAATGACATGAGTTTATAAAAATTGTATGAAATGAGATACAAAAAATAAATAAAACAAACCTTCCCAGTTGATGCAGGTCTTGTGCTACATATCAAGTCCTTCTCTTGTGAGGAACGAGACATACACAGCATTCTCCTGAGCTATAGAATGAAATATAGCAACTCTTAGCCTTTATTTAATGGGAAAGAAACTTAGAAAGAGCCAGAGAGATCAGCTTTGTGCACTCTGCCTCAAAACCACATGCTTGATGTCTGGAGTATTATGTATGACAGCTGGGCACTGACCGGAGAGTGTTCAATGCTCTTCTGATTGGACAACAAGTCAGAGTCGGGCAGCGTGTCAAAGGGTGACAACATCTCATCATCTACATTGTCAAGGATCTCTGTCAGGGCTGTCAGCAGCGTGGCTTCATTCTCTTCATCTAACCCTTTAGTCTGAATAAACACATCAGCAAACAAACATCAGGTTAAAGCATAAGACAAAGATATCAAACAAATGATTAACTTTTACTGGGAGAAATTAGTCATGCCTCCACTGCTGGTGTGTCAAATATGGAGAGGATGGAGGAATCCAAGCAGCTTTGAAGAACCTCCAGAGGTTCTACAGAGTTCAGCACAGCAGTCTAGAAGAGGAGGATAACAATCAATTTATTGTTTTGCTAACACAAATAGTTGTTCAAAGATTAATAAAACATAACATGTGCAAGCAGCTACCACAAACAGAATGCAGGAAATGAGGTGGGAAAAACACATCTGCAGCTAAAAACAATTTAATTACTAAATTCATTTGGACATAAAGTTCATTTACATAATTAAACGTACATATCCCTGTAATCTTAGTACCAAAAAATAATTAATTTTTAAATCAACCATTTTGAATTGTAAATCTTGAAAGATTTGTATCCATAAAATACACGTTTTCATATACAAGCTATACCTGTACTGTAGAGATTTTTTATTTAAAATAGCTTTATAATCACACCTAATCCAGCACACTGCTCACTGTTTAAGTGCAAACATAAGTGACAACTTGAAGTACTTCTATCTAAACATGCGGCCGTGTCCCACGTGTGTGTGAGTACATGCGTACTGTGCGCAGACATATTTGATCCTCGCCTTACTCCGTCCAAAGGAAAGCCACCCAGCCCACGTGTTGCACTACAACAAACCAGAACAAGGGTTTGATTTCCCCCCTCATGTGTTAACTTCTACTGGGGAGATTAATAAATGTAAAATTATCTTAATTTTTTAAAGAATAAGTGAGAAGAACTGCTGGTTAATTTGTTAAACTTAACTTTGTGGTGATTCAGGTCTCTGCGCATGCGTAGAGACTTCCAACATGTGATTCACCACTAAACCGCATGTTGTTAAATATACACAGACGTACAGATTTTGAATGAAAATGTAAATAGACTAGTATCAGAACTAGCCAATAAATGGGTCTGTGTTTATTACTGCAGCAAATAATGTAAAAGAGATTATCTGTCAGTGCAACACTATTAAGCTAACGACACTTTGCTGCAATGCGTTGGCAAGACGCCTATAAATTATTCTCCCACAAAAATATCGAGGCACCTGCTCTAATGTCTAGTTTATGATTAAGATTCAATTCACACTGAACTGTGACAAAATCCGAATGTGAACTGGATGAGACTTTTTGAGTATATCACATGTGTATTTGTTTGCATATTATCAAAATAAAACCCAGTCAGAAGCCTCTTGGAGAATTACTAACATTATTCATGCCACCAGTGCTTTTGCTAAGCCAGCTATCAATAACAAAACACAACTGTCACTTCATATTTAGCTAAAATAATTACGATTCTGGGTTAAGAAAACCGGTCTCTTACTAGCAGAGCAACCAAGCTACACTGACTTACCATCTGCAATAACCAATTTAAAAAAACGCAGCTTATTAATGTAGCTTTATCTACTAAACCCTTATTCCCAGGACTATCCACCTGCTATAATGCCACAGTATTTCATTGATAAGTTATAGTGATACTACAGTTGGATCCACGTGTCACTTTTCCATGCGCAGTGCAACCAGAACGCTTAATTTTTACGTTTAAAGCTATAGAAAACTTACAACAGTAACATATAACGTTTGCGAATAAAGTACATAAGACATTCTGTACCTGGTCTAGTGTTTCTATAGGAAAGAAATCCATATTGCACGCTGTTAAAGTCTCCTCGCCTGCTCCCCACCGCGCCGCCATCTTGCAAACCCACTCCCTGCCCTGACTCGTTTCGGAATGAAAAGTAGTGAATCAGAGGAACTAGCACACCGGCAGGAGACACGTGGTCCAACATTCCCGGCAAAATGACGTCACAGGTCAAAGGGTACGTGGCCACGTTTTTTGTAGTTCTACGTGAATCTACTAAGGCCAGCGCCAGGCTTTTCATTTAAGTCATCATGTTTTTGTTTTTTTTCATTTTATTTAACATATAAGCATGTTGCAGGTCAGTGTCACGTTTTCATAGTATGGTAGCTAATACTGCCTACTTCCTATAGTCCACATGTCTTTTGCTATTTCTCCCTCTCGTCATAACTTTTAAGGAAATTGCCATTATTTAAAAAAAATTGGGAGGGAATTTTAAATAGGACCATTTTTTTTAGACAAATGGAAATGTCTTCTACCAAACATATCTTACAGGGATGTATTCTAATCTGCTCTTTGGCACAACCTAACTTGTTTTGATCCTACATCTTATCTTGTCTTACATCCAAAGAGTTACTTTATTTCTTTAGGAATAAATTGCATTAGGGTCCTCAAATCATGTTGTTTGTAAGCAACAAATAAATTAATATGTTAGGTAAAATCATCAACATTTTACTTTTACTCGTATTGATTTTGTTCTCATTTTGCCTCAACTTTATCAGAATGTTTATATTTTATTCTATATTTTTGTTATTTTTAATATTGTGATCTAAATATGCCTTTAGACTGATTTGGTGTTGTGCAGTAATTTATCATTTAATAATTGTACTCGACTTTGGTACTTAAAATGACATATTATGCCTTATAACACTATCCTTAATTTGCCAACTTTGGATCTTCTGGCAATGTCACATGGGTTATCTATAACATTTAAATATTGATCAGAAACTTTTGGTCTATTAAATGCAATGCATGCTTTCTACAAAGACCTACTGCCAAATTTAAATTTGTTCAAAGGATGAGAATAGGAACATTGCTGGCTGATGATTAGCCAAACCTCAGGTTGAATAAGACAGATCAGCTCACATTTTAGGAACATTAAATGAATACAACTTCATTTAATTTCTTTAAGGGTATTGTTGGATATCTTTTTGGTGCATGAAGTAATCCATGAAGGAACAGTGTGTGACAAGTGAAAAGAACCCTGGAAGAGAAGAGATTAAACAGAATCAAATACAACAGTGTGGTGATGCATTACTCATCAGACTCGTATTGCATGCATTAGATTAAGCCATAGGCAATTCCCTGTGTCCCACAGGTAAAACTGGATTAGAGGTAAGCCAGGCCTCAGATCAGCCACAGACGCACATGAATACACTCTGTGGGCTCCCATTGCGGCTGACCACTTTATTTGTCTGTCCTTTCTGTTTGTCATGTATCCTCTTATTTCAGATTAGTAAAAAAGGGAGGGTGACCACTTGAAGAGTTTTGTATCAAACCTTATTCTCTAACAGTTAACTCATGGTTAGCTCCAAACTATAACGTTTATGGACTACAAATATAAAAATGACAGCAGACATTCATCAGGTCATCTGCTAGCTAATTTGGTGTTTGTGCACAGTATTAGTATAGAAATATAAGAATGGTCCACACATATTTGCATATTTTCCAGGTTCTTGAAGGCAAAATATTCAATTTATTTTTAACCATCAGATGGATTGTAATGTTTTTATTGGGGATTTTTATCAATTACATTGATGAGTAGGCATTAGCACTATCTATAAATGTTGTTTACATCTACAAAGCACCAGAATGGTGTCATGAAATCATCACATTTCCAGCTTTTCGCCTTGTGTCTGCTCTGCAGTGAGCGGTATTAAAGTCATCTCTATGATTAGAATCAATACTTAACAGAAAAGCTGTTTGCAACATGACGTGACGCTGGCAGCTCCTTAGTGTTCCTTTTTGCATGTGGCATAATAAACTCTTGCTTCCTCGCTGCCTCCTCAAGTTTCTGGAGTCATAACATGGGCCAAGACGTCTGCTTCTCATTATCAGCCATGTCCTAACGAATCTATGCTTTTCCCTCAGCACATCGCAGGTGGTGTTCTGTACATCTGTGGGTGTTGTGCGACTTATGAGCTCGTCTGTGTGCGAGTGAGACAGAGGAAGAGCGGAGCACCACTGTGCCCCAGCACTCTCCCAAACTGCTACCTACCGCTGCTCTGCCGTTGCCATGGATACAGTGCCCTCTCTCTCTCTCTCTCTCTCTCTCTCTCTCTCTCTCTCTCTCAAACCTCTCTAGGTTGGTATGGAGGGCTGAGAGAGGAGAAGTGGCTCTGGCTGCTGCCTCTGCGTCATATTCATACCAGTGCAGCTGAGAGCTGCCCCCCCCCCTTCCCCCCAAACCCCCGCCCCCTCTTCCCCATCTACCTCCTCCTCCTCTTTCCTTCCTTCCTTTCCTTCTTTCTTCCTACTGATCATCCAATTTGCACACTGCTAGATCGCCCCCTTCATTTGTGTCTCCCATCTGCATCTGTTCATCACAGTCCTCCTCTCTCTCTGCTGGACCTGTTCGGTTTTCTCTGGGTGGCTGACCTGAGCAGACTTTTCCAGCGTGGAGGGGGAAAGAGGAGAAATATAACGACAAAGGTAAGCGTTGATGTTGAATACTGAAAAATGTTTGTGTTAGAGAGTGTTGAAGGGGAGGACATGGGGTGCAGAACATCTGCAAAACAAAAGGTGGAAAGCATAGCATTGATGGGATTGTTTCTCATGAGGTATCAAGAACCCCTCTGAGAGTCTTTTACATGTTATTGCTGAAAATTCATAAAGAAGCAAGGTTGTCAGTGCATGTGAACAAGTGTTTGAGTGGTGTTTAAGGGCTACGCACTAAGAGGAGATGTATGCCTCAGTAAGCCAAGCAGCCAGTGTGTCTGTGTTGAAGCACTTTGCTGTCTGTCACATAGTGTTATTGAGCTGCTGCTGCTGCGTGTTCCCACAATGGAGAGGAGGCGAATGGAGGGGGAACTTCATTATTCCCTTAGAGTGTTTTGAGCAATGTGTGGATGTGTTGACAGAGCGACAATCCCTGTATCTGCAAGAATAGGGGAGTGAGGGGATTGAAAGAGCATGGCCAACAGTGCAGTTTGCAATGAAGTGCTCAGCTTCACACTCCTGGAAACAGAAGCCATTTCCCAAATCACATCCACACACCTCTACTCTTTTCCTTCTCTCACACTATTTACTCTTTTTTTTCTTTCTCTGTCAGCATTGAAATGTCTCTTTCACTGTCTCTCAATTCTTCTTTTCATCAACAGTAGGATGTGTTTATTGCAAGATGCACAAAAATGATAGTGAGACACCAGTGTACTCAAAGACCAAAAAGGTGTGTGTTTGTGGAAAAAATGCTGAAGAAGAGGAGGCCCGCAGGGCTGTTCATTGTGTCTTGGTCCTGACAGCAGTGTCTGACACTGTGTATGACATTTAACTGTGATGCCTCTGCCAGTGTGCTGGTGTGTGGGGAATGTGCCTGTCAGTTTTCATTTCAGCAGAGACACTTCTTTGTCTTTTGTTCGTATATTAGTCGTGAGTGACAGAAAACAGGGCTCTGAGGTTTGTTAAATTGAGCTTCAACTCACTGGGGGGGTCTTTGGAATACACAGATATAATAGCAATGCAAGAGGAGTCTTATTTTTTCTCTGTGCGCCACAAAATATTAAACACACTTTCACCTATTAAAATATCAAACTAAATGACATTAATTATACAAACAACATTAGGATACACTATGTGATTCTAAAGTGTTTTGGTATCTGTATAAACGGTTATCAATGAACTCTTTCAGTTATTTTAAGCAATGGTTTCGTCCTTGTTTTACATGACATGACAGCTTGATATTGATCAAATATACTGGTTTTGGAGTATCTGATGTCATATTTTCCAGCAACATGAAAACCTTTTATACTAAACATGGTGAAATTAAAATGTTTTGGGCAATATAGAAATGTTGTCATAGCATAGCTTTTCCAGCAGTTGTCATTGATTTATGACTAAACTTCTCCGCCTGCGTGCACCGATTTTAATTTCCCTGTTTGTAATATATACACTTAAAAATGAAGTGACGTAAGAGACCGATCATCTTCTTAGGACACTTGATGTCTTAGAGTTTGTGTGGCAGAGACATCTCAGTTTCCTAAGATGTCTCATCTATATAAGTGTTGCTGTGTTTAGCACCAATATGTACATTTGTTTGGTATTATTATTGGTAATAATCAACACTTCCTGCTATTTATCATTCCCACACTGACACAAAACTGCTCTCTAAAACATAAAACTACGGTTTAATAATAAATATACAAACTATACTGTCTCAGACAAAATTAAAATAGTATTTTCTTTAAATATTTTCTCTTTTGATCGTTTTTAAAGTTCTGTTACAATACAGTTATAATGGCTGTTTATCATCCATCTAACAGGATCGGAGCAACAAAAAGATTCAACTCATGAGAGTCATCTATGTGCTTGTGAGTTTGTGCAGTGAAGTGTGATATTATGAGATGATTGGCCTGGAGAACAAACACGCTCGGGCCAAGAGAAGTTATGGGATGATCAGAAAGCAAGATCAGAGCAGTAGAGGAGGCAAAGGAAATGAAATGCATCACACAGCGCTGCATCTACCTACAGGGAGGTTGAGAATATATCAACAGGGTGAGGAAATTTAATTGACCAAGCGAAGTGAGATTTAATGAATGAATAAATAAATAGGATTGAAAAGGCATAACAACCATGAGCTGCTGCTCTGACATCTGAAGCAGAGCCAGACTCTGCAGACGTGCAGCCCCTGTTGATTGTGAGCACGTGCACATAGCATGTACACTTCCTGCCTCCCGTGGGTCTCCGGTGCCCCTGCGCTCCAGGAGGGCTTTGCATTTTTAATCGATACTGTCTGTAGTGATTAACACCAGTGTTCTCTCTGCAGCAGAAAAGCAGGAGAGGGAGACAGAAAGAGGGATGTGAATCTGTCATACATGAGGCATGGTGTGTGTGTATGTGCGTGTTTGTTTGGCAGTAATGACCCTCTGCCTCTGGGCTCCTACTGAGTATGTTTATCTCCCACAGCAGCACAGGGCAAAAATAGATGATGCATCATTGCCACATAAGCACATACACATCTTCTGCATTTTCTCTTTTTCCTTTTCTTTGCTCTAATTGCTTCCCTCCTGCATTCTGCTTTTCACACACACTCCCTCACTCCGATCCATATTACTTACTCTAGTCTCACATACTGCTGAGGCTCTTTCTTCTTCTTTCACTCCTCTCCCATTTTCCCTCCCACTCGTGTTGCAATATGTCTATTAATGATGCAGCTAGAACACCACTGCCAACTTCCTGCCTCTGACAGAGAGAGGAGTGTAGTTGTGTTGTACATGGCCTGCTTTGTACCACTCCCTCTTATCTCTCCACCCCTCTGTCTGTGTTGTTTTCCTCAGAGTTAGCCCATGCGAGCAGCGTGTGGACTGAGTGCAGCTGTTTCCTTCAGAGAAGAGCCCAACATGTGAGAAGATGTCTGTTGGAGGTTGTGCTTGTCCCGGTGAGTCTTTCCTCTTTCCTCTACCGTCTCTGTGTTCAGTGGTGCTGTCAGAAAGATGACTTATGTAAAAGTGCTGCAAAGCTCCCTGGGGCCACTATCAACCCATGTGAGTTTGTATGTGTGTTGGTGAAGCTGTGTCACACTCACCACACATGTCCTAAAACAAGGTTATAGACTGAGGCTGTAAGAGTTGTTCAGCAGACCCTCTCAGTCACGCTAGCTTCCTGCTTAGCTGATCAATGGCTCTCTGACTTTTACCACATACAGAGAGACACAGAGCTATCGATGAGTACTTCATTCGCTGACTCTTTTTCTCAGCTTTATCTGGCTGTTTTAAGTCGTCTTCTTGATTATTTGGAAGTGTTATACATGTTTTAGAAGTGCTGTGAAAAACAACTGCACAGAAATTGCTCATCATAGCTGTCCCATGGGTCAGAACTAAACAGAGGGGAAAGAGTGGTTTAATTTACATGCCGCAAAATAGGTTAAAGCTGCTCTCCCTTGGTGAGTTTAAACAATTAATGAAGCTGCTTAAGATTTAACTAAGAGTTGAATTTGCCTGGAGTTTGGCTACTCGAGCTGCTGTTTGTAAATGTGAGCATGCAGCTTGCATGCGTGTTTTCACTTATATATTAAACTTTCTTATTGTTCAAGCCAAAACTGTTGGTGTTTTTCAGATTTAAATAAAGATTATTCCCATTTCAGCAAGTTATAATGGTAATCATTATTGACAAATTGCATTTGTGCAACTGTACCACAGGAAGAGAAAGGACATCTAGTACAGCCTGTCTCTGTCTGCACATGTTAGACTTTGGCAAGCAAAATGTTTTGGCAGATTTTTTTCACTTCATTTAGTGGCTTACGATGAAGTGTTTGCTCCTTCTTTAAATTTTTTTTTTTTACTTTGGAGGGATTTCTATTTAACAGTATCCCACTGAGAGCAGGCAGGCAACAGAGATGGTTGTCTTGTTCACAGGAAAAAGCCTCCAAAGTGCCAGGGGACGGCTCTGTGTAGCACAAGGGAGTGGGTATCAGACAGAAATTGAATGGTAGCATCTGCTGTGGAGGCTCTCAGGGAGGGCAGATTAAATTAGGGTGTCAGTATCATTTTAATGGGGCCGCTCTGATTCATTGGCAATTGGCTATCAGATGGAATAATATCAGGGCTCTGCTTGATGTCCTCTTCTCAGATCTTTCCTCTTCTCCACTGACCATCTTTCTCCCTCCCTCCTGTAGTTTTCCAGTATCTCAGTTCTACTCTGTTGACAGATTTCACTGTGGAGCAGAAACTTTTAATGACATCCACATGTTTGTGAGAGATGTAGAGAGAACAAAGTCCACCGGAGAAATCTGCCATGTGAATGTTGTGCATTCAAAGAGTCACAGGCTTACACACGTTTTCGCGTGAATGCGGAGCAGTTGCACACACATGCACCTTCCTGAAGGAGCCTGCTGGGACATGTTTAGGGTGGTAGCTCTCACAGATAACATAAAAACAGATAGTGTCACTGGTTATAGTTTCTCTCTCCGTCCTTGTGTGTGTGCTGTGTTATACATTTTTACATATACATCACTTTACATTCTTGCATGGGAGTGGATGGAAGAATCTCTTCATTTTAGAGAGTCTGAGTTTGGATGTTAAATACAAATTCTCTCTTATTTAAAGATCACTTTAAGTTTTATTGTATTTTACAGACCATTAATTAGAAAATAATTATATAAAATAAGTAAGTGGATTTGCTTGTGGGAGATAATAAGCCCAAATAAAGAACAGGATTTTCCTGTCTTATCTTGTTCTTCAACAATCCTGTGACATCCTGCTATGTTGTGACTTTGCTGTGAATCAGCCTTTTTAAGGCTTTGTTCTGTGCATGAAGGAGATTCGTCCTAACACAGTGGAACCAATCACATCCTTTGTTCAGGCTAAATGGTAAAAATAGATTGCCTGTGAGCTGAAGATACCCCCCCCCTCCACTCAAGCATGTGTTCCCCTTTGCTCACCGCTCTCTGTTTCACTCTAACCCCTCCTTCAGCGCACTCTCTTCCCTTTTTCACTCTTCTTTCACTCCTTCATTCCTCTTTGCCTTTTGCAGTAACAACAGTGTTACCTCATGCAGAAAGTCACATGGTTTCTTGTTGGGCAAAGTGACTTAAAGCAAGATGGCAGCCAAACAGCTCGGGATTTTTTTGATTACTGTTACACAACAACATCATTGCTCAGCTTTATCTCGTACTGAAAGCCTCTTTCTTTTCCTCCTCAGTTCTTCTTCACTTCTTCTCTTCCCCTTCATCTCCTCTTCTGTCTGCCCTAGTGAGTCTGACAGATCTTGTTTGTTAGATCAAAATGGCTGTGTGTGCAGAGGCAGAGAGAAAGAAGGAATGCGTGGGAGAGACAGTGATGCTGGGGAGTCAGAGAAATGAGGAGGGGGGTTGCAGAGTGGCGCCAAGCTGTAGTGATGTCACATCTGCTGCAGGCCGACAGGATGGCAAAGGAAAGCTGGCATGGGCTAGGGAAGGGGCAGGATGAGGAGAAATGTGCAAGTTAGAGAGGCTTTAAGCATTACAGCGGTTTGGGACTGAGCCAGAGGATGGCAACAGTGCTCTAAACAAAAGGAGCCACCTGTGTATTGTGAATGCAAACTTGTCTTCTGGAGACTGTAAAACTAGTGAAATAATGCAATACTCAAATCCCATAATGATTTCAAAAAGGACTTTTGCACTCTCAATAAATTAAACACTGTATACTAGATAAAGAACATGCAAATAAAACATGTTGAAATCTAACCTGTTGCTGTAGCAGAACTAGAGACGAGACTCCATCATTCAAAACATAAAGATTGCCATGTAAAAATGGTTTTAGAGATATAAAGAGGAATGTCATAGCTGTGTTTGTTATACATTAGATAGCAGCGCCATATAATCACTGGATACCATCATTACCTGCAGCCAATCTCTCCACTGTTCCATTTCAAACAAAGCATTGAGAGACTGAAGGACATGCAGTGCTCCAAAAAGCATGCACACATTTTTTTTGTTGATTTTCTTTTCCTTTGTTTTTTTGTGCAAACTTATACATTTTACAATTCAATTATCTTTTTCAAAACACACAGTTTGTTTAGAAATCTGCACAAAACGAGAGACCGTGATGCTTTTCTTTGAGATTCAGTGCTAAAATCTACAGTTTAAGCTCTGTCCAAGCCTATCTGTCAACAACAAGATTTGTTCTGATGTGTAGGAATTAATTAAGTCTACGTGGAAACAGATCTGTAAAATTTCTCATCCAAAGGTGTCTACACCACCAGCCATCTCTCTCTTTATCTTGTGATTGATCTTTCACATACATTTGAGCTTCCTCTTGTCAAACCCCTTGTTACATCCTCTGGGTGTAGTATTGGTCCTGACTGATGTCTTGTTGCTATCACGATCAGTCAGCTGTCTCAACTGTTTCCCTGACAGGTTTGCACCTCTGCTGTGGTAAGAAGCAACAGGAATCTGAACATCCTGTTCAGCAGCATTTGCTTGGGCTTTCTTCAGTTTCTCTCTCACCTTCATAACTTTGTGTAAAGACACAGTATGTCAGAGGTTTTCAAGTGCATGTTTACTCAGAATAAGAGTATGGCGACCTCCCTGTGTTAATCCAGATCAGTTGTTTTTCTTGCATAATGGTTAAAATGTGATATATTTGATATATTTTCTATTGGAAACTGCAGTATGTGTTCTTCATGATAAGTAATGAATGGGCTAAGAGATAAAGGCTGTGCAGCCCGCTTCTACATAAAATAGCACATGTGAGGTGCTCTTGAAGCTAAGAATCTATAAATACAAGAGGGCACATTAGATCTTATGCGGTACCAGACTAGTTTTGTAGTTACTAAAATAGGAGTTATCACTGCCTGCCAGCCTTATACTTGCCAGGTACCCTGTGAATGTACTAAATGGACAGCTGAAATGACCTCCACTGAGGTCCTGTGTAGTATCCACTGTAAAACTGCTATACAGCTGACACTTTAATTTGGTCCAACTTATTGGTTTTATGAATGTAAGCACAGTGTATTAAGCAGAATACATTTCAATATAAAGATTTAACTCAACACAAAGTTGAGATTATATAAATATAATATATAATATAGATAAATAGAAAAAATTATTATATCACTTGTAAAACAGTATAAAATCCAGATTAAATTAAATTAATTATCTTGTAAAATAGTAGTTTCTGTTGTAGAAATGCTCAAGGTAGTTGTTTCCAGGACTAGCCAGCAGAGGGAGGTAGTGTACTTGCACATCTCTCTTCACAGCTCCAGCACTGAAGTGTGAACTGGGGAAGCACTGAATTAAAGAAGTACTCCTTATAAGCAAAATTAAAGACACCTGTTACTTTATTCTTCTCATATTTATCCTAGTAATTAATACAATTTGAAGGTATATTATTTTACAGTGTAACTAAATACAGAGTAAACATTTACTTGAAGGGATTATGAGTGGCTAATTATTCTTAGTAACATTAAGAACAGATCTATCTACAAATGCTTCAATTTAGCATTTGGTACTAAATGTGCTTATATGTTGTAAGAAACGGCTCATTTTAGATGTTGTATTCTCCAACCTGAACAGCATTGATGCAGATGACATTGTGGAGTACATGCACAACATCCTGCTTTCCTGGATAATTACATATTATTTATTTTTAGAGATAAACTTTATAGTATGCAAACACTATAACGGGTGTTTCCAAATGAGGTGTAGAGCCCCGATACAGATTTTTTTAAGGATAAGAAATGTGATAAACACATGGATATTTCCTATGTCTTTCTGCTAGAGTTAGTGACCAGCCCTCTCTAATCTAAGCTTTCTCACTTGGCTGCATCAACAGATGACTGGGTCATAAGGGTTAGGGTTAGATTAACTCTAAATACATTATAAGACCACAAAAAGGCTCTGTAGCCTTCAAATATATTGCTTATAAACATTAGAGCGGCTGTATGGTGGCACAGTTGGTTAGCACTGTGGCCTCACAACAAGAAGGTTGCTGGTTCAAGCCTCGACTGGGGTCCAACCAGAAATCTTTCTGTGTGGAGTTTGCATGTTCTCCCCGTGTTAGAGTGGGTTCTCTCCGGGTACTCCGGCTTCCTCCCACAGTCCAAAGACATGCACCTTGGGGATAGGCTGATTGGAGACTAAATTGCCCATAGGAGTGAGTGTGTGTGTGCATGGTTGTTTGTCTATGTGTGTTGGCCCTGTGATGGATTGGCGACCTGTCCAGGATGTACCCCGCCTCTCGCCTGTTGTGAGCTGAGATTGGCTCCAGCCCCCCGCGACCCTGTTCAAGGAATAAGGGGTAGAAGATAGATAGATGGATGGATGGATAAACATCAGAGCAAATATTGATTAAATGCATGGCTCCAGGTTATATAACATAACTTAATTTGAGGCTAAAAAAAGGCTCAGAGCAGTAGTTTGAAGAATATGAGGCATCAGCCAAGTCAATCATTTTAAATAAGCCATTGCAAAGTTGGCTGAATTAAATTGCACACTTAAAGAACGAGACATTGTCATAGATTTACTGAAAGGTAAACCAGATTTTTTAATCATCCTTCTTGGGTTTAAAAAAGGATGTGAAATCCTTTAAGGATTTATTTTAATCACATCTAAAGTTTTGAAGGTCAGGATTTAACAGAAAGTTTTGTGATAGCGTTTCAACTTTAAAGGTATTTCACTTTCTTATAATAGACAAGAGTGTTATATGACTTTATAATTCATTTTGAAGACTACTATATATATTTTTTTCTTCATTTATTCACT
>JBAMHV010000017.1:12613733-12630902 GCA_037177535.1 Pseudomugil gertrudae
CTACATAAATAACATAAATAAATGTGAAACCTATTAAATATGAACACAAGCAGATGCTGAGAAATAACATAAAACTGAAAAATATTTAAAGAGGAAGAAGAAAGTAAAATGTATATACATAAAATACAGTAATTATTTACATGAGATGCAGGCAGTGTGGAAGTTAACTGACAAGTAAGGGGGAGTGTGTTAATATAGAGGAGTATATATTAGTTAGCCGTTCTCAAATTTCTGAACACGCTCTAATTAAAGTAAGAGCTGTCAATGAAATAAGTTGAAATTGACAAAAGTAACTAAAAAAAACATTTAAATAAACAAGCAAGTACAAAAGATTAAATATCTGTTACATCACCTAATTTAAAAGTAGGTAACAAATGTTTGTGTTTGTTATTTTTATGTTTAGATGTTAAATGTAACTAAAGCCGTAAAATACAACAAACTAACTTTTGTTGACGTTAAGACAGAGATACAACTAAAGTATCTAAAAATAATCTCAACTCTGCACCAATGTGGAGTAGTCTACTTAAGTAAATGTTCCTTTATAACTTAATTGCTGTGAAATAATTGTGTGTAAATGTGTAAATGCTTCTTGCATAGGGGTCACATCTCGCACTGGGGGCCACTGATGAGTCCCAGACAAAACAAACTGGGGGCCCGTGTGAAGGAGGTTGCTTTGTTTTTGTGTGCCGGGGTGGGCGGAGGAGCCTGGCGGAGGCGGGGCTTTCGTTTGTTCGTGTCTCGGCTGGCAGGAACAAAGGGTCCTGTAGTATTAGAGCATAGGTAACACCGTCCTCCGCACGAATGACTTTTAAAACACATTATTTATATATACAAGTCGACCGGAAACAGGGGACTGTTTAACTTTAAGTCGCTTGCCGTGTTGTTTTGGATCGTGGGAGCGAATAATCAACGGTGGGCGCTGGAGCTCTCCCCCATCCAGCCGCTCCGGCTAGCAGCGAGGTTAGCTGCTAGATACACCGAGCCGAGGTGTTGAACGACACCGCGCTTCGTTGAACGTTTCTCTGCAGGTAACCTAAAGCCTGAGCCATACTACTTCAGCCGCTGGTTCATAATAAACCACTGAAACAGCATGTTGGCTGGCTCTTCGTATTAAACTGCGGTGATAATGGTCAATCAGCTAGTAGGTTAATAGCTTAGCAATGACATCCATCCTCTGCAAACGGTTTGCGTTAATGAGAGCGGCCCTGCGGTTAGTTTGCGCTCCACATCTGAAACTGAATTCATTGTTTTTTAATGCAGACTACGGAGAAATAGCAGGGCTCTGTTGAGCAGATTTGCAAGTATGCTGAAAGTCTTGAGGCATGGCTTTGGATGTTTGGCTGTGGGCCATCTTCTGGATGCAGCTCTATTGTTTGCAAAGGGGAGTTTTGGGCGGACTAAATTGCACCGAGGTCTCATTATATAGAGTTTACCTTTATAAGAGTTGTAATCTACAAGGAGCTCTTGTGTGATGGATAGATGATGTTTAAAAGGAGTTGTTCCCCCTTATTTATTTATGTTTTTGTAATAAAGACCTAAATACGCCCCCCCTTTAATTATAACCAGTCTTTTTATACTAAATTTGCTTCTGTTCAGTGGTTTAGTTGAGCGATTTGTGTCATTAAAATGTCTGTTTTTTAAAAAAAAATGATTGTATAAATTCTCTTTTCTTTATAAAGATGTGTTGTGTTGTTTATTGAGTGAAAATGAGCTGTCAGTGTTTACCCTCTTGCTTCATAATATAAAGTCATATGTTATATATTGATACTCCTTACATTGAGATCAAGCAGGGCTTTGTGAGTTTTAATAGGTAGAAATGAATTGCTGCAGTGGAAATGGTTTGCACAACAATGCAGATTACCATTAGACTGAACAAAGGCTTGTAGGCCTAAAAGAAGTCTGGGACTAATGGCTGGTGTCTTCAGAGGTTGGGTGTACAGGTCAGATGTAACTAATTAATAATACAAACATTCTTCTATCAATCTCAGCAGGTTCGCCCAAAGAAATAAGGAGGAGATGACCTGTCGTGACATCTTGAGTCTGTGGAAAAAAGTGTTTGTTAATGATGGATTTGTAATTGTGCCAGATTGTGGGTTTTGTAGGGGAACAAATCACCTTTTCTCTCCATTTGCTGATGTTAGTCTTGTTATTTTAATACCACTAGTTATGTAGCAGTTCTTCTACAGGGCTTCTCATCTGAGCAGATCACCATAATGATGAAAAATATTCAAATTACTACCTTGTAAGGTTTGTTCCTGCCTGTATCCAGAGTGTTTCTCCCCCTGCTGGTTTTAATTAGGTACAATCCTGCTTTCATTTGCCGAGCTGACAGTGACCCACTGTTGTGAATCAACATTCAGCTGCCCTCAGGTGTAGATTTGCAAATTAAGCACACATAAACATTGTAAACTGAGCGAATACAGTAGCAAACAGGATTGTTTAAATGTTAAAAATACCATATTAGGAGTGTAACAACATATATGTTTAGTTAGGGTTATATTTATTATGTCCTTTTTTGTATATAGTTTGCTTAGGCTCCTAATTTCTTTGCTCAGACATAATCATGTGAGGTTGTGTGTTTGTGTTGGTTCTTCTCCAGCTGAGATGCTGAATGTATTTTCCCCGCAAATTGTTTGAACATGAGTACACTGTGTAGCTGACAAGGGTTAACAACAACCATGGCAGGGAGTAGGGGGATGGGTAGAGGACGCAAGTAGAGGGGGGAGACGCAGACTAGAGGAGCATGTTCTGGATCACATGGGTCTGTATGCAGAGCAGAAGGTTGCTTGTAATGAATGATACAGGACCACCTTTCCTTGTAGCCATCCATTTTGCTAATTGTTTTCTCAGATGTCTACAGGCTAATAAATATTTCAATTTTCCCCTCATGATTTGTTTTCTTGTCCATTTACCAGATTGAAGATGCATTAGGTAATGAAAGCAGCAGGAAATTGTTTTGGCAGCGGCTTTTATTTGAGCAAATCTCAACAAAATCATCCAACATTAGATTACTTAGATGATGCTGTGATTTGAATCAGCTAAATCCAAAGTAATCTAAATCTCCTTTAATTCTCTGCTCTTTTTTTTCCTCTGCTCTGGGCTTGTGTGCAGGCTGTTCGTCAAAGTCATTCAAGCTGTACTCTCCCAAGGAGCCCCCCAACGGCGGCAGCTTTCCCCCCTTCCACCCAGGCGCTATGCTGGACAGAGATGTGGGGTAGGTCTTGGTTATGATTTTATAAGAAAGGGGAGGACATTGCAGAAAAAACGGGCACCTTTTTGAATAAATTCAGTCAGCAAAGCATGTCATTTAATAGGCTCACTGAAAGTTGTGTATTTTATTCCTATAATTAGGTGCTTGTTAATGTTCATTGGAGAAAACGGCACATATCTTTATGAACACTATTTTTGGTTGATGCTGGTACTGTCTCCTATATAACAACTGTTTGTTTTCATGTTATATTATGTATGTTTTACAACCAAGCTGAACTATTTCGATGCCATATGCTTGAAAGAAGGAGAATATATTAGCAGGCAAAACTTCAAACACTTTTGTTGCAATATTGGATCTTTTTATTGTGTTTTACACTTTAAAATCCAAATATCTAATTTCTTTTACTTTGAATCATATGGGAGTTGATTATAATTATTTTAGAGCAAACAGGGATTTTGTGATTAATAGAATTGCTTCACAGCATTTTGTTCTTGCAGCTCTGATACTTGCATGTACTGGAGAATATTTGTAGTATATATATATATCTTATTTTTTCTTCTCCTAGACCTACACCCATGTACCCGCCCTCATACATGGAACCTGGAATGGGGTGAGAACGCAACATTTCCAGCATTTATTTGCCTCTATATTAATTTTTTTCATCCTAAAATGATCTTTAAGTTATTCTTTAGCTTGCTTTTGGCTAGTACAGTTTGTTTGCATAATAAAGCCACTGAGGTATTTAAGCAATCCCCCCTTTTTTTGTTTTAGGAGACCCACACCGTATGGGAACCAGACAGATTACAGAATATATGAGCTGAATAAAAGATTACAGAACTGGACAGAGGTGAGAGGTGCTTAATTTTTCCAGCACTGTAAAATGTGGATGCTCAAAATCGGTGTGGCTCAGTCCTTCCGGGTCAGCTTTTATAATCCGGAGCTCATTTTCTGGAGCTCATTGGGACAACGTGTGATCGCTGTGTTTTCTGTTCCCCTCACTCCACCAGCTGTTTATGTGCAGCTCAAAATGCGACGGATTTGGTAGGAAATTAAGTCAGAGAGTGCACTGATTTAATTTACATTCACATTCTAATAAGATTATATGATCAATCTGGCTGAAATGAAATTGGAGTGCCAACTGTTATGTGCCTGCAACAACTAGCTGTGGACATTTTATATTGCTGTGAGTCTGCACGAAACAAACACATTTATATCCACATTCGTATTGTGGGAGAATTTTGAGTGCAGTTTGAGTTTTATGCTGGTTTACAAGGTTCAACCTTTTTATATGGATACGTTTAGATGGTGCTTTTATTTTTCCTCAATGGTTAAATTTGTGTTCCAGCAGCATTTAGGGATAGGATAGGCAATCAATACTGATATCAATAATATGGTATCAAAATCTATGTAATATCTTTAGGTAGAATATTTTAAATGCACTCAGACTGATTTGATTCATAAGAAAAACATGTAGTTTTCTCTTTTTCATCAATTTTAGAGCATGCAGCCTCTTTATTTATTCTTAAATGTCCTCACTTTGTTGAAAGAACATAGATGCTTGCTAATTTTAGCAGTTGAAACACTACCTGCAACATCTCTTCTTCTGCTTTCAGGACTGTGACAATCTCTGGTGGGATGCCTTCACCACAGAGTTTTTTGAAGATGACGCCATGCTCACAATCACATTCTGTCTGGAAGATGGTCCAAAACGATACAGTAAGAAGGAATTTGCAGCTTATGTTTACTTTTGTTTTCTTTGTTGTGGACTTCCTGTCTTATTGTTGCCACTTTACCCACCCAGTTTCTTTCTATAGGCAACGGAAATAAACTTTGCCTCTCTTTTTTGCAGCCATCGGCAGGACATTGATTCCTCGATACTTTAGAAGTATTTTTGAAGGAGGTGCCACTGAGCTGTTTTATGTTTTGAAGCATCCAAAGGAGTCTTTCCATAGTAACTTTGTATCCCTCGACTGTGACCAGTGTACCATGGTGACCCAGAACGGCAAACCTATGTTCACGCAGGTATTGTGACCTGTATTCATATCACATCGTAAAGGAAACGTGGATGCTCGATCTGTAATCTTAACCTGTTAACCTCTGACACTGTGGATTAGGTGTGTGTTGAGGGCCGCTTGTACCTAGAGTTCATGTTTGATGACATGATGAGGATCAAGACGTGGCACTTCAGCATCAGACAACACAGAGAAGTCCTACCAAGGAGCATTTTGGCTATGCACGTGAGTGTCCAGGAAACCACAAACACACACACATATGCAAATGCATGCAGATAGAGTATATGCACTTACTCATCATACTTTAACCCAATCCCAGGATCCGCAGATGCTCGATCAGCTGGCTAAAAATATCACCAGATGTGGGCTGTCCAACTCCACGCTCAACTACCTCCGTGTAAGCCAGTTCTCTTGATTATCCCATTTTCAAACAGTCTTAAATTAACCTGAATGACATGCATAAAACAAATATCTCACAACCCTTCCGGTGACTTTGGTTTCTCTTTTCATCTTCCCTTCAGCTATGTGTGATATTGGAGCCAATGCAGGAGTTGATGTCCAGGCATAAGACGTACAGTTTGAGCCCCAGAGACTGTCTGAAAACCTGCCTTTTCCAAAAGTGGCAAAGGATGGTAGCGCCGCCAGGTAATCCTAAAAACATGCATTTATGCTTTTCAAGTTGACCTGTTTTTTACCAACATGCTGATATTGTATAGTTGCAGAGTTTAGAAACCAAAGATTAAAACACTTGACTCCTAAACATATTCTACCCTCTCTTTCTATGTGAAGCTGAACCAGCCAGACAAGCTCCAAACAAGCGTAGGAAAAGGAAGGTGTCTGGTGGAAGCACCGTGAGTTCCGGAGGAGGCAGCAATAACAACAACAACAGCAAAAAGAAGAGTCCAGCCAACAGCTTTTCACTTTCCAACCAGGTACCTGTAAGCATTACATCAACCAAACCTCTATGGTTACCCGCCAAATACAGGAAAGGATAAAAACATGGGTAAGGGTTGCATAGGAGGCTAGGTTAGTTTAAAAGCTAAATTGTAGGTGTATGGGAAGGAGCTTGGGTGGTTAATATTTTTAGGTTTTCCAGAAGGTCAGGATTTGGATGGTATAAATTAAGAGGGGTTCCCATGGTGGGGTTGTGGGTTACATACACAGGATAAGTTGATATAGTTAGTAGACTCTTCATGTGTACCAGTGATGGGCAGTCCCTGGTCCTCTGGGGCTACAGGGCAATGGGTTTTATTGCAGGAGATCACAAGTGTCTCTGAGTAGTAATATATGTTGTGGGGTGTGGGGTACGGTTATCTTGTCTGATTTCTATTGGGACATTTTTTCCCTGTATAAACTTTGTACCATTGAGTCTATCAGAGCACATGATTCACACAGCACTGCTGTCTTTGCTCACTGCTTTGTTTGTGCGAACGAGACCCGAGGTGGAATACACACCCCCTCCCCATCCCCATCCCCCAAGATGCAGCCTGCACTCACGGATCAGGGATGCCCACTGCTGGCCAGAACGGAGGGTCCCTTGATCCTGGTTCTTGGAACAAGGGCAGGGAGTCAGGGCTACACGGACTATTGAATAACCGGGGTAGATGCCACAATAACAACACATTGGCGTTGTTGGGTTCAACATTACAGGACCCCAATACCAAAATACTTAAATTCTTGTTGTTCTTTAGTCTCTAAAAAAAGGCCTTGTATCAATTATAGTGTATTTCATGAAGTTAAATTAATTTGCAACATTGAAATTGATCCCAGCTGGATTGCACTTAAATAGTTTTTTTTAAAGTAAAGAGTCCTATAGTTAACTAATCTGTGCAGCCAGACGATCCGCGCACCCCCTGTATTATGGGGATAATGTGTACCGGCCCTTGCTGTCCCCTTTAGGATGTGATGATGGTGGGAGAGCCCACACTGATGGGAGGGGAGTTTGGTGACGAGGACGAGCGTCTGATCACGCGGCTGGAGAACACGCAGTACGATGGGGCGAATGGCCTGGAGGATGAGGACAGTTTCAACAGCTCACCTGCACTGGGGGCACACTCGCCCTGGAACAACAAGGCTCCCTCCAGTCAGGAGAGCAAGAATGACAACTCTCAGTCGTCCCAGTAGAGGGCTGAGGTCTAAACAAGCTGCTTTATTTTAAAACCTTAAACTTACTGGGATCTGCCAGAGAAATCACCCCAGCAGGAGGTGTCAGGGAGGGCGACTTGTGTTCATTTAATTTTTGAAGACCTAAGAGTTGATGGACTGATAAATTGCCGTCACATGGGGGGAAGTTGAGAAGCATCCCATTGTCACTGCCGCGCATTGTTGCACATGATTAGTGGTGCTCAGCCTCTGCCCTTTGTTGCTTTGGCTCCTGTCAGTCCTCGCAAAGTTACAGTGGACTTGCACTCGCATGCGTGTCCTTCCCCTATCACTGCCCACCGCAGTGTTTGAGCCAAAGTTGGTGTGTCCTGAGTGCTCACCATTGCAACCACGCAAGTGGGTTCTTGTTCCAACCTCGGGTCTCTCAGCCGTGCACTCGGCCTAACGGCGCACCTCGTTGTTTCTGTTGTGCTCATGTCAAAGGGAAGGAATGTGTAGCTTTTATTTAACTTAATTTTTTTGCAGGCTGCAGAAAACTGTGTGCACTTTTAGTATCAAAATTCCACTTTCGGTTTTTTAAAAACTCAATTATTTGTTTTTGTAGGACCTGGTTGGAACAAAAACCTGTACAGTGCCGGAGCTTGAGGACCGGAGTTGAGAACCACTACGCTTAAACACATCTAATACACAGCCACAAACACTGACACACACACATACATGTACACACACATACAGTACACACTAACAAAACACTTCGACCTACATCTGCGGCATAAAACATTGTGGTACTGGAGAGCGGTGGTACACGGCATGTCTGGACCAGAGCACCAGATGCCACAGAAGTGTGTTTTTATTTTCTGTTTTAAACTTGTTTTTGTTTGTTTTGTTATTTGGAAGCTATTTGTAAAAATAGACGAGCAAACAAAACACCCCCAGAATATTCTTTGCACTGTTTTCCACTATTAACGGCAATCTATTTTTCTTATGGAATCAACAGTGAAACCCCCCTCCCCTTTTTTATTATGAATTGCTAATGTAAGAAGTGTAAAACATCTGAGACCTGCAGTATATTAATGTATAAGTATTGCTGTTAGATCATTCTTATTGTGATAATAACTAATGTAAGCCTCTGCTTGATGTGTCATCCATCTGTGTCAGACATCATGCTGTTATCAGGCTCACTGGCTTCAGTGCCAGAACAAGTTGGGGAGAACAAAGCTAGTGTTTTACTACTGTACTAAGGTACATCTTGTTTAATGCGAGTCCAAAGCAGCACACTGGAAACCAGTTTCCCCAACAAGCTCTTCATCTGTTGTCTTTTCATGGTAGAACTGTTTGCTTTGTCTTGAATCTCCTAACTTCGGGTCCTCTCCTCAGAGATTATAGTAACAGAAAACTTCTCAAATTTGCTACTCAAAAATATTTTAAAAACCAGTTTTGACAGGATTGTAAAATAAGACAAAAAGACTTTTGTATTAACTTAAGCTTCCAAGAAATGTTTTTAATTACAATAAAAAAGCTGCAGACCAAGGAGCTACATGTAAAGATTCTTATACGGCGCTGTTTTGTTTTCTGATGGAACATTTTGTTGGCTTTACTCCCCATGTTTGTGTCTGTGCTTGTATATTTTTAGGTAGGAATTTCTGTAAAGTTATTCTATGTATTTCTCCCTTGAAGTATGAGAAACTCAATCTAATGTAAAGAGATGAAAAGCCTCTTAACTTTTTTTTTACGTGATTTTTAATGGTACAATCACTGATAAAAACTTTTTCCCTTCATTTTAGCAAACTGTATTTATTTTTCTATGTCATGACATTCTCTTTAGCTCCAAACCCACTTGTACAAATCCATGAGTACATATGGAGGAATTTGTGGGGCTGCTGAGTCACTTAATGCTAACAGAGGTGATTAAAATGAAACTGAGGTCATTCTGTTTTCTTTTTGAGGAGATATATTTAATTGGTTATTCTATAGGTGTCTTCTCTGGATGAAAATATTAAAAAGTAAACTGCTTCTCTGCCTCAAGCTCCTTAGATGTTGGAAATGTACCATGATGTAGTAAAATGTTATTAAATTTACCAAAATCCTCTATCATGTAATTCTGTTTCAAGGCTATTTAAAAGATGTTTCCATGTATTCTAAATTTATGTTTAAAATATGTATAGTTATTTCATTAATAGAAAAAATGTGCTGATACTGACAAACATTTTTATTAGCTGGAAAATGAAATGGATTATAACTATAACACACGGTCCAAAGCATCACCTTGAAGCCAGTTGATGGCATACAGATGGTAGTTTGCAGCCTCGTCCAGCAGGGGTCTGTCAGAGCAGGAGGCTGAGCAGCCTGTCAGAAATTCCTCCATCATTTTATCTGGCAGAAATGCCATCTGTAAATCTGCACCGAGCTGCAAGTTGTTGTGTTTAAATCCTCGTCCATCATCTCCAGCACCTCCTAGTCTACTTTTGTGGTGTAACGGTTCAGCAAGCAGACACATAAATGAATTTAGAGGTAAACCTATCAAAACCTTGTGTTTTCTAAGTTGACTTCATTAAGGAAATATTAAGGCGTTTAAGGCAGAGTAATGGAAATGCACCCGTAGCTGGCTCTTGTAGCACTTCATCAAAGGGGTGGTTTTATATCTATATTTTTTTGCAAGGTTTCTGTCATTGATAAGTCATGTATGGTATCAATAAAGATTAATTTTCACTGAAAAGCTGGTTCTCTTTCTGTAAAAAAAATGAATCCAGTAGTTTAATCAATATCGGCCTATTGGTCCGGTCCTCGGGATCTACCATCCTGCAACTTTTGGATGCAACACGTCTGAATCAAATCAATGGCTCGTTCACCAGGCCTCTGCACAGCTGAATAAAAAAGACTTCAGCCTTTTGATTGGAGGATTGTTGAAGAAAGAATTTATCTACAGTTGCAGGATGGTAGATCTCGAGGACCAAACACACTCTTGCTATTATTTATTCTCTTTCAGAATATCAGAATTGATATAGAATTCAAGAAGGTTGGCAATTTAGAAAAAATCAGTGTGTAAAACCTTAAAAGCAAGAATTGATTGTGTATGAACAGCAGTAAAAAGATTTGTAGTTGGATGACACACAACATGAAGGTTGACTTGGTTAAATAAGGTGAGTATTTGGATCTCTGATAATGCTTTGTGATTGACCAGACATATTTCTCTGACATGTTTGGACATTACCCATAATATCCCCCAGGGGTCAGTGTGAGACACTAAACTTCATATAAATGATTAGGCATGGTTTCAAAAGCCTTCGAGAAGGTTTTATTTGCTGTTGATACACAGATTTTTCTGTCTGTGACTAATTCTAACACTAGTGATTAATACTGAACTGAACTGACTAAAAGCATGGTTTGACAGAAAAATAAAGGCAAAACAAACCACATAGAGCTTTACAGGGTTATTGATTGAAAGATGACATTAAATCAAATTTTAGGGGTGCTGATAAATGACTAAATCAAAAAGAAAGTACGAAACAGCCACTAATCATTTACAAAAATGCAGCAACATAGACTATTCATGGTGGAAGGTATATGAATTACACAAATGTGCTTACAGTCAAGACTCCTATGAATCATATTGGGGGAATTTCAGAAGCTAAATAATGAATTATTATTAATTTATCAAGAAGGTGTCAGGGAAATATATTTTAACGCCCTCCTTTTCAGATATGTGGATATAATTAGTAGTTTACAGTTATGTTTATTTTGAGCATGTATGACATTATCCATATTACATAGATACCATGTTATTGTGACAATGTAATCACCCAGTTATCATTACAGAATCTGCAGCTCAACAAAGGGGGAAACTTAAGCCTATATGTGCAGTGGCAGAATATATCATTTGAACATCCTAGTTTTCCAAAATGTTATGTTTATTTTAATACCTGGTACAACATATGGTACAATTGTTTTAAAAGAAGTGATTGTTATAAACAGGATGTCCTTGTGTCATTTACATAGTTGGTCAGTGAAAACCAAAAGGTTTGCATGCAAACAAATTAAATCTAATGACATAATTTATGACGTAATTTATAAAATCATCCTTCCTTTAGCCAATAGAAAGGCTCAACTCATACAGATTTCTTAGGATAATAACTGATCACTAACTTACTTTCCAACTAAATAGTGAAGTCATCTTCTCAAAGTGCCAGCACTGTGTCTTTTTTCTTTTTTCACAATAAACTCTACAGACTCCAGGTTCATCAGTCAGTCTTTTACAAACATTTCAATACATCCATCCATCCATTTTCTACCACTTATTCCCTAACGGGGTCACGGGGGGGCTGGAGCCAATCCCAGCTGACATGTTTCAATACATCAATAATAATATTCTATTCATCAGTCTGGTTTGGGTCACTGTCTAACATATCCACTGCACAAAATAAAAGAATAAGCACTTCTCAGCATCTACAATAGGACTAAACCAAAATGTTCTCAGATAGTCTCACACACTGTGCAGCCACTACAGTCTCTTATCAGGTTCCAGACACAGATCGTTGGCTTATAAGACCAAGAGAGCAAAAAAGCTTTGTGGCCTCACCTACTAGGGAACTGAATGGCTGATGCGGTATGTGTTTGTATGGAAATGTGTTTTTTTTCTATTTAACTTTTGTATTTATCTGTTTTTAACCTAATCAATATGTGCTGTAGTTCTCTCTTGAAGAATAAAGCATGAGGTCAGGATAGCAACCTACAATGGCACTAAATAATTGTTAAAACAGTTTAAAACAAGCTGCTGGATCATATTTCTACAGGCAAAACTTATTGCAATTCAAATGTCGAGGTGTAAGTTCAGGAAGGCAGAATAATTTATGATGATCATCAAGTGACAACACTGCAAGTAAAGTGCTCACGTGCCAAAACCCTTTAAGTGTTCTTTAGGTAGATTAAAGGATCGGCTTTGTAACTGATGACACTGTGTTGAGATAAACCAGGGATGAGCGTTCAGCAAATATGCACCTGACAGGAAATCTAAGTAATGAGGACAGACACCCTTTTCCTGCTTTATTTCCATATGTGGAGATCTGATACAAAATTCTGATTAAATATGAGGTGTTCTCTCTTAATTAGCATAAAGAAAATACTGTCCTTGATTTTAAGAATGGCAGAAAATCTGGTGGCAAATTTTTAGCATGTATTCTGAGAATTTCTGTGCAGGTTTTGTAATTTCCTGGTACCAGGACCATGAACACCAAGTTTTTCCACATAATTTCTTGCTAAATCACGTGTTTTTTTTCCTTCACAAATGAATTATTACCAAAAGAAAGAAGGGACGGGGAGGGGTGGCTTTTGTTACAATACATAGATTACAGGAAATCAAAATCCTTTTTATTTCAGTCTAACATCAGTTCCCATCTCCTCCATATATCCTATTCCATCTCTGACTAGTTCCTTATTTTGGTCCCTCCCCACTCTCTCTCCTCCAATCTGTTTTCTTCCTCCCACTTATCTCAGCGCCAGTATTCTGCAGGCTTTCTCACAGTCAACTTCAAGACAGGAGCAGCTTATATCAGGTTTCTTTAAAGAGACTGGGCGAATCCCACACTCCTCACTGAATGACGGGATTCCAGGTGGGAGCAAGGGTCCTTCGTTCAGCCTAAAAGGTGAGTTGACCAAAAGAAAATGGCTGAAGGTTCACTCTTGTGTCCAAGCTGCTTGTTGTCATTTTCTTCTAAACTTCTTTTCTGATTTCTCCTGTTTTTCACAAAAAATAACCAACAATTTATCTCAGTGGAGGAAATGCTCGGATTGCTAAAACATTTGTCCTCCGGCTCCTGTTCCTTTAGTTAATGATTTATCTACATCCAGGCTGTTTTGAGCATAAAAAGAACTAGATGTGATTTTTAGATGTGATATATGTGACTCATGGGTTTCTTTTTATTGTGTTTTTTTATATAAAGCACTTTGTTCTGAATTTTTTGTATTAAAAATTGCCACAGAAACAAAACATTGTTTTTATTAGACTGGTTAGATTTATACTTATTATAGGAAAGTGATTTGCTCATGAGAGTACACGTTTTGTAAGGATATAATGATATAAAAAATGTTATGAGATTGTGATGTCCTTATGATGTCCTGCTCTGAAACACAAGCGTTGTTTAGGATAAACACAGTCTGTGCAGGTTTCTTAGTCAGGTGAAGATTACGTATGTTTACAGTAATAACACAGTTATGATGAGTTGCATGAATTTTTCCAGACTCTAGGCAACTTTTTTTCTTGCCTCTTAAACTCTTTGAAAGCCTCCAGATAAGTGCTGTACAAACACAAGTTTCAAAGGACAAACTTCTATTATAAGCTTTATAGATGTTGACGTAACATTCAGGTTTTCCATTTGTAAAATGTCACTGTTGTGGTTTTTCTTTGAGATAAAGGTAGATTTCCCCCATTGCCACACATTAGGGAACTACTGTGACCTTTCTCTGTGTGACTCAGTGTGTGGCTTTCCATCAGTTTCTTCTGCAATTTCTGATTCTTCCTCCTTTTATGACTGTATCCTTTATCTTGTTTACAGGTGGACACAAATAGAGCATGTGCTTGGATTTAATCTCTCTTCATTCTCCTACTAAGCATTTCCTCACCTGGTTTATGCCGTCCACATGGGGGTTTCTGAGAATATGAGGAATTGGAGGGGGCTCAGCAAAGCCGGAGCGCTCTGGGGCATGATTGGAGTCGTGCTTCTTGGACTCGGCTACACCCAATCGGTCCCTCCACAGAACACCTGCTCATTATCTGAAGCCATGCAGAACATCACCCAGCCTATGTACAAGGTCCCAGAGAAGGTCTTTGGTGTGGACTTTATGTCAGCCTTGGTCCAATCCTTCCTCGACACAGTTCAGCCAAATCCACTTCCAACAGGTCAGTGCATCTGACAAACTCATGACAGGGTTTTAAATCTCCATGGTTACGTTACTGATGCTTTGCTCCTCTTTTGGGTTGGATTGTTTTTGGGCATTCAGGAGTTTCTAGCTTACAGATCAGGTGGAGGTTTAACCACATTATGATCCTGTGGATTTCATGCTTCATATTTACTTCATAATAAATAACTAGTCACAACGATGACACTATAAACATTTACACCAGCTCTTTACTCTTTCTGTCCCAACTGGTGAATCAGTAAGTTAATGGAGTTTATTGTTTACTCAGTAGATCTTTATATACTCTGCTGTTCTTTGGCCACTTGTTTTCTTAGCCAACACCTGTCTGCTTTGTTTAGTTATTTATCTATAAAGCTTTTTCTATGAAGCACATCACTTCCAACTTTGCATTTAGTTAAATAAAAACGAGAACAAACTGTCACACACACCTGCATGATTGCCAAAGAAACTCATTGAATTCACACGATTATTTCAGATGGATAGAAACTAAACAATAGGCACTTAGGGAACAACAATGTCTTTGTCCTCACGACACATAGCCAGAACTATATAAAAAAACCATTGAGTGTGTCTTTTTTGTTGCCTACACCTGTTTAATTCCCATTACAGGGTGCACAAATAATGGAGTATGCTAATCTTTCCCAGAGGCTATCCTGGTTTCTCGGTAACTACAAGATGTTGGTGTCAGATTTCTACTTTTACAATGTGAAAGATTTAAATGTTTGCACGCGGAGCAGGGCACATTGTTCCTGTGGCCAGGCCTTTGTTGTCCCAGATGAATAGGACAGAGCGTGGAATAGTGATACTCTCGTTTTCCTGAAAATCTTTGTGTCTAAAACACAGACCCATTTTTTTTCTTCCATTTTCTTCTAGATTTGATCTTGAAAATAATTAACAATCCTGCAAATGTGCTGTCAAATAAAGAAACCATCAAAGAAGTAAGTGAATGAGAATTACTTGTGATATATGATATATTAAATTCCATACATGCACCCTCCCCACAAACTACAACCCCGCACCCTCAAAGAAAAAAATAAACAGAGCATCCTTTCTCTCAGACCCTTGAACTGAGAAATTTGAGACTGTTGAACACTGAAGCACCTTTTTGTGAATATGCACCTCAGTTACTATGGTTACCAAGACCCTTTTATCCTCTGATTGTGGACTGTAACCACATTAAAAGGAAACTACGGTTCGACGCTGTCACTCACCCGCTGGTATTTGACGTCACAACAGGCCACGATGACCTGCTATTTTAGCTCAGACCCTCATGCTATTATGTGACTCATGTCTGTGTGTGTATGTTTTGTGTTCAGGTCCTGGTGTATGAAGTAGGTTTTCTCGTGTGTGTAGCCATTGGCATACTATACATTGTTCTGGTGCCCATAATCGGCTTGTTCCTGGCTTGCTGTCGCTACTGTGGCAACTGTGGTGGGAAGCTGTACCAGAAACAGACATCCTCTATTCACTGTTTTAGAAGAAGTCTCTACTTCAGTGCTCTCGCATCTACAGTCATTATCTTGTGAGTGTGTCTTCTGTTTTTCAGCACTGTGATGATGTATCATCTATGATGAAACAGCTTGAATGACTCACTGCCTTTACTGTGTCTTCATAATTGTTTTCTCCTTGTTCTTTTCTTTTAAACAGTGCTGGGAACATCTGTATGTTCAGAAGTAATGAAACTCTTAAAGTGAGCGTGGACCAGAGCCGAGACGCGGTCAGCATAACCATAGACAACATTCACACCTTCCTAACTGCTGTGCCTCAGGTAATAAAACAGTTATTATGCATATAATAGATATTATACTTTTCTCTCTCTGGATTAAAACATGACATATTTAATTTAGTTGGTTTCTTTGTTGAATGGTTCTCTACACACACACACCCCATCAATAAATATGCTCTAGGTGAAGAGCTTTTGTGTGATGTGCAAACAGTTCTTTATTTGGTCCTCTGATTTAGTCTGTGCTGTCAACATGCTTGTCTTAAGATAAGCATGTAGGAAAAGGTTGGATTAGAAGCCACTTTTAATGTTTATTTGTCAATCGTACTAAGCACCATTAGCTCAAGTGATGCACTTGTTCTGTGTTTTATGCACACATTTTGATGCTGTTTATTCTCTCCAGCAAGTTGACACTGTGGTGAATGAGAGCTATAAAACAGTGCAAGAGGTTAACACAAACCTAGATGGTAAGAACAATGAACGTATTGTGGTAAAAATAGAGGATGCATTTTATTTCCACTCTAAACTCACCACTGACCAACTTCTTACTGGTTTACTTCCATGTTGTAGCCATCGGAGTTCAGTTGGGATCAGGAATCCAGCAGCACTTCAGAAACGCTCTAGACTCAGCGCTGCAATCAGTTAAACAACTGGATCAAGGTATGGTATGCTTGCACCATCTGTCCTGGATCAGTATGAGCATGTAAATGCTCGTTTGCATGATTGGAGATAACGTTTAGTTGTGCCCTGTGTCTGAAGGCATGTTTCTACTTTGAGCCTCTTTCCTTATATGAGAAGTTGGCAAGTATTCTCTGGATTTTTAACAGTTTTTATGAACTTCTGTTTTTAAAAGCTGACTAAGAAATAAAAAAGCAAGTATAGAAATGATGATTGTTCCTCCATAGAGAAATGGATTAAAAAGTGCAGCCCCAAAAAACCACATAATCAGTGGGCTCTCATCTGGATCCCACATTAAAACTACTTGTTATTCCTGTCATCATGTTGGCAAATTAAAGATCTCAGTTTAATCATTTCCTTGAATTCTAATTTGCCCTCCTTCAGTTCAGTATCTGCTACAACTCTTTGTGGTTTCCCATCCAAATGAATTGTGTTTCATGATAAATGTATTTATTAGGCCCGAGCACCGAAGGCGGTGCGAAGGCCTATTGAAATGCAAGCGTTTATTATTATTTTTCTCCTCCTCCTCC
>JBAMHV010000017.1:12631002-12646971 GCA_037177535.1 Pseudomugil gertrudae
CAGGGGACGCGGTGGCAACACAAGCCGAGCGGCGCCAGAGGTGCGAGGGCCTCCATCACCGCTTGCGGTTTTAATTTATTTATGTATTTGGAAGCCCTTTTTTAACATGTCTTGTCCAGAATTCAAGCCAGCAGCTGGCTGCTGTATTGACCTGAGCAAAGCTGCTTTGTCAAGAAGATCTTCATGTATATTTGTATATACGGAGATTTTCTTGATAATCAGTATTCTTTATTTGTTTTTTTATTATTATTATTTTAAATGAATTTTAAATAAATAAATGAAATTTAGCTCTTTTAAGTGTGGATTTAGCCTATTTTCAGTTTCAGCATTTACTCCTAAGTGCTTCAGTGTGGTTATACGGTAGTTTTCAAACAGTGGCAGTGATAAATAGTCGTCCTGTGAAAGTGAAACCTGACCTAGGGACATTCCTGAGCCTGGGGGCCCATTGTGTCCAGCTCTGTCCACAAACTAAAGATCCTGTGCAGAATTTCATTGCAATTCACACTATATACATATAAATAAAAGCAGTATAAGTGATATGAAAGAAGGTGAATATCTAAGTTGGGAATTCACAAATAAATTCTAAGTTGTCAATGTTGCGTTTAGTGTCAGTGTTAAACAGCCTTAGATGGAAAAATGACTGAGAGTAGCAATAAATTCTCATTACTTCAGGTGAACTTGGACCAGACTTTCACTGAGATGTTACGGCTGGTCTTGTTCCTGACAGACATCCATCAAACCAGTTAATAAAAACATTAGAATAAAGGAATACTTTTATTAATACATTAAATAAAATGATCTAAAATAGTATTGCAAGTAAAAAAAATTGAGATTCAAGGTTCAAGGTTCTTTATTTGTCATTACAACGCATGTAAGTACATGTGCTGGAACGAAAATCGTTACCCTGGTCTCAGGTGCCAGCCCAACAACAACAATAGAAAAGAAAGCAGTATAAAAAAGTTATAAGTAAAATATAAAATAACAGACTAAGATGAATATATACAAGTAGGGCTGTAAAATGTACAATGTATGCATTGTGCAAAAAAAACTGCATTTATACAGAGTGTTATGAATGTTCATGTATGATATGCAGCAGCATTATGAGCAATAAACATTTGATAGAAATGTAGAACAAAATATAAGGCAGTCAGTTGAATATGAGTCTGTGTCTTTGCTCCTTAAACAAAACCTTCAAGTGTTTAAACCCTTTTAAGAAAAACAAAAAAAAGCTTATTATAAAGACTCGTGCAACACTTTACTATGTTCAAGTTATATTTTTGTAACTTTAGCACAGCTTCTGTTTAGCATTCCTGTTAAATTACATTAGTTAAAGCACATTTAAAATATATTTTATAATGTTTATTTTGCAATGTATGTATTAAACTAAATGTAGATCAGTGAATATCAGTTTTATTTAATGTTTGTTTCTTTTCTTTAAATGAACAGCGACTGTAAACACCAGCATCCTACTGAACAAACTGAAATCGTCTTTGGATCATCTACAGTTCAGTGTGAATCGTCTCCAAGGCAACATCACCGATATTAAAAATCAGATTAATCAGACTCTGTCTGACCCAAACTGCCGTGGCTGTACAGAACTACAACCAGAACTATCCCAACTAACACTGGATATCACCATTACTGTAAGTGCTTATTTTGTGTAACTTAATATTCATGAATCATCTCATTAAGCCTCAGAAATGGCCTAATTGCTACAAAAGTCAGCCAGGTTTTGAACTTCCACTCCTGTGACCTGAAGGGTTTCATTGGAAAACATGAGTCAGATTTGACTGCTCTGTTCAGACTCTGTTGCTATGCACACTTTTATGAATAAAAAAACCATGAAGAATCCTTTATGCAGTCAATGCAATCCTTTGAGGCGGGTTGAGACAGAGTGATAAATGATTGTTCATTCTTTTCAGCTTTGTCTGAACAGGATTTCACTCTCTGCACCTCCCACACTCCTCTATTTCTGGTAGACTCCTCTCCTCTGGCATTTTTTTTCTTGTTTTCTCTCTTCATCAGCAATTTTAGATTACCATTTAATCTTCATCAAGACACAAAGAATAAAGCACTAAAGCATGTATTATTCTGTTCATTTGTGATCTGCTGGTTCTCTCATAGCAACAAAAGTCCATGTTTTGTTGCACTGTGCTGCCCTCTTCTGTTACTTTAGGGTAAGACATGCACATAAGTGTATGACAATGTGTGTCTGGTTGTTTCACATAGACTCCTAACCTGACTGAACTTCAGTCAGCAGTGGATGAAGTCATCAAAAGCAATCTCCAGTCCAAACTAAATGAGGTTAGTGTTGTTCCCTGACTGGGGCGGGTAAGATGCTACCTGACAGTGACAAAGCTTCAATTTCATGTAAAACATGCAGACAGCCTGACTGATCTGTCAACCTCGTTGTGACAGAGCTGTGCTTAGAATATTATTTTTTATATTTTACAGGTGGAAGATTATTTCCAGAGCATCCCCCAGAGGGTAACCAATGAGACTAAAGATGTAGTTCAGAGTGAGTGAATAGGATATTTGCTTCCATGATTTTCTTTATTACCACTGAGCTTAATAATCAGTTATTTTGAAGGAGTTTCTGTTTGTGTTTTTAAGCCTTTGCTTATGTGTTTTTTTTAGACTCTAAACAGCAGCTGGACAACATAAAAAAACAAATTACCCATGTTTCCAGAGAAATCCAGCTGCCAGTATTGAACAATGTAACAGATACTCTAAAGCAGTTGCAGAGTGAGATAGACCGGGTCTTACCTGAAGCACAGAGAGCAGAATATATCAGGTAAGAAGCGGCTGGAATGGTTCATCAGGGGAAAAATATCCTGCTAATGAATAATCATGCAGAAATGCTTTTTTAGGTGGAGTGTGTGTGTGGTCCTGTGCTGCTTGGTCCTCCTGGTAGTGGTGTGCAACCTTCTGGGGCTGGTTCTCGGCCCTCTGGGTCTGACCCCAAAGGCAGATCCCAGCAAGCGCTCCTGCACAGCAGACTGTGGCGGCACCTTCTTAATGATGTGAGTTCTAGGTTCACTCAATCAAGCTATTGCATTTATCTTGCCACTGAAGATGATCTTTAAGCTATTTAATCATTTAATCTGATGTGGTTGCAGGGGTGCAGGTTTCAGTTTCCTCTTCTCCTGGGTGTATATGATAGCGGTGCTACTGTTGTTCATACTGGGAGGAAACTTTTACACGCTACTCTGTCGGCCCTGGAAAAACGGACAGCTGCTGGAGGTAAGTATATTCACACAGAATGTGGTTTGATCTACATTGTAAAGATGCACATTTATCTGAAGGATAAACTTTAGGAAAGTTGAACTTTAGGTGTACAAAATGTACTTTAATTTGAATGCACCACTTTAGGCCATGCTTCAACAACTCACCAGAGACTTTCTTCTTTTTTAACCATTTTATTGTTCATTTTGACATTCAGTCCATCTTAAGCCCTGATATTCAGCTGCAGATTACATACCGGTACATTTCTCCCTGCCAGACCTCCACTCCACAAGATGCTGCCACAAATGCTGAAGCTCCCTCCACCATGCTTAACAGTTCAAATTAGGTTTTGGTATTTCTCACAGTGTCCTTTTGAACTTTAGTGCAACCCAAAGATTTAACTATGTCTTATCTGTATACATTTTATTTAGCTGTTGACATATATTTTAATTATGATGATCATTTTCCATACTGCTTGGTCAAATTGGCAGGTGAGCGACAGGGTATGTCCAGAATGCAATTTAACCACTGTACAATCCTGATAATAATAATAATAATAATAATAATAATAATAATAATAATAATAATAATAATAATAATAATAATAATAAATAAGTTACTTCACTGGCTATAGCTTGACTGGATAATCCAATGAAACTATGTTCCTTTTTTATTCATACAAAGCAAAATTCATGTGCGCATGCTGACTTAATCATGCTGGTTTAATCATGCTGGCCCCTGATAGGAAAAACAGCAGCAAACAGATTTTTCATAACCTCACACACACACGCACACACCAGCACACTTGATTTTTTGTGTTGATTCTTTTCAACACATAAACAGTACGTGGATCTATAACTAAGATTTGTATTTAGGCTAATTTTGGCTGTTTTAAGGGCTAAAATTGATCTGACCCTGAAGATACTTTCTTTTCTGTCCACAGTTTATTGATAATCCAGTTTTCCTTGACGGGTTGCAAATAAATCCAACTTTAGGACTCGGTGGCAATATCAGTTTCTCTAATATCTACAGGTATGTAGCACTGATTCCTCCTTTCACACCAGAATAAACGCATAGGCCACATGACACAGTTTGCACTTTCAGGACATCATCACACATTTTTCTACAATTACATGTTCTGCTGTTTTTTTTCTTCTTAAAGTAGTCAAATTTCTAAAACCCTTTAAATATATAAGTGCAATCAGGACATGTTTAACTCAGATATGTTTGATGGTAATCTTCGCAGAGATTGTGAAAAAAACCAGCCTCTGTGGAAAACTTTTCACTTGAATGAACACATAGACATCGGAGATCTACTCAATGTTTCTAAAGTGAGTGTTATTTTGGCCACACTTTCATTTATTTAATAAAAAATAAATGACTTTTCTTTTACTTCTGATGTAAGTTGTGTATATTTAATTTATTTGAGTAAGATGTGTACTTCTACTGTCCCACGCAGTATACTGCACAGGTCTATCAGTCTTTTGAGAACACAAATATCGCACTGTCATCAGTCACTTTGCTGAGTCCTGATGTGAAAACACAACTCAGCAAAATCTCCACCAGGGCTGACAGTTTCGATGTCACTGCTTTCACACAGCAGGTGGGTTATCTTTGCATGTCAGCTGTTTGTCGTTATGTTTATCCATGTGAGCCTCATTGTTTTTCTCTTTCAGGTTAACAATGCTTCCAGCATCAATTTGAACACAACAGCAGATAAACTTAACAATTTTTCAAGTTATCAGGTAAGAACCAGGATATTAAGACCTAATAATAACTACCTCATTCCGCCTTTTGATTTTCTTACTAACAAACACGTTTCCCTGTTTTTAGAGCAATAACATTGGAAACGATCTGTCCAACCAAGCCATAAAACTGAGGCAGATCCAAGTGGACATTGAGACAATCATTATGCCACAAATGGTGAGTTTATGACCCATGTTTTCCATGTTTTGTTTACAAGTTATACTCAAACCTAAAAACATACATCAACTACTTTCCCCTTACCCAAGGAAAACCTGGGTTCAGTTATTAAGGCTCTTCAGTCCATTGTGCAGACAGTAAATGTGAGTACACTGGCATGAGCAGTGGTTATCTTTGCTCTTTTCCCCTCTTGGTCTCACTCTGTCCTCTGACTTTTTCAGGGAACTGTGGGGGAGGTGCTGAGCAATGTCGGAACAGCACAAGACTTTCTCAACACAAATACAACACAGATCGTCAAGGCTGTGAGTAGAGCCATGAGTCACATGAGTTTGAAGAAATATGCTCCATGTGGTCTGTTAATGCCTGAGGTCAGTCAGTCATTTAGCAAGAGGGGGCAAAGGGAGGGGCTCGGGCTCTGCACAGGGACTGATGTGCTTATTGGTTCCACATCCACAGGATATGAATCCCATTTGGTGTCTAGCTGTATTTGTCTTTAGATGTGGTTAGTTATGCACGTAGTTTATCTGCATCAGTTGCTGCAGTGTTTCATTTGTAAGGTTCTACCTTTAGGAATAGAAAACAATGAAAACTGAACACACAAATGGTCATGTGTCCCAGTAAACAAAAATAAACCCAAACGGAAAAAGTAAATCTGCAGTAATGGATTGTACTCACGATTTATCCCACTACTTCACCAAAGTGAAACAAATTTCTCCTGCGGCCTTTGACCTTTCAGTCGTTTGCTTTCAACTCAAAAACTAAACCTTCTGCTCAGCTACACGCCCTGCACTAACACTTTGACATAGATAATTGTCAGTTATATGTTGTAACACTTGGCACCAAAGCTCCAATTTCTACTAAAGTATAGAAAATTTGTAAAGATAAAAAAAAAAAGTTACCTTAATGGTTAATTATAATGAGGTGGGATCACAGGAGTGAAGCAATTAGTCAACACGGTTACTAAACATTTCTGTCTCAGACCTTCTATTACTAATAAAGAAATGAAAGAAATGAAAATTCATTGTCTAATTGTACTTATGTGTGTACATTTCTTATTAACTCTTTTTTATGTTAAAAAAGAAACCTATAAACAAAAAAACAAACAAACTATGCTACCATTCTGGTTTGATGGGCATTTAATTTTGACTAGGGCAACTATTTCTTCTATTAAATTATAACAACTAGCAATGTAGCCTGTACCGCCATCTTATGGAGACACTGCAGCCCAGGTGATCAACATCTTTAACTTTCGTAAATATAGCATCAGATTAGCTTAGCTAAACTCCGAATGACCTCTTCAAGCCTTCCATTTCCTATTAACAAACCCAAGGAGTCCAGACTCTCCTCGAGGTTGAGGGTTTTTTACAAACAAGGTTTATTTAATGTTAACTTTTAACAACATAGCTGCCTGCCAAGCAAACATAGATACATGTAGACTCTTCCTGTAGCTCTTTGAGTATTTATAGCAGCACACTGTGTGTGTGTGTGTGTGTGTGTGTGTGTGTGTATTTAAATACATGAAGTGTATGTGAAGTATAAATGTTCCTCATTGAATCATTATCACTTATTTATAGGCTGCTTCAGACACTTTAATAAGATTTAATTCTAATAAGACTTTGCATTCCTCTGATTCCTCATGACTTCACACTGTAAAGCAGGAGAAAATTATAAGGAATTCACCCCCCCCCCCCTCCGCCTCCTTTCACTCCTAGGAGAGCAGAAAGTTTCTGGACTGTCAGCTGAATTATTTCACCGCTTATGCTGACTGGGCCGGCCTCATGGTAACGTCTGTTAAACTCTTTTTGCTTTTAAAAATAAACACCCTGTGTTTGTGTACAGTTTCCACTGATAAGTGCATCCTTCCTCAGATCACGCAGCAGGTGGGCCGCTGCAGGCCACTGGCCAGCGCTGTGGATTCAGCTCAGCTCATCCTCTGCACTAACGTGGTGGAGTCTCTGGTGAGGATCAGAATCTGTTAGCTGCAGCTTTTTCTTTCTTATTTTTTTCCGAATAACAGTAACTGGTTTGAGAAATGATATTTTATCTACACCGCACCAATCTTTTCTCGTTTTAGAACGCTTTCTGGTTTAGTCTGGGCTGGTGCATGATCTTCTTCATCCCCAGCATCATCTTCACCATCAAACTAGCAAAGTACTACAGAAGAATGAAATACTCTGATGTCTTAGAGTAAGTAGTACAAAAAAATCAACCCAAATCTTGTCAATGAGTGGACACGTTGAGTGAAGATTACATGATATGTCTGTTTGATCGTTGTAGCCTGACTCCTGTTAATGTCTCTGTTTCAGCAATCATATAATCATGAACCACATCCCCCGGGCTCAGATGAAATTCACCTGAGGGGACAGCACATGTTTGGTTGGTGCAGCTATACAAAACACAAACGTTGTATAAACTGGACCACTCGGGGCACACCTCTGCAGAAACGGCCCACTGAAACTTTAGTAAAATGACTGAAACAAGTTATATGTACTTTATTTTTTTTGTCATGTATAAAGGGGAAAAACTGGATGCACTAAAGCAACACACAGATCACCTGTATGTAAACTCAGGACAATACATGGAATAAGGGAAACTTCAGGGATTTCTGTCTGTATGCTGATTACTGTATAACATAATGATGATAATGACATTTCTCACGTTAAGGCTGATTTTTTTATTGTGAATTTCATACATTTATACATTTCTACTGTTTTCATGCAGTTCTCAGAATTTTCTGTGTTGCTGATGTGGTCTGACAACATGTTTTTCACTGAACTCTGAACTACACTTGCAAAAATATTGTAAATGACAATTTGCTGTAAAAACATAGATATATTTGTCTAAAAATATCTTTGTGTACGATGACATCCTCTGCTGATGGAAAAAATGTAACAATGTCACTTTAAAGATTTTCATGATTCTTTTGTAACGTTTTTGTGAATAATTTATCATAATAATTATAATAGTTTTACTGACGTCATTCGTGATTTACTACTGATTTTTGTATTGCTTTGTACTGAAACGTGTATTGTATTCTGTTACGCAGCACTTTATGAGGTCTAAATGATCAATGTGATTGTGGAGAGTTGTGAACATTCCTATCAGCTGTTAAAATGAATAAAAAAAATGTTCCTGATTAAAATCTGAGTTTGCTGCTGTTGAACTGGATGCAGTCACATGAGAGGACTCTGAGGCTGCTTTTATGCTTTCACAGTGCACATTTGTATCCCAATATACAATTTTTATGCATGACATGAGTCGTCATCACTGCAACTTTACCCACATTTAATAGACTTAAAATAAGAAAGAGCTAATGATTTGTTCCACACATATATATTATTATTTCACTACTTAAAAACTCTTTTTGAAAAAAATGGAAAACCGACCCTACTACACAACATATTTACTAAAACTACTGTCATATAGCATTTTCATTTACTACAGCAGACAGATTTATTATCATGCACGGAAAGAGTCTATGTAACACTTAATGTACTCTGTGACAGATTTAATACAGCCTGTTTTGAAAGCTCTGGCATTCATATTTAATGACATTTGGAAATTGATTTAATTATTTCTCTCCATCAATCTATACACATTTCTTCTAAATGACAAGGCAAACATATCATTGGGTACCTTGTAAAAAACAACAAGCAAACAAAAACAGATTATATGCTTGTATATAAGCATGACATAGTTATTGGTAAAAGCAGATTTATTTATTAATGGAGAATAATTTGAGAATGATCTTAAAAGGCTGTAACACACATCTGCTGCAGGTTTCTTCTATTCTATTCAGCAGATTTGATTCAGCACTAACCTAAAAGTCTGGACTCTGTTAGATCTCTGCAGACATTGTTTTTGGTCACTTGGGAGTTGTTGCTAAATGTAAATCTTTTTCCCAGTCTGACAACCTGCACAACATTCTCATCCATACTTCCCTCAAGTTTAATTCTCACAAGATTACGCTGCATCCCATTTGAATAAGGAGATGCTCAGAAATTCCACAAATTATTCTTTTATGAGATGATTTTTTTTACCTGGTCTGAAAGTCGTTCAGGTCTTTTTAATGCACTTATTGGCTATACTCATTTTCTACTTGGCCACTATAAAACCCTATTTGCAGTGGTGGACTGAAGACTGTGCGTCTTTATAACCCTTCCCTACTCACAAAAAATAAACATTATATTTCAATGACAAATGGCTCTTTACCCCTTTCACACATTCACCTTTCATAGTTATGTCAAACTAATATGGTTGGGCACAAGTTGATTGTTATTACAGCAGGAAAAGTGGAGAAAAAACCCTAATTTGTTTTCATAAAATCAGCAACACGCTGTGAAAGCTTGTGTTCATATTGATTAGAAAAACAAAGCAGATAAATGACCGACTTAAAGCTGAAAGACAACAACAGTCTACACATGAACACGGGGAGATTTAAAACACAAAAAGGATGAAAAACTCTTTTAACTCTTAAAGGCTCAACCTCTCTTCCCCCCTGTATTACAGATGTCACGCTGACACATCCCTATACTCATTTGCATTAATAATCTTTCAGCAAACAGCAAAGACATCATTTATGAGGAAAGTCTGCCCTTGATAAAAATGTGTTTTGCTGCATTTATTTGTCATGATTTATATTCAGCTGCTCAAAGACAAGCTGAAGGCAACGCAGCGTCTGTTCTGATGTCTTACTGTTTACAGGTTGCCATCTATAATTAGAACTGAAGAATTGATGGCATTTGAGCACCAGGGCACCTTGTAATAAGAGACGCTGGCTGCAGGGAAAATCGATCTTAAAGGAAATGTTGAGATAACCGGAAAGCGAGAAAGGAAGGCAGCCTCTTCTTAATATCTGTCTCTGAACATAACCTCTGATTATAACCCCACATCCTCGTGTAGAAGCTGGTTATTAACCGTGTGCGCCCACTGTTAAGCTTAAAAATAATATTACAACCAAATATTCCTATTATAGGCTCTGACCATGAGAAACACTGAACAGTCATCCCCACACTAGATTACAAACACATGACTGAAGCCGTAAGTGGATCTGACCTTAGTGAAACTTGCACATGGGAGGAATGAAATTATTAATTACAATAAGTCAAATACGAGTTGTTTTTATTTTCAGCACGTTGACACTTGAGTAATTTAGCAAAGCATTGATGTTTCAGCTGTTTGAGACAGAAGAGTGTGTGATTTGTCAGTTGGCTGTGCATCAGGGTGAAATAAACATGCTGACAGAGCTGAACAAACCAGAAGTGCTTCAATCTGCGGGAACAAAGGCTTGGCAAGTAAATGTCAATAACACATGCTTAAAGGGCACCAAATTAAGGTGAACTAGGAAGTTGTGGATCGACTCGTCTTTTCTGTTTTCTATGCATCACCGTGTCTACGACAGCACAAAGTTTAGGGAAGAAATGAAAGCCTAAAGCAACACAATCATCTTTCATTTGATCACAACTGTAACTGTAAATACAGAAACATGAATAAACACAACACATAACACTCCAGACAGCCAGAGATTTTATATTTAGTTTAATTGCATATAATATTATCTCATGAATACTTATTACTTATACATTTTCCTCTTTTCAAATACTGCCTAAAGAGAGTATTGCTAACAAGTAAGCAAAGTTATAATATACACATGAAGAGGAATTTGTGACCATTAACAGCAACTAGGAACAAGGTTTAAGGCAAATTAGTATTTAACATCCAAACAGTCTTATAATCAGGCTGTGTCCTGTGTGGGGAAGTCAGGGAGTTCCCAGCAAATCTCAGTACGTCTACGAAAGCCAATGAGCTACACCGAAGCCTGAACAGGTTTTATGTTTGGAAAACATAAAAAAGGAAGGGTTCATAGTGAAACTGAAAGGTGTTGTTTGAAGAGGCAAGGATAAGTTTTATACATCAAGAGATTTAGCATGAAACACGTCTATAAAACAGAGAGCAGATCATTTGATCCAGTTCTGCATCTGTGGAGGAACCGCAGCAAAAATGTGGCACTGCCCTGTAAATGAAGAGCAGCTCCGTGAGAGGCAACAGCGATTTGCAGCATTTTGGAGTCTGATTGTCACTTAACATTTAGATTGTCACCCATGCAGGGCCTAGAGAGGTATTCTACTTCTATGCCAAAGATTTTTTACACAAAAACAACCATTTGACTTTATAAACAGCATATTTTGATAAAACCAAGATGAATAGTTCACACAAACAGCTGATATAAAATGAAAAACTGTTTTTTTATAAATGAGAAAACCTTTGTTTTAACAGATGAATAAAAAATGACACACACAGCAGAGACTGGTGTAATATAACAGAGAAGAGACAAGAATCCAGAATGCCTATCATCTCTAATAACATTATCCTCACTGGGTCCATGGAGGAGGATGTGTGAGACCTTATACAAGCAGCAGGATGCTTGTGTTAGTCATAATATGTCCCACACACTCAAATCCTAACAAGATTACCACAGAAATTGAATTGGAAGGTAACTGTGAGTCACTTTTGCTGGGCATTACGTCTGGAATGTCCCGAGTTTGACTGGACAAGATGGAGTCCTGTTGGAAAATGGATGACGGGTGGAAAACTGGGAGCGTAACATTTACAAGCAGACTGCTTTTGAGTTTAGTGTGCAGAGTTTCATTAAGGCAATCAAATCCAGGTTAAGCATGTTTGATTTGATGAATGTGAAACTAAAAGTCATGGAGAACTTTGACCCCCACCAGCTTTCCTCCCACATTTTACAGATTGTTTCTCACTAAAAACAAACAAAAGCAAAGGCCATCTTATTCAAGTTCACTCAGATTTTTACTGCATAAAGGATGCAAAAGGATGTTTTAATTTTCTTAATAAGGCAGTATAATAACCCAGATGAGACGTAACAGTGTTTCTGCTGTTTGAACACAAAACACTTTATAAACTGGTTAAAGTTGCTTTGCACAGCTAAATTCTCATCTCATGTAGTTAAGGCCTAAGAGATAAATAACACTATAGATACAGTATCTAAAGCTATTCACTGTGAGCTGATTGGCAGGGGAGATTTTGGCCGCTCATCACACTGGATGATAAGCTTGGAACAGACTAGATTGTCGCCTGAGAGTTAGTGGGTTTGTTTTTAACTGTATTTTCTTATTAAACTGTTGATGATACTATGCAATAGCAGCTGCATTCACATGCTGTTAAAGCTTACGAGATAAATAACACTGCAGACACACTATACAAAATAAAAATAACCTTAGGTATTTACACTGGTAGGATTCAGAAGTCATTTTATAGTATCTAGAATTCATATTGTTAAAAAAGTTTACTGTATTACACTGACGATACCCAGAATGCACTCTGCTTCCATACGATTGCTGATACACACTTTGGCCCAACTATGTGTAAAACGTGCTATAAGGCAAGTCTTGTTCTCAGTTTATTTTGTTATTTTTTTTATGCAAATCCAACTAGGTTAGCAGGTTGTGCCACCTTGGGCCTTTGAATGGTTGTGCATGTGCACAACTGCTGATCCGGCATTTCTGGGAGCAGAGCAGGAGTGATGCTGCTGTACGTCTGTGCTGGTATCTGGGACAGAGCTGGGTAGCTCTGTGGGCTGGCGAGGGAGAGTCGGAGGGGGGTACATTGGTGACTGAAGGATGTCAGCATAACGCTGACTAGGCTTGGTCTCCCTCTGAAGGACTTTTCTCAGCAGCGGCTTCAACAGCCCTACGGTCAGCTGGCTGCTGTGGGAGTCTGCAAAAGGAGCAGAAAATGATGAAGATGAACAGGACATGGAGAAGGAAGACGAGTGGGAAGAAGTGTTAGGAGAGGGGAGGTTCTTTAACACCAAGTTGAGGATGCTGGTGACGGTGTAGTCTTCGGGGCACAATGCCCACAGCAGGTCCAGGTATGGATCCAGATCTCTGTGATTAGCCACCTCACAAAGCAGTGTAGTAAAAATCTCCTTGTTGAGCAGTGGACTCTGTTTACTAAACTGCTGAGCCACCTGGGTCACCCGCTCCCACTGCTGCTTGCTCATGAGGATCCTCAATGCCTGCAGAATGGCGTTGGGGCGCCCACTGACCAGCAGCAGCTCCACCTCCAGCTCTTGGTGCTGGTTTCTGTCTATGTTTAAGCCAGATAATATGAACAGTGCTCGCTTGTAGAGGGGGGTGTTGTTGTCCCCGCCCTCTCCCCCTCTCCCTCCAGAAAAGCTCCAGGAGGAAGAAGCCAGGCTCAGACCCAAACCTGCAGACCCCTGCTGCTGTTGGGCGAGCTTGAGAAACCTGGGTAGCCAGCTGGGCTGGAAATGAAAAACCGACCGGCAGAGGAGCTCAAACACCGGCAGCACAGCCGGGGCGTTGGGGGTTACAGGTTTGGTCTTATGATTATAGTCACCTTTAAGACTATGATTCTTCTTTGATCTGCCGTTTGTGAACAGCAAGGACGCTGTGGGACCAGAATTTGAAACTGGACTGAAGACATTTTTCCAGATATCTGGGGGAGCTCTGCTGGACAGCGAGCCCTCCCCGTTGTAATGCAGCTGCAATGCAGCCTGTGCTGCCATCCATGCATGGCAGGGAAACATGTTGAAGATAGAGTTTAGATATAGCAGAGCCTCTTTATCCAGTTCTGTGGATGCCAGTAACCTTAACACCTCTTTCTCCACGAGAGTCTCACAAAGCGCCTCCACCTCTTTAACACTTCCTCTCACTAAACTCCCCTTCACCTCCTCCAGGGAAACAAGAGCTTTGAGCTCACCCTCCAGAGAGCCCATTAGCTTGTCTTGTCCCGCCATACATTCATCTACGCCATTCGGAAACGGCTCTGTGCCCTTTTTCCTCAAACCCGTGCTGAAGTAATTCCCGAGGATGGAGGCTAAAGAGATAGGGGCCTGGAATCGACCTCCTTTCTTCAGTGTGTCCACAGTGAGCTGTGTGCTGCTCAGGCTCCTCTGCTGATAGTATTTACAAGCCTCCTCGAAGACCGCTTCAACCAGTTGGGCCTCAGGATGAATAATCTCAGATGTACTGAAACCATGAGGCTTCTTTTTAACATTACAGTCTCTGGAATCTGTTTCCCTGTTCAGTACTGCAAAAAGACCAGTTTGTAGGAGCAGATACAGAGTCTGTCTTTCACCTTGGTTTACATATAACAACGCCTCACTTTTCAACATAATCTTTTCTAGCTCTCTGCCACAGTTCAAGTCTATTACATGTAGGGTTTGCCCTATTGTTAGTGCCACAGTGTTCTGGTACATACTAAGGCTGGTGTGAGTGCCATATTTCACCAAGCAGTTGTCAGCTAGTTTGTATACCTGCCGCAGGATGCCGTCTTTCTGTAGGAGGCACAGCCAGCCTGTGTTGAGGAGCAAAAGCAGGCCTCCACAACCAGTAGGAGAAAAGTTGTGGATCTCAGGTGGTTGCAGTGCTGATAGATATCCCAAACAATCCGTCACCAACTTCTTAAAGTCTGACTCTTTGGCTGAAAGCTTTTTGATGGGAGTGTTTTTACACGTGGTGCTGACTGTAAAGAAGTCATGGCTAAGGGACCAGGAAAGGAAAAATTTAGAGATGCTCAACAGCGGCTTCACTTTGGACTCAGGAAGAAGATGCACATATTCCCCTGAGCTGACAACAGTGAATTTAGGATTGTTGTGAAGGGTGATTTTCACCCCTCCTAAACTCACAACGCCCTCCTCCACCTCAAAGTCACGTTTGCAAACACAGTATCTGAGCTTGTTCCTCGTGGAGCTGAGGGCTGGGGAGCTTTCTGAGGCTGGTCGCTCCTCACACCAGATGATGACATTAGAGCACGCGCACACGGACACCACTCTGGCACGAGGGCTGTTGCACAGATCTGATGTTTGTAAAAGATGCCAGCCAGCGTTGCAGTCCTGAAATTTCCAAAATTCCGCTTTTCCATCCTCATAAATGACTGCAACGACCGCTGTGCTTCCGATGCTGCTGCTGTTGTGTTGATCCAAATAAAAAATATCCACAATCGGAACAGTTCGTGTCGGCCATAAACACAGTTTCTTCTGGTTCGGAGGCAGCTGGGGTCTTTCATACTTGTCAAAAGTCATGAGCCCGACCTTAGGCTTGCGGAGGATGATATGTATGTGACGTCCATCTGGGCTCACGCGGACGTTTGACAGAATGTTCTTGTGCTCGTTGTTAGACAGGTTAAGTATGTCACTCAGTTCTTGACTCCCTATATAGTCCCCAAAATTTGATAGCTCCTCCAGCACAAACCGCGACATATTTAACTTTTTCTTGACCAAGCAGCTGAACGCAATGACTGCCACAACGCATTAACTCATGTGCTAGCTTGTGTGGCTCATAAATCTGACCTCGGGCTCCAGCGAGGCTAACTAAGCAGCGTCCCGTTAAAGCCTAGGGGTCTTCCTCCCGTTATCCTCTGTGCGGAAGGATACATTCTCTGACAGCATTCGACTCCAGTAATTCCATGTTTGTACGCGGCAACGGAACTAATTTGTTATCTGTCGGTAAACGATGAAAAAGTTTTAACACCCAAGAAAGGCATTGCAGTCATTCAGATGCTATGCTAGCATTCCTCCGACATCACGGGATTGTTAATTTCCGGATACCGAGTATTAATTTGCATAAAAGGAGGAGCTGAACGGTGACGTAGTGGACAGCAAAGATTATGTGTAAACAAAGAGAGAAATACCTCCGCTGGTCGTTTATCCGACTGGGAGGAAAGATTACAACCAGTTACAGTTCAACAACTAGCTAACTATCTATCTATCTATCTATCTATCTATCTATCTATCTATCTATCTATCTATCTATCTATCTATCTATCTATCTA
>JBAMHV010000017.1:12656741-12680750 GCA_037177535.1 Pseudomugil gertrudae
TTCACCTTGCGGACCACCAGGGGGCGCTCACGGACCACTAGTGGTCCGGGGACCACACTTTGAGAAAGGCTGGTCTAAGCTATTGGGTCGAGAGGGTCTGATCGGCACAGAAGTTACTGGGTGGCAGGTTAAACCTGCCTTTACCAAACCAATGGGTCCTGATCCCCATTATGATCCCAAGATAATTTCAGGGGGCCAGATCACTGTAAAATCAATGCAGCTTACATTTATTAGGGCTGTCAAACTTGAGTTAAGTTAATGCAAAGATCTAGAGAACTGCGATGGTCTGGCAACCTCTCAAGGGTGTGCCCTCCTGATAACTTACTGACAAATTTGCAGCTTTACATTTAGAGGAGGATGACCCACAGGTAGATAATCTCTGGCTTTTTTGCCTTTACAAATGCTCTAAGCTCCTTAAAGCCTGTTTTTTTTTGCATAAGGAGGAGAAATGGATAAATAGCTGTTCAGTTTAATGGACAAATTACCTTCCAGTCATTAAAACGGGCTGGATCAAACGATTGAATGTTTCATAGATGACTACATGTTTTTTATTTTATTTTTGTGTTAAAGCACTTATTTATTTCCGTGCAATCAAAGTGTGAAGGGGATATAACGGAGTATTGTAAAAAATGTTCTTGGAAAGCATCTCCTATACTGTCATTAATGTTTATATTTAAATATTCAAAACAGAGAGAGCACGTTTTTCATTGATTAACTGTTTGATTAACAAAATTATGTGTCTTGGCCTGGGAAATAATGTGCATATGTACTGAAACTGAGCCAAAGATTATGAAAATATGTGTACTGGTGATGCAGATGTTGGTGAAATGTAGCCACAGGGGCCACAATGTCATGTGTCATGTATTCTTCAGGCTTGTGATACAAAACACTTTAAACTTATGGGCAAAAACAAACTCCAGATAAAGTTCACCTCAGTGATTCTTCATCATTCTCTGAGAAGATCATGAAGGGAAAACTGTTCCACCAGACTCAGTTAGAAAGGGCTTGCTAACTACTGAACTGCTTGGAAGGTGTGGAAAAAAAGTCTAGCGTGGCCGTTAAAAAATATATATATATATATAATTAGGAATTATAACACTGACTGACAGGGATTTATTCTGTAGTATCTTTTTTAATTGTGTCTATAAGAATAACTTAAAGATAACAAGCTTGAACTTATTGCTTTGGGATTCATAGACCCCTAACATACAGACGTGAACATCCAAATGGGATGATGCAGGCTTTTCAAGTTAAAAGAAGGCTTTGTGTGAAAAACTTTCCTCATAAGACTATTTCAGTTTTTCCTTTTGAAAAATGTCATTGAAGCTCAAGTGGTGTGCAGCCACTGATTACTTTCTGCTTATACAGTTACTGTCCTGTTGTGCAACAGTTTTAGGTTGAGAAAACATGGTGCCAAGGCAAATAGACAAATAGCGGTGTAAAGTAAAGAGGTGCAGCAGTCACTTAAAAAATGTTGGAAATCACCTGGAGGCTGAAAATGTAAATTGGCTGAACAGGCATACTTCATGCATCACAACAGAAACTGTTCACATAAAATGCAGTCATGCAGCACTTTAGAAAGTTTCAGTTGCTGAGAAATGAGGTTTTATTTGTAAGTATTACAGCTTTGTTTTACAGCAAAGTCAGATTTCTAAGCTTTGCAAAAGTAAGAGAACAAGTAGTGTGCCTTTAAATTCTTATATTGCTTTTGGAATTGCAGTATTAATCCCAAAGCTTTCATAGAGAATCATTTATATTCCAAGAAGTATGGACCTTATAGTTGCTTTATCAATAGTTGCTTTTGTTTCCGATGTTGTGTGTATTGTATATTGGGGATGTAACATTTTATTTGAGTGCCTCTTTTGTTTTATTCCATCGTTACGAGTAACAGAAATCTATTCTCAGATTTGAGGTCTTTCTTTGAGACCATTGTTTTCATCTTGACGTGGCAAAGTTGCTTGTGCTTCTGATTTACTCCTCTATCCTCTTTCAATCCGAATGTCTCCTTCTTTCTCTCACATGCCTTGCCACACTGCTTTTGTCATGCCCATTAGTCCTCAGCATACAATCAATACCTGGGGGCCACAGCTGCCACTATAAAAGCAATGAAGGAAATGAGAAAGAGAGGAAATGAAAGTGTAAGATAAGGAGAAAATGTGTAAAGGTGGCTCTTATTTGAGTTGTTTCAGAAAGCCCTCCATTTTGCTAAAATGCTATTGATTTCAACTTTTTAAAAAAGGTGTCAATGCTAGAAATGCCAAACAATTCAAACTTACGATTAAGTTTAGCAGGTTATAGCTTTCTTTCTTTCAAAGGCTTAGTGCATTGATTCATACACAAGCATGCTGACCAGTGGGATTCTGCAAGAATAGATTATTTGTAGATTTATAAGTTGTGAGGCCAGTTTTGTTTCAGCAGGGTTTTTGAAAAGAGTAGTGCTGGTGTCTGGTTTAAATTAGACTATAGATCAGGAAAACTGGCAGACACTGATGCTGCAGGTCTGATGAATGGATAATAGGGCTTCTGTTCCAAGGGGCCCTTGGCATATGGCAAATAAACCAGTATGTACACGTGGTGGGCCAGCTCAAAGGCAGGTGCATGCAGACCAAGCCAAGAAGCTGCAGACAGGAATGAGTCAAAGTAAATAGCAAACAGAGCTGAGATTAAAATCTTCTGATCGGACACAAGAAAAAAAATCCTATGTATATAATATGTAACTTCTGAAAGCCAAATGAGGCTGCTTTAAATGAAAACAAATGACCTGTGATTTACACTGCTCACAATGTCATACATTATATTGTTCTTCTCTGAAGCAGGAGTAGAGAGAAAGTTAAAGCAAAGAATCCTCCTCCACAAATCATCATGAAGTTAGAGCGACAAAGGAAAGGGGGTGTAAGTAGACCCGAGTGGGTGTTGGATAGATTTGAGATTGCTGTTTTTACTCTCCCTTCACTTGATATCCATCAAGTTCTAAATCTCCACTGAGCTGTAACAGTGACTCACCCAGATCCTGAGACAGGTTAGAAAGACAAAATGCAGCAATGCATGGCTTCTATAAACAGTTATTACATCAATTTGAGACATTTGTCTGCATTAATTTGTTGCATTACATCAGTATAAATATATCCACAGTTTTATTGTTGTTCTTTTTTAATGCAGTGAAATTTCACACGATGTATTCCTGATTTCATTATGATGAATCTGCTTATTAATAATGGAAAATAATTAAAGTGTTATATTTCTCCTTTTGGTGATTGATGATGTTTATATCCAAAATCAATGACAGGAACATATGCAGCTTTTAATTTGAACTGAGAAGTAGATCATAGTTTGATAATGGTTCAAAGTCACAGTAAAACAGAAATAAATATTTTTGGTTCTTTCACATACAGACAAATATGACCATAACCACCCTGACAGAGATAAATAAACATGCTCGGTAATGAAGATTATATTTGAAAGAGCCTTTTGTCACAATCTAAGGATTCATGGAGTCTGGAGTTAAATGCGTAACCATAGACACCATTGTATATTGTTTTAGTAATGCATGTAGAGAAGATAAGCATGGTGTGTTGCTGTGTCATCTCACAGCAAGATGGTTCCTGGTCTACCCTCAGCTGGGGCTTTTTGATTGTCATATATACAAAAGATTTCTCTGGGTACATGGGGTCTGTCCTACAGTTTCAAACAGATGCATGTTAGGTTAATTGGTACCGGTAGTTCTAAATTCACCCTTGGAGTGATTGTGGTTGTGGATAGTTGTGTAGTAGTAACCTGTAATCGCCTGTAATGGGGTCTAATACTTCACATCTGACAGCAGCTAAGATAGGCTCCAGCCCCCATAACACAGAATTAGAGGAAATGGGCAAAGATAATAGATTGATGGGAAATAATAATATAATTACAAACAAAATAAGAGTTACAAATATTGGCCCATGAGGACAAGATATAGTCTGAGACTAGCTGTGTCTGAGCCATGACAGTAGGAAACAAGGTTCCTCATGCAGCCCTGGTGCGACACGTGTAAACTGAGTAAAGGGAGTGGAGCACTGGCTGAGTAGCTGACAGCAGTTTGTCTCTAAGGGAACATATTCAAAGCAGTTACAACATGGATGTAAACATTAGCAGGTACAAACTGGAAAATCAAAGGTATGTTCACATTGGTAAGTGGGCCCCACAATAAAATAAAATGTGTCACAAAAAAGTTTCTTAAAAAAATACAAATACAACATACAGCAAGTCAAAGCAATATTTTATTGTCAGGAAATGTAAAAATAAGTGCAGATTTTGTACAATAACTAATGCCAAGCAAGCAGAATCTGCACACATTTAAATAGTACAATAAAGCCCATTTAGACTAGGACTTAACTTCAATTAATTAATTTCTTAATTTAATTTAATTAATTTATGCTTCACACAGAACATGGATATGCAGACAGACAGATCTCCTGTGTCACTTATGCTCATAAATTAGTCTATGTTCAAGGGGTTTAGTTATCTGTCACTTGACTCAGAAAACTGAGCAACAGTGATGAACCGTGAGTTGTAGAAACCGACAGATAAAACAGTTGTTACAGCAAAAATGTTGTGGCTTCATTCTTCTGCTTATGATGATGCTAATGATAACCAGTCCCAACCGGTGTAAAGAGCAGAAGTGAAATCCATACTAACACTACTCACTAGTAAAACGTCCTCACTTCTCCTAACACCCTATTTACTACATAGAGCTACACTATATAGCATATATCAATTATAATATCAAGTATTTTGCTATCCTCAAATTTAACAAGAACACTGGCTGAAAATTCTAATTTCCAAGTATTTCAATTTAGACTTGACAGCAGTTTGGCAGGTTTTAAAACAACATCTTTTGTCCAAGAAAAAGCATTCACTAGTGTTGCTTACCGAGAAGTTTTGCTTCTGCAAAAGACAAAAGAAAGCGACAGGAATTACTCAAGATGACAGTGGTGCAATGTGATGCCTGGAGGGAACGTATAATGTTTTAGTAGTTTCTTTCTGTCTTTCTTTGCAGGAAATATTATACATAAATGTGATTTACAGTTAACCATTCAACTTCAATTTTTATTCCTGCAGTTTTAACTTTTGATTACATTTTTTCCAGCATAATCCAGATGCCTCTGACTAAACACGTTTTGTGGTTTTCATCACTGTGATGTGCAGAGGCTGTGAAGAATTATGAATTTTCTATTTTTAACCAACGCATTAAACGGTTTTAACACAGTAAAACTTTCCCCGTGCAGCCAAATATCTACATTTTTTTTGCATATACACTCACAAAATATACAGATCCATCACATTCAGAGGTTCATGAGTACTGACAGTTCCTTTTACCATGATACACAGCTTACATTAGAGGAGGGACTGATAACATGGTGGCCTGGCAGCACTTTTTTTAAGAATAGGCTTTTCATGATTCAGCTCTCCAGAGCTTTGCTGTCTAGATAATGTGGCAGCTTTGAGGAGATTTACTCAAGTAGGTGTTGTCCTTTCCCCCTGGCACTCTAGCAAGGTTTTCACTGAGTGTTTATTAGTTGCCCATTATGCCATTGGCAGAAAATAGTAAACATCAGCTGGGATCTAATACTGTGGCATTAGCTGCTGAAGCTGGGGCTGAATGATATGATTGCTAAAGGAATAAATATTTGGAAAAAAAGAAGTTGCTGGGCAAATTATTTTTTTCCTTCATGTGTATGAAATTGTTTACACAGTAACATAAATTATTACCTCTGCTACAGAGGTGGTAACTTGCTCTTGTAGATGTAGAGTTGAACTTTGACCCCGTGATAATATCCTTTATACAATGCTTTTAATTGAGTGCCACCTAGCAGACTGAAGATCACAGGTCTTCAGTGTTGTTTTGGCCTTGCCGCTCACTTTTTGGGATTTTTCCAGATTCTCTGAATCTTTTGATGATATCATAGTCTATAGGGGGTGAAATCCCTGCAAATGTACATTGAGACACATTGTTTTTGAATTTTAGGACTATTTGTTTACATGAAATTATGATCCTCACAATATCCATGCTTGTGCAAGACAGCGCCTTTAGAGGACAATAGTGACACTCAACTGTTTTCAATTAACCTATTCACCTGTGGATTGTTTGAAACAGTTGCTTTTTGAGCGATCCTTAACTTTTCCTGTCTTTTGTTGCTCCTGTCCCAGCTTGTAGTTGTATTCTGTTCAACACATATGTTTTACACAACACTTGTAACTTGATTGTAAATATAAATGGTTTAATTAAAGAGAATAAAATTCAACCGTCTACAGAGTTTTTAACAATAAATAAAATTTTTCTGTCACTGACCTTTGATTTAGTAAAAAAAATGTTTAAAAATGAGTTCAAAATACAAATGTCACTTTTTGGATGTAAACACAGGCTTCAGGAGAGATGTCCAATGATTTCAAAACTCATGTTAACACTATCAAAAGTTCAGAAACACTGATGATTTCATGTATTTGGTCTGTACAGGAACAGAAAATAGTAACTTTTACACAGACACAAAGTTGTATAAGTCACACTCATTTATTTTATGATGGATGGCACATTTCAAACAGAAAAGGCTTTTGTTTACTTACTTTCAATAAATCCAGCTAAGTCAAACAAACTTGTTTTGCTTTTTATGCAAAGGGAAATCTCATTTCCTCTTTTACCTCTGGCTTTCCTCTCTTTTCTGCCTCAGTCTTTCTCCACAGGGATCTTTTATAACTGACTGGTTCTCTAATGATCTCTGGGTGAGAGACAGAAAGTCATCCATAAGCATTCGTATGGTCACAGTCATACACTCTCTTCGTGCACACACACACACACACTTATCTTGGTATCCTCAGGGATAATTGGAGAGAGGTCTCTAAGCTCTATGAATCCCAGCATCCTGCCACCATTAAAGCATAGAACTGTTTCTGTGCAGCTACATTTAGTGAACCCTTGTGCTTTCTCTCTCTGTGTGGGGATACGGGAATGAATCAGTGAGACAGAGACAGTGAGTTGCGATGGACTTGACAGGTGTTTTTAGGAATGAAGTGCAGCAGACAGCTTGTCAGTTGGATGGAAAGTCATCATTTTTTGTGTGTGTTGGTGGTTGGGTGGGTGGGTGTATGTGTGACATACAAAGTGAAGTGTTAGTGCTTGGTTGAGTATGTCTAAGGTCTACATGAAACTTCCCACTTCCAGGAGAGAGAGAAAGAAGGAAATAATACAAGGTCCATTTAATTCAATAAGTTTCAATTAATAGAATAAATTGTCTCTCAAGTAACCTTCTTGAATATTTAGTATTTTAATAGGAACAGTAACTAAACATAAAAAGATATTCAGAAAGTAATTAATTAGCCAACATATTCTCAATGTTTCTGAATCACTGCTGGATCACAAACTCAGTTTGTAGAAATATCAACACTGTGGAGACTCTACAGTTTTACTAAAATGCTTTGACTGCAAAATGTTTTTCCAGGAGTATTATGAACATCTGTAACTGTAGCTGGCCTCTTGGCATGAGATCTTTCAGGCTTTTTAGGTTTAGTAGCAGTTCCTCAGAAGATCTTTGCCCATAATCCCTCTGCACCAAACAACATATAATCCCAGTAAGAAAGCACCTGACCCTGTCTTGCCAGAACCACTTAAACTGGTTATAAGTGGCTGTGATTTTATGCACCAGATAGATTTAGATGTATATCTATCATGAATTAATTGTATATTCGAAATAAACTCTTGAAACAAAAAAAATTCTAATGCAAAATTATTCAAGCTTCACTGCTGATTTTTTATACTCTGGCGTCCTCTAAAGTCAGCATCTGTCTTGCATCCTGTCTTTTTTCTAATGTCTGTCCAGTTAGTAAAAGTCACTCTGGTGTTGACTTATCTCTTGCTCTGTCACTTTCTTTCTTTTCCTTGCTCCTCTGATAAGGTCTTCTTGGATTTAATTGTTGAACCAACTACTGACAAATGCATTTATAACAGGGGTGCACAAGTAAGGCTTTGCAGAATTATTATCTATACACAATAAATGCAAGTAGCAAATCCAAGAGAAGACTCTACCACATAATAATAATCATAGTACATTTTATTTCGAGACGCCTTTCAGGACCCAAGGTCACCTTACAAAACATGCAATGATTCCTATAGCCTCTAGGGGCACAATAAAATTAATACATTAGAGCAGCCGTGCCCCAGTCAAGTCCTTGCAAGCTATTATCCTGCAACTTAAAGATCCAATCCTTCCATCACATCTGAATTAAATGGCTAAATTTCCTTAGAAATGTGTTATTCAGCTCTGCAGAGGCCTGATAACAACCCATTGATTTGATTCAGGTGTGCTGAAGAAGAGATGCCTGTAACAGTTACAGAACGGCAGATCTTAAGGAATGGATTTGAGTACCCATGCATTGGAGTAAACACAACAAACAAAGTTCCCCCATCATCTGCAAAAATGTCTACAAATGTAAATTGGTGTCACGTTATGAGCACCACGGATAATCTCTAACCAGTATCATTTGGGGAGCTTGGGCATGTTCAGGCCATACTGACTCATCACTTGACCTCAGCAATCTGTAAAATTTGGCTCACATATTCTACAAATAGTGGACAAAAAAATATTTTTGAGAAATAGTCTAAAACAGGGGAGCCCAAAGTGGGGCCCCTGGGCCAAAATTGGCCCGCCAGCTCTTGCTCTTGGCCCGCTAGTGAATGTTTATAGTTAGAAACCTACGGATCTTGATGAAAAGACATTTTAGAGCCTAATGATGGTTGATACTTACTTATGTCCATTAAGTCTCTAGCAATTTATATAGGGTTGTATGGGTATAAACAGCTTACTCATTGTGTTTCTATTCATGTCAACTTTAATAATTAAAAGTTTAATCGTTGGTGTATTTCACATTTGTGCTGCATATTTTATAATAAAGTCAATATTTTCCTCCCTTTTATGTAGTTTTATTAACTTGGAAAGATCCCCCATGAGCCTTTGCACATGCAGCCTCAAGCACTCGAACTCAACACATCCGCATGGAGAACCACAGGCGTACAGACAAGAGACGCTTTAAAGCTGCAATGTTTGGCCCGTGGCTCACTGGCTCATTTTCAGTTTGGCCCTTAGAGGCAAAAGGTTTGGGCACCCTTGGTCTAAAACCAACAGATTTGGCTTAAAATTAATGAACAGGTTGGTTACAAAGGTGCCAACTTAGGCATTTAGTTACATTATGTTTGATTAAGTCCTCCAACAAGAACCATTATCAAAATTGGTCAGTATATTTTGAAGGCATATCTATTTAAAAGCTATCAAAAAGTTTCTCAAACAAGTTGGCATACAATCCTAAACACATGAAAATGTTAATATTTTTATTACGAATGAGCAAAGCCCCTGGCAATAAGAACTCACATTTCCAAGTCAATTTTTTTGTGTGTAGACTGACAAAGAATCAGTTGTAAGATCAGTCTGACATATTGCAAAATATCAAAACCTTATATAGTCTAAAAGCTATCCTTCAGCATTCCCAAAATAAAAATATATCCCACAATATAAAGTATCTTTCAGTCTGAAGCTTTCCCCATTGAGCTGAGGTGTAATATGGCCAACAAGTAGTATGCATGAATATCTGCCTGCAGCAGTGCTGTGATAAGAAGCTGATACGTGGAAAAGCCCCGAGGACACGCAACCATACTTTATTACTGCCTCTGATCCATTCTGTTGTGTTTGTATGCAAGGTAGAGGCAAATGCTGCCAAAGGAAAATTGGTTATAGATGATATCTACCATTTGTAAGAGTAAATCCTTGTAATCTGTTCAGGCCAGAGAAAAGGATATTCTCCTTTTGCTTAGAATTGAGTGTACCAGATGTGCAATAAATATAAAGATGACTGACATGCAAGGATGTTACCAGGAACGGTCCCAATCCCAAAGCAGAATAAGCGCCACAGATGACATTAACAATGAAATAATAAAGTTTGGGCATGCAGAGCGTGTATCAAAAATGATAAAGTTTTTGCTATACTATACTTGGAGTGTTGTTAAAGGCCTATTCTGAAAGGAATAGTAGGAATAAAGTAACTGACAGATTTTTTTTTAGATCGCACCATAAGTATTATTCCAAACATGAGTCATTTCTATGAGATTGGCTTTTATAAGCATCCATCCGTCATGCTGTAGCAGATAGTATATAATTTCAGTGGTGAAATTTGGAATGGCAATACTGCTTACTTTCAGGTCCCCAAGATATTAAGCCTTACAGTAGAGAAATATAAGTTTATGACTCACATTCCTGTCATGTTTGTTTGACAAACATTCTGCAATGAGCAGACTGATGAACTGAATGACATTAAATATAACAGCAAACCAACTACGATGCTGTGATCATGGCAGCAGAACTAAAATGACAAGGAACTGGAACAGTCAGATGATTATGACAAACCACAGGGTTCGTCAAGCATATCTGGGGGGTACATTTATTATCCAGATTGGGTACAGCATCCACTGGAGCAGTTCAGCTTTAGCTTTGACCTCCTGGATTTTCTGTAGTTATAGAAACTGATGTGACAGGTGTACACCTGTGTCCAAATAGGCTTTTGTTGTCATCTTATCTAAGACATGCACGTATATGTATTTGTGGGTGGCGAATCAATCCTAAAGCTGGAACAAGAGGACTGATGTGTTTGGAAATCCCTTTTATCTTTCTAGCATCATGGATTTTCAGTGCTGAGGAGTGTGATGCAGCATCACTGTATTACTGGCCATCTTTTCTGAAGGCTGCTCTCTGTTCTCTCTTTGTAAAACTGTAGTTGTTTTGCCTGAAGGTCGATTCAAACATCAGACGAACAGTTTGAGTCACTGTGTGGAAGACTGAGTAATGATCAATGCTTCTATGATAGCAGGCAGAAATCCCACTTCACACAGATAATGTCATGTCCATTTCACTGTATTAGATAAGCATGCAAGGCTGCAAACAGATGCCTTTTCTGTACTCTCTCATCCACATAAAAAAGAGAAGACTCCCTAAGATGAAGTCTTATTAAGGTTTGTTCTTCTTTCCAACAACTTGGGTCAAATCCCATGCAGCAGTGACCCCCTCTTAGCATAAGGACAAACACTTGCTCGCCCTACTTTCACATGTATCCCATATCTAGATTTCTATCCTCATCTGATATTATTACAGTTGTTTTAATTCTACAGTCATTTAGCAGACAGCAGTATTTATGCTCATTGTATTATGCACAGGAGTATTTAATGCAAATACCAAAATAATTAAGCAGATGAGGAAAATCTTGGAGATGACAAGACCAGCGTCTCCCAATATTAGGACATAATGAAGGCAGTCTTTATACATGCTGACTGCAAATGATTACATTAGCGTTAACTGTTTCACCTTCAAAACCTGTTTACTGTCAATGTGTTTTTGTACAAGCAGCTATTAGTGTAGCCATTAATTAATGTCACTCTCAGTTAGTATAGGAAGATTTCAGACTTTCTTGCCCCAGAAAAACAAGAACAAATACATAGTCAAACACATTGAACTACATTACTCAAAAAGTGCATAAATCTTAGGTTTACAAATCATTTACTGTTTGCAAAGTTAATAAACATACCAAATATGGAAATCACCTTAGACTCCCGTTTGGCAGCATTCCTCTTTCTTTAATGGACAAAAGAGCTTTTCTGCAAATGGCAAACTCAGCGAGGTGTTTAGATAAATGTGCTAACCTTTATGCAGAAAGTTTGGGCTTCTTTGCCTTTTCCTGGAATATAAGGAAGCAAATTTATTTCTGTGTTGAATGACATTATTCCAGCAGCCTTAAACAGCAGTGCTAGTAATTCTGTGTAGTTCACTTAAATAGTTTTTTTTTAATCTATTGTTCCCTGAACATTTATAGTAAAGGCTATTGGAAATTTGTGGTGAGTAATCTCATTTTTTTCTTTTTGGGATGTTTTTAAATCAATATACAGTATGAAACCTTTACTAGTGTGATTTTTTTATGTTAAATTGGGTGGAGTTATTATTTTTCTATTAAAATGTCTGTATGAAGCAGCACTCAAGAGGAATATGCTATTACAGATAACTTAACTATGAATCAAGATTAGCTTTTTATTAAAGGGGTTAGAATTATTTAACTGATGTCCTTTTTTTCTCTTACAGCTTGTTTCTGTCGAGTTCTTTAAAATCGGATTGCAGTTCTGGAGCTGAGGTGCTTTTACTTTTGTGCTATAATTAAACAGCGAGGGAACACCTGTAACCTTAAAAAAATCCTTGATTAATTTTTTCCACATGTGTAAAAGAAAGAAATCTGCAACAGCTCACAATAACCTTCAGTTATATGCATAAACAGATAAAGAAACTTATGCTCAAACACACTCACACACAAATGAACATATTGAAATGAAAATATTTAGTATTAATATCAATAAAAAGACAAAAACATCCCCAATGAATTAAATAATTCAAACGATCACTGTAAATGTGCTCATAATATTCACTGAAGTAACTAAATGAAACTGGGTCTTCCCTTGGCTTCAGGCATGTCCTGAAGGTTGTTTTGCATGCTACCACTAGCTTCTTCATGCTCTAAACAGCATGTTGTGTTTAGCTCCTGAGGAGCAGCCCCTGTCCTCCCTGCAGTGGACTGGACGAGGTGAAGCTGCCACCGTGAAATGCTGGCTGATCTGCTCGCTGCTATTAGAGTTCAGTGTTCCAGTGAGCAAGCAATGTGAATGGACGCAGAATAATGTATGAAGTTCTGCAGAATGTGGCAGAGTCGCAGTGTTTGGGAACGTGTGCAAGTTTGTGTGGGTTAAATGAAGGCTTGCAGATTGACAAACATTTTACATGGAAAATGTTTTTTTCTTTTTCCTGGAGCAGAATAGGAAATACAAATTTGTACATTTTCCATCTAACCAGGAAAAGTTCAATGACAACTTTGATGAGTAAGCATCGTATGAACTGTTAGCAAAAATCTGCAAGCATTGTTGTCTAATATTGAAAATTTGCTTCCTGATTCATGTTATCTTCTCAGTGCATGATCGACTTATTTTCATGTGCTTTCCAATATCTGTCAAACAGCTGCATTATTATAATGTCTGTGTTAATTAAGAATGTAATTGGCTGCAATCAAATCCCTGCAGATCTAACATGTTCAGTGATAAGTAGCATTGAACTGGGATATTGCTGTTTTAATTCATAAAGAATTAAGCCTAAAATTTAGAAACAATCATGTTCATAGAATTCCCAGGAAGTTGCAGATATATCTGAAAAAAGTCTCACTTCAGAAAAGCACAATGTACCGAGTTAAACAGTAAACTGTAAATTACAGTAAACTGTAATGAGTTTAATGAGACAATGAAAATTAATTAATAAAAATCAAAAGCAAGCAAATAAACATTCTGCCATGTGTATGAGTTAAATGCTTTGAGTGTGTGGAAATGTTTGGAATTAGAAAAAACTCAGGATTTATCATACCCTGCCTGACACCCCCTGCTGTCCCCCTTCAGCAGCTGTGCTGAACGAGATGTTGGTTCAGCTGCAGCCCATCATTTCATCAACTGCTTCATTTAAACCCATTTTACTGGAGATCAGCTTCTGAGTCCTTCCTCTGACAGAATCATTTATATGACAATAACATTTACAGGATTGATATTGAGAGGACATTTGCAGCTTTTTAATTGAAATCAACAAAGTTTTTTAAATGACTGTGAGAAACTCCTGCTGTCCTAATCAACTCTGTATAATTACTATCACGTGTGCCAGTGGAGGGGCAAAAACCAAATACTGCCAATTTACACAACCCAGGGACTATATTTTGCAGCAATAACAATAATTCATGCATTTGGTTTCAGTTTACAGTATGTTTTGTTTTAGTCAGTTTTAGTTTCAGATATAAATGTTTCTAAAATTAATGCTAACTATCAAACTGCAAAAATATGAACATCTGCTTTGTGATATTTTTATTAAAAGTTGTTTTAGGGCAATTTGAGTTTAGGACATTGCAATTGTGATTCAAATTTCAGATGTATGAATTTAGTCTTCCACGTTTCCATGCTTAACTTTCACATCTTAAAATTTAAATTGTTCATGCAATCATACAAATAAAGAAGTATCCCTAGCTTCATGGCATACACTGACTCATAGCTTTCCTTGGATTTTTTCCCTGAATGATACAAGAAACCAGCCCCAATAATTTCTATTGTATAATACATTTCAGCAACTTTAAAGATTTTTGAATAAAATTCTATATATTAAATTGTGTATATATGTGTTGCCTGTTTCAACCAACCCTGTGAACTGGTTTCACGCTATACAGTTAAACCACAGCCTACTACCAACTTACTATACTGTTAATGGAATAGCTTGGAATTATTAAGCAGGTTCTCATCCAAACTAATGTAATGTCAGTAGATGGTGAACTGTCTGGTCCCAGCTGGGAGACACTGCAGCATGTACAGACATATAGTTGCTTAAAATCAACAGCAGCTGGATAGCATGCAATATTTAGAATAATTTAATTCCTCTAACTTCCCATCAGATCTTTCCAACTGGGAGCTGCAACAATTACTTAACAAAAAAGAAATAAAGGTAATTTAACCCTGTAAAATACAAGATGTGATGTTCACTGCTGCTTTAATCTGTTACGTAAGTTGCATTCATATAGTAACACACTAGTGGCACCAGTGGTCCAGCAATGGCAATCCCATCCATCCATCCATTTTCTACCGCTTAATCCCAGAGCGGGGTCGCGGGGGGGCTGGAGCCAACCCCAGCTGTCAAACGGGCGAGAGGCGGGGTACACCCTGGACAGGTCGCCAGTCCATCCAGGCAATGGCAATCCCATTAAAACCTTATCCATAATCTAAATTAAATCCTCCTTTAGGCAGAAACATTTACGTTTTACAGAACAGCTACCAGGACAGCTTTTTGGAAAAGTATTGTTTCGTTGTTGTCTTTAAACCAAATAGAAAAACCTCTAAATAAAAGATAGCTTAACAGATGGGTAAGGAAGATATTTGTTACATTCTGCAAGTTTATTGTAAAAGTAGATAAAATAAAACTGATTTATCCTCACCATACTCTTTTTTTATTCTCTTTTTTTGGCTTCAGAACGTAGAGAATTGCTTTCAGAGTGGCTTTTAAATTTAGCAGTGAAAAGCACATCACTTCAAATATTTGTTGCTAAATTGGCCAATTAGGACCATCTCTTAACCTAAGATGGCTTTGTGAATGTGGCTCCTGGTCATGATTATTTTATGTGTTCTTATTTGGATGCATAAATTATGCAGGAAATGTCATAAGCCTTAGAGTTTGGTGCCGTGGGCGACCTTTGTAAGTGTGAGAGTGTGTGTGAGTTCACACTGTATACCCCCACCTGCTGAGATGAGTGGGGAAATTAGTATTGGGACAGATTTGAGAAGGTCTGCATTGACAGTCAGGAGAGGAACGAGGCCATTATTGAGACCACAAAGCTTTGAGTCTTCAGAGTCTCTATATTGCAGATACAAATAAGCGCAACAACGGACCATGCACATGTCAGCAGAAGCAATGTGTGTGTTTAATAATGTAACCACTCCCCTCCCTCTTTCGTGTTTTAGAGATTAGGCAAACTTCCAAAGAGCCAAGAATATATCTTGTGGTACACACAAGAGGAGGCAAACACACACACACACACCTACCTTATCTGTCTGATGTATTTTTTATTATCTTTAATCTTGTGAGTCGTTGCAGAACTTTTAATCAGTTCTACCGATTAAAAGTTGCATGCAATATAGGACTGCTGCTAAAAGCACAGACACACACACACACACACACACACACACATCTACACTGATAAATATTATCACAATAAAGCATTTTAGCAAGTATTGCTAATTTGCATATAATTTGTAAATCAACTGATATTTTTATGTGTCTCAGTTAAAAAAGTACATTGTATTATTTGTTGAACATTTATTAAACCACTGCAGGATGATAAATCTGTGTGAAAACACATCAGTTTCCAGGTAATGTCTGTTTTTCTTTTAGATGTTTGTAGTCTACAAAATTCTCTACCCTCCTGTCTGAAGTGAAAAATCGAGAGGCTTTCTATTTATAATTAAACAAGAGCACTTGGCTTAACAAAGCTAATAAATAATTTGGGAGGGTTCTAAAGTGCCCCTATGTTTTGTTTTTCACCCAAACTCACATGCGTTCCCCCAAGCAGCAACCAAAGTGAATCCTATGTAGAAGTACTAAAGTAGCAGTTCTCATCTGTTAGGAGCCAAAAGCCTTAGACTCCCATGTTAAAACAACCAACTTCACAGCAAAAATAAACATGTTTACAGCCTGGTTTAAATATGGTTTACAAAAGGTTTAATAGGTTAAGTTTACCATCATGATGACTGTGAGGGGGGCAAATTTTCTTTAAAACAAATCTGTTCAGATGTTACTTCTTGAATCTTGAAAATTGCATGATAATAAGATTTCCTTATGATTGACAGATATCCAAAATCTGCTGCAAGAAGGCAAATTGTAGCACAACTGTGATTTTTAGCCAGCAAATAGTGTGCCTAACCTTATTCCCACATACCTCTGTTAACCAGTTAGCTCCCATCAATCATCCACCTCCATGCTCACAGCTCCGCTCTCAACTACAGCTCTTTGCCCATTTTTGTATTTGCCAGAAGCAACAGCATACATGACGCTGCTAAAATGGTGCCCTTAGGAACTACCTAAGCTTTGCTTTTGCTCTTCCAAAAAATACAGGAACTGGAGGAGGATGAGGAGTAGTAGGCGAAGCCGGAAGCAGCAAACCGGGGAAGTGAACATAGACACCGTATGGCCTTAGGCTGGCTGATAAATATTGGGTATTGATAGCCTCTCTTGTCAATAATTCAGACATATCTGGCTGAGCAAAAAACAAAGGTTGGCAGTTTGCACGGTCATGGACCTCCTGGCGTTTGATGTATGTCTTGGTTGCCAATTGTCCCTCCATAAAGGCCTCCTCATAGTTGTACTGGTAAGTGTCTGCTGGGTCCATAGTTGTCCAGGTGTGGACCCAAAGGCTGACCAAAGAGAAAGAAATAGTAAAACCAAGTTTAATTAAAATATTTTATAGCAATCTTTTATATACAGTATGTGGTTTCTGCATGATTTTGCAAATAGAACTTCAAGTCTGAACATGATGTTGAATTGAGAAGAAACCGGGATCTTGCTTTTAACAAGGAGACGTTAAAGGTAGTATATCCTGGAGTAATTTCATAGTCTTAAGCTGTGTCTCAATCAGCGCACTAACACTACTTTGCGCACTATATTTAGGTGCGTAGTGCGTTCAAACTGGCATTTAAGTAAAAAAGTCAGTGAAAGTACCCAGATGCTAGATCTAGTGTGAAACGATGGACACCTCGCGCACTAAACCAACGCCATCTTGCTGATGAAGCGGACAAGGAAATGCTGAACTTTCAAAATAATGGCGGCAAATAATACGGCGGTGGAGGCTAATTTGTATAGACGTGAGTATGAAGTTATTTCCTTATGGTTCTCATGTATACCATAGCTTGTTACATATCCGAACAATTGTATGAGATTGCGGTAACCGACCAGTACAGTTAGTGTTAAGTTATGTTTCTCCTCCCATGTGCACATGGTTTGAAGTGATGTTTCTGCTACAGCGCATGTGCAGGTTGTGTTTGGGAATTAGCTCGGGTGTTGAGCTTACATGTTACTAAAATGGTATAAAGGAGTTTTCTGCAAATCCTCGTCTATTTACTGGATTAACAGTTAGCACACGTTGACAGGCCTCATTCACATTTAAAGAGACCGCCCCAAAACCAGTCGCTCTGAAGATGCACCTCAGAACAGGGTTTGTCAGGTATGACATTTATTGTCAAAAACGGTACAATTCTGTAACAACACGTTCTCAATGTCCTTTGTTCAAATGTATTACCAAAGCAAAACAAGGAGGTCAGGTGAGAGCATTGTTCTGGTTTGATCTAATACTTAAACTGAAGGTATTTAAAACACTTTCCACAGAGATTAAATTTAACCCATAGCCTATTTAAAGACATTGTGCTATTTGTATGTGGTTAAAATCCATTTAGAATATTTTGCATTCCTCTAATATTCCAAATTAAAATGCTGCTCTCCTTGTGTAAAGAAATGCTTATCTCTCATTGGACTAAATAAGAAAAGTAATTATAATCTGTCATTATTTGTCATAATAAAAAAAGATGAATATTTATATTATCCAAAACAAACTTTTTCTCTCACCTTCTCTCTTAGCATGAACTTAAAAGGGTTAAAGCTGATGCCTACCCTACAAGAACCTAGAAATGAGTTTGTTTTCCCAAGATGAGAAGAACCATAGTGTAATATTTTAGAAAAGCACTATTTTCAGGATGGTTTTCTTTCTGTAATCCTCCTCCCTGTGAGTGTAACCTTTCAATGTGGCTTTGATAGTGATATAAATGCAAGCTCATTAAAAATTATGTACATGATGTGTAGTATAGATTTCCACATGACCTCACTGCCTCTGCAAGCTGTTTATCAAATCAATGAACCTTGTTCAACCATTTGGATCAGCGGAAAAGTTGAAATGAAAACTTTCTGGATCATGCTTTTCCACACAGTAGTTGTTGGACAGCACAAGAGAATAAAGCTCCACACAGATGATTTGTTGTAAACACAACTACACTACAAACACACAAACTATAGCTGCATGATACAAAACGGGTGTAATTCTTTGTTTGCAGCCTTGGGAAAGAAAAAGATTCTCTTCTCTTGTGGCGCATGAACAGGCCTTCACACTGAACACTATATGTGTGTAGCTGTTATAATTACTGCACACACACACACACAACCAGTACAACTTCTTCTGTTTTAACAATGTCTTGATGCTACTTCCAATTTAAGATAACACAACCTTTTCATTTTACTGTCTGTTGCAATGGTTCATTCAATAGTGTGAAGACTATAATTAGATTGTGAGTTAAGTATTAAAAGTTGTAAGTAGAAAATCTTTGCAATGAGTCATTGTACTCCAGGAATATCTACATGAATGTTTCCATACATGCATCTGAAAAGAGAAATTTAATTTCATGTTATTTCCTTGGACAGTAAAGTATCAGCGTAACAGCTTCCACATACATCCTGTCAGGCTGGTGTATTTATTAGTCCAGTCTTGTTGCCAGACCCCAGGCTGCAGTGTTGGTTTTTATTTCTTAGCGTTGGCTCTTTGGGCTCTCTCAGGTTAAAATTGTCACAGCACTGAAGAAAAGCAGACAGTGTGCCAGAAACTGTATGATGCTACAGTGTGTTTTTGGTGATGATTTTCCTCTCTGAAATGATTCAAAATGCTCACTTGATGACTTCAGAACTTTTATTTTTATTTTTTGGCTTTGTTTTAGCATATGCAGCTTGAAAAGATGAAGTAATACTAAGTTACATTTTTATTCTAAATTGAGAGGAGTGAATGTTGAGTGCGGGAGGTTGTTGGTGATGTTTGTCATTGTGGGCTGCTGACCTGTCCAGTGTCTCCTGAAAGCAGATGGAATAATGTGAGAGAATGAAACCATTGTTTTTGTTTTAAATAAAAATAAACTATCTGTGTTTGGGATGGTTATATAATGGCATAATTTTTTAATTTAATTTATTTTCTTTTCTTTAGGAATTTGCAGTGGATGGACTCATGTTACATTCTGTGATTGATTGATTGATCCGACTAGGTTTTAAAAAAAGATTATTTTCTTATTAGTTTATAACAAACAAGCAAACAGAGAAAGAAAATATGAGACAGCACAAACGTGTAATTTTTTACACCACAACCCTGAATGAAAGATGTAAATACATATATATCAGTATGCATAGGACCCCTACATAAATAAAGGAAAGACCACAATGTTTTCCAACAATATTCCATCATTTCTCTCCTTCTCTCTCTCTCTCTCTCTCTCTCTCTCTCTCTCTCTCTCTCTCTCTCTCTCTCTCTCTCTCTCTCTCTCTCTCTCTCACTCACTCACTCACTCACTCTGCCCTTTAGTTAGCATGTGTTTTATTTAGCTCATTTTGGAAGAGAGAGGAAGCCAGATGCTGTTGCTGCTGTTTTTTAAGGCCCTTTATGCTTTACTCTGCTGCTCAGGGACACAAAAAAGAAAAATCTCCTCTATCTTATACAGTTTAACTCAAATGAATGAGCACAACACGAGCAATTTTCCACTCGGGACGCTATCTCGCCTCTCTTTGAGCTACTTTCTGCTCTTTCCTTCCTCATTCTTTCTTCTATCGAGAAGGGAATAGGAGGTTATTTTTGCTCAGGGCGATCGACTGCTTCATCAAGGCGATTGTGAAACCGGCATCGAAGGAGTTTCTTTGTTGTATAACACTTGTTACGCCTGCCCTACTTCTCAGGGTAAAATGAAAGCTCATATTATTAAAGCCTAAGCTGGGTCCACAGCCTGTCAGGAGTCCTTATCTTTAATAGAAGAGGACTCCAGAGCGACACAAAACTGTTCCCTCAGCTGTGTTTAATCTATTTAACTTTTTCTGCCTCTGTCAATCACTCCATAATCGTATTACTATGTAGAAACACACTGCTGGTCGGGGACTTGAAGTTGAAATGTCAGTCCGAGTCAGAGAGGCTGTCAGTCTGATATAATCCAAACGGTTTTAGGTGCACGTGGAGGTTTTATCCACTGCTGGGTCCCGGTCCCGGTCCAGCTGATGCTGCTGGTGGGTGGAGGCACAAACTCTTCTTCTTTGGTTCATTTCAGAGCAGGACATTTTGTTATGCTGTGTAAGGAAGATGTTGATGTGTAACTGCTCTTAAGGCTCGCACCATTTACCGTCCAGGTGAACCAGTGGCAAGCCAGGTGGGAGGAGTTACAACAGGTCGTACATCACCATACAAGCTATCCTGCAGCTTTTTATTGTTTCTAAGTCCTGACACACCTCGGTAAAATCAATGGTCATTAAGAAGAAGTTAACAGGAAGCTATTGTGTCCATTAAATATCAATCCAGTATTTTCATAGCATAAATTTAGCTAATATACATTTTTTAAAAAGAGAAACTGATATTTAAAGATAAAAATCCAAACTGATCATTTAGATCACTTTGTTGATGAGCACTGGGATACCTGATAAAACCTCATGCACATGATTGTATGAGTTACTTTCACAGACACTGATCATGTTAAAGAGCTATTATCTCTGCGCCGGTATGATGCAATGTCCTGCCTCATGAAATGAAGCAACGAAGTGAAACACTGAAAACATCTCGCACAATACGGGCAGAAAGTAGCAGAAAACGCTGCACTGCAGCTGAAAACAGGATTTTCCAGAAGGTCCTGAACCTGCCGCAGGGATTTGCTCCCATTAAGTGGTATCCCTGCTGCAGCGAGAGGAAACAAGCCTGCTGCTGTTTGATGATAAGGTTTGCCTCCTGCTGTGCAGGGCCGTGCATCTGGAAGGTGCAAGGCTTGCAGGACAAGATTAGATCTTATTAATCATCTTGTCAAAATGAGGTTTTGAATAAGGCTTGTAAAAATAAGGCTTTCTGTCGGCTACAACACTAAGTGACAGGCCAAAACAAACCTTATTTAAAGATGTGGTTAAACTCAGGCTGACCTTCATAGGAAGTGTTCCTGAAGTTCGGACAGCTGCAGCTGTAGAAAACTTCTGAGTTGTGACTCAGAAACCTGTCACAAACGTCACACACCTAAAACAATCCCTTAAAAATGTAAATTCATAACCAATGATCCTCTGACAACAGATTCATAAACGATTTGCTTCATGTCTCACCGACAGAAACGTAAATATAACGTTAACAGAAGCACGTTTGTGTTTCCAGGTTCTCATCATGCGTGCACGGCTACCTCCCACTGTGCAGAAACATGCATTTCATGTTCACGACTGGAAACCAGTCCAGCGTGTGCTCTGGCTCTGGCATCTGGACACTACTGCCCTCGTTTGGACCATAATCAGGTTTAGTTTATTTGGCAGGTAAATAAATGAATGAATTTATTTCATTATGTCGTCCCTGTGAGCAGAATACGCAGCACAAATGTTGTGTGATACGTTCTTTTCTCCAGGAGAAACATGCAGACATTTTATTAATTTCTTTATTTAATCGGTAAAGATTTAACTAATGTTTTTATTACGAGTTCATCTAAAAATGTTTTTTTATAGGTTGCATATAAACACAGTTTACTCCTTTTGAAGTGTAGGTATAGAAGGATGGATATTTACCTATTTACACGATCAGCAATAAAACAAATCTGTTATTCTAATTCAGGCGAATTTGATGATTTAAAACATATTTAAATGTGCCTGCATGCACATGTGTAATTGTGACCACCTGACTCGCCTCATACGTCAGATCCAATCAGTCATGAACCCCCTGGAGTTTCTCCCCGTACCTCACAGGGAAAATGCACCCTGATTAAGAACCATTTAGACTTTTACCAGATTCCAGCTGCAGCTCTATCGAGGTGAGTTTGCTTTACTTCAAACTGTTTTTACACATGAAGCGTCCACACACTCAGCAGCAGCAGGGATTGGCTGAGAAGGTCGTGAGCTGTCTCACAACTTGTTGGAGGAAACATCTTCTGCAGAACAAACGATGATCAGAGCTATGGATTTACTTCTTCTTCTCATTCTCTTATTATACATAATATATAAAGAGTGAGCTTTTAATGTCACAGATGCTTTGACTGTATTCTTATTTAACATTATTAACAATGATCAAAGTTATAAAGTTATAGTGTCTAGTCAGCTCACGGTTTTTATTCAGTAAAAAGTCATTTTACATCCATTACAGTTTGATCTGTGTGAACTCAACTGAAACAACTGATGTGATAGATTGTTTAGAAATAATTGGATCCGTCTTTTTGGATCTCAAAAAGTTGGTTGATATGCTAAATCATGATATTCTGATCCACAAACTGTCATGTCTTAATTTTACAACACAAACCTTACAGTGGTTTAAGTCATATTTGGAAGAGAGACAACAGTGTGTTGTGATCAATAATGAAACATCCACATTTTTAAGCATCAAATCAGGAGTGCCCCAGGGGTCTATTCTTGGGCCCTTGCTCTTCACATTGTGTAATAATGATCTGCCAGACTCCTGCCAGACTCCTGCGGATGATGCAGTGATTTATGTGCGAGGGAAAACTTTACATAAAGTTTCTGATGAATTGTCCGAACATCTGCAAACATCTGGCTGATGTTTGCAGATGTTCGGCTGGCTGGTTTCAAAGTGCAGGTTTATCTCTAAATGTTATACTGTGTCTGTTTGCTTTGCCTCAAAATGTAAATCTTTAAATGAAGAGCTACATTTACAGAAAAATGGGCATGAGATTGAGCAAGTCTCAGAAGTCAAGTATCTGGGCCTTGAACTTGATTCTCATTTAAAGTTTGATAGTTATATCAGAAATGTTTGTAGAGTTACCAGCGCAAACCTATAATCTGATTGATTAGGGACTATCTGCCTCTCCATGCTGATTGCATCTTCATGGACTCCATGATTTTTCTCTTATAAGCTACTGCATCATCTCATGGTCACAGTCACCACAGTTAAACCGTTTACAATAGAGCTGTTAAAATCATAGACACGAACCTAGGTCACATCACTGTGCTCGTCTGGATCATTTAAAATGTTACGTTTTGAAAACTTTATTAAATTTGCTCAGTTGTACAAATGTTTACATCAGCAGGCACCACAGGTTCTTAGTGAGAGCATAGTTTCCCTCAGGACGGTCCGTACAAGGACCAGAGGAGCTCAGGAACTGTGGCTTTACCCAAAGAACTGAAGGGAGAGTCATTGATATGCTGATCAATAATCATGTGATCATCTCTAACTGTATCTTGTTTTGTATTTCTATTGTATAATGTTTGTTGTTTTATGTATTTTATTGTATAATGTTTGTTGTTTTATGTATTTTATTGTAGAATGTTTGTTGTTTTATGTATTTTATTGTATAATGTTTGTTGTTTTATGTATTTTATTGTATAATGTTTGTTGTTTTATGTATTTTATTGTAGAATGTTT
>JBAMHV010000017.1:12735126-12774175 GCA_037177535.1 Pseudomugil gertrudae
GTGTGTGCATGGTTGTTTGTCTATCTGTGTTGGCCCTGGATGGACTGGCGACCTGTCCAGGGTGTACCCCGCCTCTCACCCGTTGAGCTGGGATAGGCTCCAGCCCCCCCGCGACCCCGCTCTGGGATAAAGCGGTTGAAAATGGATGGATGGACAGTACTACCGTACATTATAAATCCCCCTCATTCCCTAAAGCCCCAGTCGCAGAATGATAGACGGCTCTGGACGTCAGAAATGGCTCCCTATCAATGCAGAGGTTCTGATAAAAATATGGCAAACCCAAGACCTCTAGGATCTGCTCCATAATTGTGACCGCTATGTATTAGAAGCATAAACAATCTCACATTAGAAACCTTTTTCATCTTAGGTTATTCTGTTGTGTATCTCTGCTTCTTTTACAATAACTCTTGATGCAGCGCTATGTCTGGCAGGGAGTGAAACACATATAAGGTTTGATTCATTTGAGTGAATGCAAGCTCAGGAAGCAAACCCTCAGTCACATCGACCCAAGCAAACTTTCCTGAGGTGAATGCACTTTTGTGTATAAACTGCTTTATGCATTTATTCTTTTCTTTGTGTTTTACATGGTTTTTTGTACATTTTTATAACATCCTGATGTTAATAATCTAATAGTCCAATGACGTACTATATTTATTTTAGGGATTATGTTCTCTGTAAGGGGTCTGAAGTGGAGGCATGTCTGTATAAACACTAAATATGTTATGTTAAATGTGAAGGACACTTCTGGATAATACTTCAATTTGAATGTGTAATGTTTGCCTGCCTTTTAACAGAAATGGCTTCACTGTCTGCACAGAGAGGACATGTCTGGGACAGACTCGTCAAGGACACATGGCAGGAATGAAGAAGATTACAACAAAAAAAGGGGGGGGGGACCCCCAAAAAAGAGAAAGTCAATATGAAAAAATAGAGCACATTGGGTGAGTTAGAGAGAGAGAGTGCACTTTACACTCATGAGTAATTGATGCAAGTTTCTATTTTGCTTGTGTTTTTATTCCTCCAGTCTAATAAACATAACATGACAGGAATTGTCCTACATAAGTGCCTTGTGTGCAAAACCTAAAACACAAACTGTATTTGACACAAGCAAGAAACAAAGTAAGTTGTAAATTGTCTGACACCCACTGTCTTAAACTGGGTCCCAGGTGACAGGCAAGTTATGGCATGACTGTGCATTAGTGCCACTCTTTCTCATAGGGTGTCATCCCTCCGGCAAAAGGTGACGTTGGTAGCAGCAGTACAGCTGACATCTGTCAGAAACGATCACAGGTTATAAATGCATGCTGAGACAGCAAACTAACCTGTATGCCAGAGGTTTTCCTTCTTTTTCCTGAGACAGCAGGAGGGAATCAAATAAAAACAATTCACACAAGTGTGATTACGTGGTAGAAAATGCTTTCTGAAGGTCAAACACTTACCCTTTCCTGAGTGGTGTATTTGTGTATCTGGCTTAGAGGAGGGGAAGAACGTTTGACCGATAGAGAAGTATGAGGGCACGCATTGGATTAGGATTACTGCAGGTTTTATAAAAACAAAATGAATTGCAAGTTAATGTGATTGGGCAAAACAACCAATAAAAAGATACCTGGGACAAAGACTTGGATCAGAAGCAAGACAGAAACTATTCATATCATTTTAGTTTCAGCTAAAGAGCCAAATCATTAAAAGAGTGAGCTCAGCAATTCAGCCCAGTTCACTTCAGTAATAATCCAGGTCACTTTAATCCAATTACAGTCAAATAAAAAATGAAAATATATTTTATTAAGAGATATTCTAAATGTTAATAATAAAAATATAAATGTAAAAGTGTTCAAAATGTACATTAAAAACATATAAATTATGTCTATAATGTAATGAAATGTAATTAATTGATGTTTGCACTGATCCAACTCAACAGTGATCCTTTAAAACCAATGTGCATCTAAGAAAACCAATAGATCCTTTCAAATCTTCACTTTCAGCCAATTGAACCCTCCTGAGCACACGCTGGCTAGCAGACAACATTAAAAATCAAACTCCTCTAAAAAAATTTAATTAAATGATAAAACTAATCTCAAATTCAGATGATAGTTTGTGTAATGCTCCACTGTGAGCCTCTCTGGACCACCCAAATTCTGAATGGTAGCACGCCAAGTTTATCACAGAGGGAGCCTGAATAAATGTTTTTTTACTGTAATCATTTTCTACACTATTAATATTACTAATTACAACTTAAGTCTACATTGATTTTGGTTGTTTTCTTTAAATTGTTCTCCGCTCTGCAAATCACTTTGGGAATCTCTCGTGCATCTGAAAAAAATATAAATCTGTTTTTCCAAACCAATAACTGAAGATGACAACAAATGTCCCACATGTTCAAGGAAGCCAGTCTAGTATACTGGGCTAACCAGTTTGTGACAAACACTACAGTCAGGAGATTCCAGCAGCTACAACAACAGCTTCACTGATGCTGTTGATTGATTATTGGTCTTTGTGTGTATTCATTGTGTATATATGAGTATTATTTAAAGATTTTATTTCCTCTGAGATGAAGGACACCAACTGTAGTTGTTAGTGTTATGTATTTGCTTCCCATGCCATGCTAACTTTTGTCATATCTTGGCCATCCCAGTAAAATGTTCCTTGATATGCCCCTGCTGCAGAGTTTTGGTCTCATTATATCAGTTATTTAATCAAATTTCAAGAACTCCATGATAGTTTTATATATATGGTTGACATGTTTTTCATAGAAGAACTTGATCTTTTACAAAAAAGGTTTTTTTCTTGTTTTTTTTTATTAACATTTATACAATTTATGACAAGAAGTTTGAATAACAAATTTTAATGGTAACCAAGAAAAAAAATAATGATGATAATAATAATAATAAAATATAATAATAACAACAATAGTACATTTTATTTATAGCCCACTTTACATTTGAAATCATATCTGAAAGTTCTACAATGAGCAGAACAGAAAGAAAGAAAAAGAGGGAAGATCTTTGAAAAGAAGGCTGGGGATGCATATGATCATGGCTATTAATTGAAAAAGATCTTTAGTTGATGAGGATGGCGTCATTCAGCTGTAAGGAAAATTATGCGTGAGTGATATGGATTCCAAATTACTGCCAATTTGTCCAGGACAGAAAAAGTGTATGCGCGCGAGTTTTGTGTGTGTGTGTATGTTTGGTATTCATGTGTGTGTGCCCGAGTCTCACTGGACATCATCAATCAGCCAGTATTGGCTGTGTGGCCGAGAGAAAGCTGTCAGCTCAGTGCTGGAGGTCGCTGGTTGCAGTGAATAATGAGAATAAGTGTCATTTAGATTTTTAAAGTGCTTTTTAATTCTGCGTAACGAGGAGGGGTTCTATCAAAGTTTTGAAATATACTCAGTGACAGCCATTTTTAAGTTAATCCTACTTATTGTGTCTTTTCCGCTGAGGTGCAGAATTTTTAATCTTTTAGCCCCTCACTTTTAGCAATACTGAAAATTTAGTGTGACACAAAGAAAAGTTTTTTCATAACCGTACAGTCTGTGACAGATTCTGCTTTCACAGTAGATTTTATAACATACACACCATTGTTTTGGGATCCTGGAGCGTCATGGTTTTGTGCCATTAATATTCATGGTGCAGTTTGGCTCATGAGAGAGTTACCAAGGACAAGGAGACTGACCTTGAGGTTGCAGCAAGTGTTAGAGTGCATCCTGGTATGTTTTTTCTACCTGTATGACTTGTAAAAGATTTTATCTACAGACACCAAACACACAATCTGTTTAAGGTTTTGAGTAAGTGTGAATAAAATCGTGTCAAGGTAGGTTCATACTGAACCTCAATGGTTCATACATGCTAAATCACAGCAACAATATATGTGAAGTTTAATCTAAATGTTTGCATTGGTTCAAGTTTTTTATTTTAGGAGTTAAATACAAGCATTTAGTTTCATAGATTTCCATAAATAGTTCTACAACCTGTCACAAAATTAAACAATTAATGTTGAAATAAAGAATTAAAGCCATGGGAATATCTTTACCTTCTTTTTTGATTCTTTCTAATGTTCAAAGTAAACAATACCTTCCTGACAAAACAGCAGCAGATGTCACTATCTTACTGACACCAGGCCAGATTTCTTCCTTTCTTTGAGACAAAGCAAGGTTGTTTTGGGGTCAATTGATAGTTAGAAAGTGTTCACGTCCACATGTGGGCTTGTCTAAAAGCCCAGACTCTTCTACCAGCCCTGCAGTCACAGATGCTCACCTCATCAATGACCGCCCTATTCCCTTTATTCTGCCTGTGAATCACAAAATCCCCTCTAACTAAGCATGAATCGATCTCCCCACTTCCCCTATCTTTCATTCTTGCACATTCCTCCTCATCTTCATTTAGAATCCACCTCTCCTTGTCTCCTTTCATTTACCACACACAGAAATCCAATCACTATCCAATTGTCCGTATCTGTGAAATATTTTGCTTGTATTAGATGACAGAAAGAGCTGGCCTTGAGGTTATGCGAGACGTTCTGTGCTTATTGGAGGTGTGCAGGGATCAAATGAAGCTTAAACTGGCGATGTCCATGCCCTTTAAGTCCTCTCATTGCCAAATATTTTGGTCATACTCTGCACTGAAATGATGAAAAATCAGAGGTAAACCAACCATGTAGGCATCTAAAGTATATGAAAATGGAAAGTTATCTTCATCTACTCCTTCTGAAGTTTGATAAAATGCACTGGAAAAAGCAACCTTATTGTTTTTTTCAATAAGATTTTTGCCACCCAAGCTGACCTGATATATGGCAGGCAAACTTATTTGCATGGAAACATATACTTCCATATCTTTGTTGTAGTCTGGTCATACAAAAGTGCTGCCAGTTGTTTTCTTCTACAAACCAAACATGCCATTTCTGTTTATTTCTTGTATGTGAGATGGAAAAAGACAACAGGCACTTTAACCAAGGTAAGAAAAAGAAGCACTTGATTGAAAGCAAAACACCAAAAGAAGTGGAAGTGAACTCTGCTGGATAATAATCTGTCATAATTTAAGAAAAACTTTTTTTTTTTACAGCAGGAATGCCAAAGCCTGCTGGACATCTTCTATCCAGCAACATTTGGATTAATCCCTTCTTCAACACACTTGAATCAAATGGCTAAAATCCCTCATCTGCATGGCATTCAGCTCTGCTGAGGCCTGTAACAAACCACTCATTTGGTTGAAGCTGTTCAGATGTGTTGAAGAAAGTTCGCACCTGAAAGTTGCAGAATAGATCTTGAGACCCACGTGGGCATCCCTGTTTCACAACATATATCTCCAGGCCCCCCAAAATCTCATATGCGTCTATTTGCAGGGTTTTTTTTTATTTCAGCTCATCTCATATAGTTACGTTGTAAATTTAAAATGTCAACACAACATACACTGGTATTATTTGTACGAATGGCATATGGAAATGTTAAATGAGAAAACATTTTACAAGTGTCACTTAGATTTACAAAGAAAACTTGTAAGTTGATAAATGCAAATACACAAAAAGACACATTCATTCAGCTTTTGTTGCTACAGTAAGGATTTGACACATCTATGTGAGACAAATTCAACAATATTTGAAGTGGCAGATATGACATTTGAGGCTGCTCATCAACTCAGGGTGTTACTGCCAACCTCTTATTGACATACGTCTGATTCAGATGTCCCATGATTCTTATGAGAGCAAGATTAATGACTGAGCGGTAGAATGAAAAAAATCTATACTGGCAAAGTAAATCCCAAACATCTAAATACCTAAGAGATGACAAAAACACGTGTTCATACATGAGATAAACTGATGAAAACATAGAGGGATGAAGGATGTAAATCATGAGATTATGTAGAAAACAGGACAGATTGTTTGACAGATTGTGACCAAATGTCATACTGTAAGCTAGTAAAGTGAAGAGAGACAAAGACACTAAAAGGAAGAGATAAGAGGAAGACAAGCTATAGATACAAGGCTTCCCAGAGCCAGTGAGTATTTATAGATCTGATATAGACAGAACCTCTGCCTGGCAGCAGCAGTGTGCTCCTTGTTGCTCCTGTTCATGTCTCTGTACACATTCAGCGTGGCTCTGACTCGATCAGGAACATAGGAAGAGATGTGATAGTGATGTTAACAACTGGAAAAAGCAAAGAACCAACACATGGATGAGTAACACATCTGGATGAGTAACACATCTGGATGAGTAAAGAGTAAAAGCTGTATATTAGAGAAATGTGACTGGTGAGAGCTTCCCACACATTCTCCACTTAAACTTGTTCTCTGAAGTAAAAGAAGGTGTTGGGGGGGGGGGGGGGGAAATGAAATGAACCAAATTGCTCTGCATCCACTTCTCGCCTTCCCTCTCTGTGCACACTCAAGTGTACGCGTGCGCGCGTGCCAGCCCGCGTGAGATTGGCGGCCAGAAGCGCGCTTGTTTCAGTCAGCCCCTGCATGCCGAGAGCGCACACAGAGGGAAATAACGGCACACGAAGCGCTGTCTTTCCTGGTTTTGGCACACCAAATATGACTTATTAAACGGTAGTATACTTTCAGCCATTCTCCGTCATGGCGAAATAAAAGAAAAAGACAATTTTTCCTCCCTTGTACAAGAATTTGCTAACATATCAACTGCTTGCCACAGTTCCACATTCCGGTGCACACGGGGAATATGAAGGCGAAAAACCGTGACCAAAGCTTGTCGGACTCCAGGGAGCTGGATGGATCCTATGACCAGCTGACGGGTGAGTCAGAAATAATGTTTAATGTTGCATAATTACTGCTTAAAAAGAAGATTCAACATAAACTGATAATCTGAATGGAGTCCAACTTCAGTTAGGGTAAATGTTTCCTACAAATAATGCAATGTGTACTTTTAGGTTTGGCATTTATTTTAAGTTTTTTTTTTGTCGCGTATTTTAATCATAAGCTTAAGTGATAAAACATATTTATCTTGTTTTTTGTCTAAAAAGTCTGTTATCGGTTGAAAATATTTGGATTAAATACATATATTGAATCTTCTGTCTGTGTTGCATGACATTGCTTGCATGTGTTGGAGAATTGTGGTTTGTTAAAATCGAAACATTTTATGACAGTAATGTGATTATGCTGGCCTGGCTAAGCCACGGGAGACCACCTTTCATTGAATGGTTTTCAGTTGCTTTGAAAACACTTGTCTGATCGAATTGTGCACTTCTGTGCGCAATCCTGTGTCTCGGTGTGTTATCAGTCCAGACTGACATCCCTCATATTCCCGTGAGTTTATTCTGCTGGTCTGGGTCAGAACTGCAGTCACATAAAGGTCTAATATTCGCTTGGAATGTGGCAGATGTGATAAATCTGTGCGTAATTTAGCGTTATGCGCTTTGGTTCCTGTGAAACAACTTGGTTCAGGCTGTGTGGAGTGAAACTAATGATCGTGACAAATTTTGTTCCACTTTCTGAACACAAATGAGACATGACACACAAAATGATGCCTGTTGACACAGGCTACTCATGCTTGTATCTGAGCTGAGCTGAGCACTCTCTTCAGGTGTTTCCTTGTCATGGCAGCCTTCACTAATCTCATTGTGATTCGCGCAGCATCCTCTCCTAACGGGAGCATTTGCCTCCCTAAATGAGATCCTTCATTTTAATCCTGAACTCAATGCAGACCTTCAAAGAGAAGTTGTGTTCGTCCAGACGGCTGCATGCCTCGGGCTCGACATGGAGACCATAATCTCATTTTCACGAGTTCACGCATTAGTATCTGAGCAGCGCATTGTCATGTGATTTTAATGCATTTTAAATTAAGATGTAAGTGTGTCCGCCACATACACCCACTGAGTGGCGTATAATCTGCTTGGTATATCTGAGAATACTTCATGCCTATCAAAGTGAAGGGGCGCAGGTATCTCTCTGTTTTTCTCTCTGTGTGTGTGTGTGTGTGTGTGTGTGTGTGTGTGTGTGTGTGTTTGCGTGCGCGCTTGCGTGCGTCTGCAGAACATTAGGGTTGCAACCCCATGCCAGTTTGAACAACGAATTGTCATAAGATTTTCCAAAGGTTCAACACAAACAAAGTTAAATGTGAAGGAATATTAATCTTTTTTATGTTAACGATTTTTGTTTTCTTTTTAACCCCAATGAAGTTGCCTTAAAACTTAATTTTCCTCTGAAATCAGATGCAGAAATATAGTTCGTATTATGAATGGATGTATTAAAGATTATTAGTAGCCTAAACTTTGCAGTGTTGGAGATTAAACTCGGATCTACATCACAACTCTTCAGAAGAATCTTTTTTTTACATCCTCTCTCTTTTCATTGAGCTTGTTGAAATGGTCCCTCGTGTCTGTCCACATGAAGTCATTTGGATTTTTTTTAATGGTTGAACTGTGGGAGAGAGAGTGCACTAAGTCACTCACTGTGCCTAAGCAATTTACTCCTAGCATAGTTAATGACTTTTTCAAAGCTGCAAATTGCATGGTTAATTCATCTTTGTAAGACGCTGTCAGCTCTCAAACATGCTTGGCCCTGATAGTTTGCATGCTTATTAAGGCTGGCTTTTACCAAGTCTTGGTGTAATAAAGATAATATGCAACTTAAATTCTGGAGAAATACTACTTGTCTTTTGTGTTTGTCAGTTTTCTCTATCCTGAAAATGTATGCTCGACATGCAACATGGTAAATCTGTCACAATGTACCATTATTGCCTAATAAATTTGAGCTAACATTGATCATTTTGTATTATACAGATTGATCCCCTTCACATGCATATAGCTGCAAGAACCCACACAAAAGCACAGCTTCAATAAGCCTCTACAAACATGCGATTTTAAAGCAATGTTTTATGACACATTAGGTTTCTTCATGTTTTACGGTGAAAGTATTTAAATATGTTTTAATGACTTTGTTGACATAACATCAGAGTATTGAATCAGCAGGCATAGCTGCAGTTCACCAGTGCACGCTGAGAGGTCTGACTTGTCTTTATAAGTACCTCTGATAACATGATTTTGATTTATTTTCTTCTTTTTTGTTTCTGTTTTGCATTTCTAATTTAATAATGCATGCATAAAATCATAGACAAGCATGTTCTGCATCTTGTGACACACATCTTGATATTGTACTGTACCTTTTTTCTTAATTATTTATGGTCTCATTAACACTTTGATGTATAAATTAACAATAGGATGATCTCAGAAATGCTGTTGTGGTTGCTTCCTGTTGCACATTGGACCTTAGTTATACAATATAAATGGGGATAAACAAGATGCAAAGACAAAGCATTATTTATTTACATCTACATTTATTAATCAAACCATTCTCAGAAGGTAAAGTATGCAGTGGCACCAAATGTATACTTTTGCTAAAAATTAGAAACTCCCTTTATTTTTGTGTGCAATGTCCAAACTGGAGCTTGCAGATTCCAGTGTTGCAGACAGACCCACTGTAATAGCATCCTTTATTACTTATACATTAACCACTTGGAAGGAAAATAAATGAAAAGAATATGAAAATACACAAGCAAGACTGATTTGAAACACAAGCAGCAACAAGAAAGAGAGGCTGCGGATAACATTTAATCGCTTAATGGTAAAATTTCCACGTGATCCATGACAATTTTAACTATATAGTGAGAATGGCATGTTTACAATAGTTCTGAGGTCTCCAAAAAATAAAGTATCATTTGTTAAGGAAGCCTATGTCTATAAAAAGACAGCCTCCTTCAGTGGTACTGGTCTGCATTCCTTACTCTGGAAATCTTGGGCACAGATCAACAAAAACATGCAGAAGAAACAATGAAAAAGTGGAAGTGAATTGTTTTTTTTATATTAAATATATTTAAAAAGTCTATTTTCACCTTCTTATGCTCATTCTTGGGGCTCAAAATGTTATGAAACAAGTTTACATGGTTTCTTTTGTCTCTTATTGCATCATTCTGTTTACTGACTTCTACCGGGATCAAATGGTAGCTCAGTGGAGAATTGCTGCAACATCCATCTAACTCAAGGCACCTAATTTCTCATTCAGCTGATCATTTGTCATTTGGCATCTGCTAACATTTAATACAGAGATAATTTTCAAGCTGTGAGCCACAGCTCCAAACTGGCCACATTATCTTTAAAGACATTGATAGTAAGTACCCCTTAAGTTGAAGGATGCACCATCCCACATGATTCAAGAAGTCTAAGAAATGCACTTCTTATCTAAATTTTCCCACTTTAAGTGCTTAGAAGAATATAGATTTGTAACAATGCAACATTTTCCAAAAAGGTTGTGCAGGTGTGAGATTTATTCTTTAGAAAAATGCGGGATATGTTTTTTTTTTCTTTCCCATGTTCAGAGCTAATCTCATGGCAGAGGTCGTGTTGGGTGCAGGTGGATCATGCTGCAGTATTTCTGAATGTGTTTTGGTGATGAGAAATTACAAAGCAGATTCACATTAAATGATAGAAAAGAAGAAGCTGCAATTTTCTACTCCAGCTGTCAACTGGGATACAACGTTTGTCAAGTTTGATGATATTTCCATTCCTTTTGCCATCAGCATTGCTGGTTCAAATCCTGGTTTCATTTTGCTACTTTGGCTTTACATTTGTGTTTACGTACTTTTCAAATTTTAGTCTTTCTTTTAATGCAGGTGTTAAAGTGAACATTCAGAATTGAAACATAGTTAGATTAAAATTTAAATGAACCTCAAATACAATTAGGAAACAAACACTGCAGCTGATTGAGCTTATCTTCATTGGTAGTCGGGTACAGACTAGGAGAAAAACATCACCCCAGCATATTGGGCCAGATTGGCCTTTGTGATTGTGTACACTGCTAATGTTTTGACTTCTTTAAATGTGAATATCAACCATGTAACTCCTTAAAACCTGTAAAACAATGCCAAGTTTGCAGGAATCAATGAGGGACAATAAATTAAAGGGTAATTTGTTAATAAAATAAAAATCTGTACCCCAGCACATTAATAAATGTTAGAACAACATTCATGTGTCTAATGGAGAAAGCAAATAGAAGAAACAGACATGAGACATGGTGGATCAGATGAAAACTGTATAGAAACTGTCTCTGTCGGCCGTCTGCTCTTCTTTTCAGTGTTATCTCAACCAAGACTCGCTAAAGCTTGAATTCACTTTTTGTTTATTTGTTTTTTTATAACAGTAATACAATCCAGTCCAGATTGATTGACTCTCTGGTAAAAAGCTGCATCTGTGGATATAAGTGTAGGCTAAATAAATAAACAATCTTAAAAAGTATTCATTCTGTATATTGTTCACTTACACAGAAGAACACATTTTGACCGACTATAAGCCCACAACCAAAACCAGATGAACTGTTTATGTAAATAAGATATCTGCAGACTGACTGCTAATACTGATGAATGATGGTTAGATAATAATAATAATTACATTTTCAATAACATAATTTAGTTAAAAAGGAGCTAAATGTAAAACGTAGTGAGTAGCGCTGCTGATATAAATACTTTTATGTTCAGTCTGACAACAGCTTGAAATGCCTGGTATGCTGGAAGGCCAGTCAGTGTCTTCTGGTAATGGTTCCTATCATGTGACTCATTGTTAACTTCTGCACAACTGCCTACCAGAACTTTGTCATCTCATAATCTCTAAACCAGGATTGTGAACAACACTGGATACAATGCAATGCAAAGTAATTCAGTCTCAAATACGCAAAAATAAGCAAATAAGCATCAAACTTTGCATTTTATCAAACAAAACAGAAACTTTTTGGTCTATCCACATCAGGATAATCCCTTTTGTTTGGATAGAAAAGTGGGAAAAATGTTGCATCTTCATTTGATTCTTCAATTTGCCTCCACACTGGAAGTGCATCAGAGCTCACTTACTACTGAACCACCACCCCTCGGCTTTCAAGTCTTCTTCTTTGGTCAAGGCTACAGTGCAAATGAGTGGTCACGCTATCCGTGACTACTCATACAGTCCGTGTACTGAGCTCAGGATTATTCTAAAGCAGACCATAACAGCGCCAGTGTGAATGTACCCTCACTCTGTCTCTTCTCCTCAGCATTCAGTCCTAACAAGTCAATGTGCATAACCTTCCACTCACTGAGGCAGCAGAGAAGACTGCGTTGACATGGTGAAAGTTTTCATTTCTCAAAAAGGGAGGTGCAAACACTTAGAAACGTACAGTAAATTATCCCTGGGTGATGAGTGTCTGTCAACAGACACTTCAGATTTGAAGAAGCGCCTGCAGGTTTAGTGCAACTCCATGACACCAGGGATTCAGACGGTGCTAGAGCCTCAAAGCAACCAATGGCTTTCCAAAACCGTCTCTGAGGTAGATCTGCGAACATGCTTCGTATTATCCATACAAGGAGAATGCAATTAGCAGTGGCAGAGTCATTAAACTGAGTTTATTACTAAACACAAGCATTTATAAAAGGTGATATTGTATCTGTTATTCCTGAATTATCCAGCAGAGTTTCAGATTATACACCATAATACAGACTATATAAAGAGGTAAAGCCAGTGCATTTAATTGTAAATGTAATTTTTTAAAGTAATGTTTTATTGGGAATTATATATTGGAAAAGTCTACATAATGGATGTAAACAGAGGTTCCTGTTTAATAATTTTCTACTGAGATTGGGTTGCTGCAATGCAGGAATGCTTCACACGCAGGGCTTTCTATACCTTTAAATCATTATATTTCTTGTATTTTAGTAACTCAAAAATTAGTTTTGAAAAAATATATTAACCCTGATTGTATAATATGCTTCTGATAGTCTGCAACATTCCAACCAAACACGAAAGTCCTCAGAAACATGGGAGTTCAGTGTTTGTAAGAATGGAGGCACATCTCTTTCTAAGTGTGTGTGTGGGAAGAACGACTACAGGTGAGTCATTCCTCTTACTTACAGTAGCAGTGACTTGTGCGTGTGAGTGAGCATGATGAGTGTGTATGTGTGTGTGCTTGAAGCTTAGCTGACCTGTGTTGCTTAAAGGCAGTGTGGGTGGTCTCCAATCACAATTTGAGTGAAATGTAGCCCTCTAGAAGTAAGTAACTCTCAGCCTGTTATGCTGTACTGAAGTGTGCGTGCATGTGTCGAAGTGTGTGGTAGCTTCACGGTCCGTGTTGTTTTTAAGAGCACCGGCTGAGAGATGAGAGGTAATTATAGATGCATGGTGCAGTAATCTCCTCTTCCACCTCACAAGCCACACTCAAGAAGAGTCGTATCACCTACACACATACACACAAGAGAAACCACACACCCAATATCTCATTTAAAGCTATTATCTCAACCTTGCTGTGAATTCTTTGTCTGCTTCTAATTCAAAAACATCACCTAAAGGTTAGATCTAAGGTGGTTGGCAGCTAGTTAGCCAATTATCTGTTTTGTTGTCTCATGTAAATAGAGTACATCACTGGATACATGAATGAAGAAAACAACCATGTTACATTTGAATATAATTTGATCTCTTTTCCTTCATGCTTTGACTGTTGGTCAGATACATCCTGTCAGAAGCTTGTCAATAGGCAGTAGGTCATTGGTAGTTTTTTTTTTTAAGGATGGAATTTTTATTGATTAAATGCAACAGTTTTGACATTTGATTCTTTACATATGTAAAATATAAGGATGAATGTTAAACATGTGGAAAACATGGAACTCATTAAACACAAAAATGATATTAGAAACCTCTTGTGCAAAAACAAACTGATCTGTCTCGGTCTGAAGGATTACAGGATTATACCGACATGATGCCCATAAAAAACAGGTTTCCCATGCCATTATAGCAGTCGGATTCCGAACCTAAATATATAATGAAAAGGATTTTTAAAGTTGAATATATATAAAGCAAACAAACAATAAAAATGTATTCAAAGTATTTTTTAAATGTTTTTTTAAATTAAATTAATGTGACTGATATTTTCTACTTTTGTCAACAAAACACTCAGAAAGCTGATGTTTAATAGTTTCACCTTTTTCCTCTCTTTCTCTTGTTCTTTTTAAACTATGGGGGTGTGCGGGTGGATGGCTGGTTCTTGGGGTGGGCATCTGGTGTGCCGTGGTGTGGACCTGCCGGGTTGTGCTCTGGGGGCCCTGGCCCTCCATAGGTGTTGCTCGGTTCCTCTGTCTGTGGGGGGCCAAGGGGAGGGGAAGGGGGGTTGCTTCCAGGCTCGTGGGGTCGTGGCCTCTGGGCGGTCGGTGCCCAGCCGGGTCGCGATTGCCAACCTGAGCCTGCTGGGGTCAGTTCTCCCTTCCAGGGGCTCTGGCTGGGACCTTTGAGGTGAAGTTGCTAGGGTCCTCCTGGTCTGTCTCTGAGCTTTGAGTAGAGGGGGTCAACTTAACAGGATCGCTTTTTTGTGAGCACTTTTCACACCGTACATTCTGCAAGTGTAACTGTACTAGTCTTCAGGTTTATTCACATTTTTCCTTATTTTTGTGTGTGCTTCATATTTGAGTTAAAAGATGTAGTTGTTATTTTTTTATTGTATTTATGTATTTATATATTTTGCTTGATTATCTCTGATGCTCCTGGCATTGCTGATTTTGTCTCCCTGCGAGAGCCTCATGAGATATCCTTTATGATTTATTTACAGGTGGGGTGTGTGTGGTTGGATTGCAGTGTTTCCTTTGTGGTGTTTCTCTCCTCTCTTTGTCTTCTGATTGTTTTCCCTTTTTCTTTTATGTTGTCTTTCTACCCTCTTTCTGTCCACTTTGTTAAAGTCCAACAACATATGTAAATTATGTTGTTTAAACATTTATTTAATAAAAAAAAGAGATTTTATTGCTGGACAAGACAAGTAACAAAACTAAAAACTATGAAACAAACCAAAAATATGTGCTTGGTTAACACTAATTAAGTTTAAAGAAGATTTAGTGGATGATTACGGAAGCTGACTACAGTCTTGCTCGCATGTATTTTTTAACACAGTTTTCTCATGATGTCGGGATAATTTATCTCGAGAAAACAAACATTATTTCCTCAACATAACCAAGTATTTAAATGCAAGTTTACGAGGTGGCTGGAGCTGATCCATGGCAACTCCAAAGTAACACAGAGAAAAACCAACATAAATCAGGCTCACATTCACTCCTTGTCAGAGTTTCGATACTCAAATCAGTCTAAGTCGTGTTTGGACGATGAGGGAGCTCAGAAACAACCCACACACACACACACACACACAGGTTGAACTTCACAGAGTAACCATTTCTTGTTCATATGAGTTTTAAAAATAAGAAATGATAACATACACATAAATTGTAGTGGATTTTATCGACTATTTGTGGTGTACTGGGAGCAACGCTGGTTTCCAGTCTGCAGGAATAAAGGACCTGCATGCTTTGGATGCAGCAGTGTGGAGCTGAAGCAGCACTGAAGGGCTATAAATGTTCCAGGGAGCTTTGGAGCAGTGGGGACAAGGACTGTCCTTAAACATGAGATGAGGCATGGCATGAGAGATTTGTGCCTTAAAAACTTACAATAATAATGAGACAGCCTCTAATTGGGAACAAGTGGTAATATACTTTGTCGTATCAATGCTGTAGAACAGAAAAGCCATGTTACTGGAATAGGTCTGTAAAAGTAATAGGTCCATATATAACAGCGAGCTTTGCCATTATCATTTCTAATGACACCTCGGTGGGTCTAATGTCAGCTTGGCTTGACTGTACTGAGACGCCCCAGAAAACGCAGTTTTCTCAGTACAGTCAAACCAACAATGGACACAAGCTGACGTCAGATAGAGGAATAGCCATTATTGATCAGTACACCTAATTTTTTATTCCATCAGGTCTGACAAAGGTGGAAATTGCTAAGTTGTAACAATCATTCATTCAAATTGCACATACAATGACAGTCGCCCCACGTCTAACTGTCACGGGTCAGTTTGATGAATAAAATCAGGTGTAATACAGTAACACAGTACTCACTGAACCCATCATACTTTTTGCTGCAACACAAACCATCATGACCTGTGGCAATGCTTAAAAAGTTTAGATTTAATCTGTCATTTCATGCTCCAGGACATGTTTGATGCATTTGCCTCACGGAGGATTCTGTCTTGGTTGCTACACACTGATTCATTCTGAAAATGCCTGCAATTTTAAATGGCTAATTTCTTTTATGTAGGGGGACTTAGAGTGGTTCACTGAGCTTGAAGTGTCACATTAGTTACATTACTGACAGAGGGAAAGAGGCTTGGGATAATAAAGAAGAGGGGTGGGGGGAGGCAGGAATGTGGGTTTTGGAGGTCAGAAAGCAAAAGTACTTAAATGTAATTAAACTAATTAAAATGTACTGTGCTGCATTTAGTGGATAAGTGACAGAGATACTCTGAGTCAATCTTTGTTGGAGTTTGTCCTGTAATAATACGCGTGCTGATCATCTGAGACCTGAGACCTTAATATTCCAATATTTCTCTGAGATAAAACAATAAATTGACATAATTAGAAATCTCTTTGGTATATTTCTGATCCTAATGGTCTTCATTACATGTCTAAATCATCTGACTCTACAAGCTCACAAATCAGCTTATATAAGAATATAATACATAGTTGTCTTAATTATAATACCATCAGTGTCCCATTTACCATCACAATCTCCTATGTCCTATGTGTCCATGTCACTTTTTAGCTTTCTCATTGTCTTTTGTCTAACTCCCGCTCTGACCCTTATCCTTATAGCTAAGACTGTCAGGCCACAGCGGGACCGTAGCTTAATAGGGCGGGAAGCCAGAATCAATCCTAACGAGTTTTAATCTTTGATAGAATCTACAGAGGGCTAGGAGATCGTTAATTAAAATAAGCCATGTTCACCTCTCCCTTGGTGCCACAACCTCTTCTCCTCTGCTGCTCTCTTTCTCTGTAAACACATTCATTTATAAATGCCCGCAGGAGGGAAAAAGGAGGAGGAAGGAGTTGAGAAGAGGAAGAACAAAGCAACAGGGGTATCAAGATGGGAGGCTTGGGAAGTATTAGGCTGGGATAAGTCAATGTATGTCTCAAACTCGAGATGAAGGAATTAAGAAGCGTCAGGGACAAAGAGAGGGAGGAAAGCTTGACTTCAGTCCCTACCATCATCAGGGTTTTCTGTTCTCTCAACAGCAGTTTGATGCTGCTGTCTTGTCAGAAATGCTTAAAAACAAGCAGCCGATTGATTGACAGGAAATGTGTCTAAGTATGACAGAGCCCTGTGTCATTCATTGAATGCCTAACTGTTGCTTTGCTGCTGTGTCATTCGTAACATCTGATCTGCATTATAGGAGGATTTTCTGTCCATTAGCTCCATTAGATGGAGTGTAACTCTCTGCAATGTGGGAGAACATAGTTCAGGAGTTAACCAGGCAATACTGCATGATGCTGTGCAAGTTGCAATGTTTTTGCCTTTTGTTATGCTCTTAGACTTATTCTGTATGCATGCATACATAACATAGAGCCCTCTTGTCAGAATGTATCATCATGCAAGTCTTTGATTGAAAATAGGGGATTGCTGTGTGTGTTGTGTGAGAAATAACGTGCATTTGTTGTCTGAAGGATCTCTGAAGGGTACATGTGACTTCCATTAAATGTTTTAGGGGGAAGGACATCTGGGGGAGTACGTTGCTGCTGTCTTCCTCTCTTTCCTGTTTCTATTTTGGAGGCACATTTATATTTGGATGTCTGAATAGAAAATATGATGTATGCCATGATGTGATCTCATCTGCCTGCATGGTAAGAGGAAACATGTGCAAATAAATACTGCAATAATACTGCAAATGTACCCTTCAAATTACAAGGAAAATGAAGGTCTTGACTAACAACTGTTGGGTTTGACACCGCGTTAGAGAGATGATTACAGAAAGTCTGGAGTTATTTTAAAAGAATATGCTTGTACGTGTAGTTACACCCACATAGACACTTGGTTTTGGCCTGAGGGATGCCGGTGTGGGAGAACACCGCATCTGGTCTTGCAATCAATCAGTTAGCTCTGACAGAACTTTGGAGAATGTCCGGTCAATAATTGGTGCACACAGAAACATGCACACACATCTTCACACATTCGCATGTGCACAGCTGAAAATGAAAGCACAGTGGGACAAGCTTGATCAATATCTGTCAGTAGGCCTACTAATCAGACTAAACTTATTGTCTCCCTGTGCACACAGGATCTAACCGATAGGCCAATCAAGGCAAGTTTAATTGAGAATGCTGTCTGTTTTATCTGGCCAGCAGTCATGAGACGCAAACTGGTTTCAATGTCTTGCTCTTCTAAAATGTTCACAGATTTCAAACTAAAGATGATCGAAATCCATCATCTCACATCAAAATGTTTAATTATTATATTCTGGTGTAAAACTACAGCATCTTTTCTGAATAAAAAAGTGAGAAAACTTTCATGCACAAGGCAATAAAACGTTTCGTCTCTTAGCTTCACCTTATTGTTAATCTAGTTTGTGTTTTAAAGGTAGATTTTACAACAACAACAAAACTGATAATCATCTGAGATTCACAACAGTTATAAAGTTCCAGTTTTTGTGGGTGAAATGCAGAACTTTCATTTGGGATACTGGAGTTTCTTTTTTATGGCATTAGTTTTTCATAATATATTTGCATTTACATCATTTTATTTGCAGTCTCTGGGTATAACCTTTTTATTTATTCAGTGTAATCTGACATAAGTTTGATATATTTCATTAACTGTCACATATTGTATAATAGGTTTGAATTTATATAAATAACTTATATTTAAAAATATATACATTTATTTATACATAGAACAGTCAAACATAATACATACATATGCATGAATGAAAGGAGGATGTACAAAGACGATAAACATATTAACAGTAATAAGGTGTCCTTTACTAACCCTAACCCTCTTCTAGAATGGTTTTACCTTTAGGTTCATTTATGAATTGCGATGTAGTTTGAGCTAAGGGAAGCTAAAAAAAAAAAAGTTTGTTCCTCTGTTGTGATTTGAGACAAGAATTGAGCTAGCGACAAAGACAAGGACCGACGTGGAACTCATCAAAGTCTGGATTTAAAAATTACCCTCCAACTACACATAATTATGCAGCACATCATAATATACAGATAAAAACGTACAGTGAAGATAGGTCAAAGCTGTAGAGAATAAATTGTGCAAGTAGAAGAAACGTAATAGATGATCCAGTGAGCCTGCTTGCTCCATCGTACAGTCTTGTCATAAGAACAGTGAACAGAAAGTGTTAAGCCTGCATCATTAGCTTCCTGGCAGGTCTTAACTGCCCTCATGGTCATAAAATGACCACCTTCATCACTGCTGTAATGTCAGCCAGAGGCCAGGTTGTCACAGAGGATGCTTTCTGACAGGTTGGTCTTTATCTCTCCCTGGAAAGATGCTGAAGTCAGCCAAATTCTTAACCAGCTAAATATGCACACTGTGACAAGGTAGAAGGAAATGAAACCCGTTGGAGGCTGAGATGCAGTTCCAGGTGTTGTTTGAGTTGTATGAGATCATTTTTGTGAATTGTTGAAATGCTGAGCTGAACATTTTGAGTTCTGCTTCGTTAAGCCCTGTCCTGACACTACTGTCAAACCTGCTGACATTTTCAGACTATGCTATACTAGCATCTCCTTAATTCTAAAGATGTATACGTTAGAGATTTAACATTTGTTTACACGTTAAATTGTTTTGCCTTAATCACGCTACGTGTTTACTTCTTGGCTTTGGGGCTTGAAAATCCTGTTTCCCTGTGCTTTTGTGCACTGGCACAAGTAAACTGATTACTCACTCACCGATTTGACATTACATAAGTGTTTCTCTCCAGGCACCACGGCCAGGCACCACAATTTTAGAAGAGTTAATGGAGTCTACTAATCAACACACACATTGACACAGACATACAAACACACACAAAGGTAGGTTTGATTGATTGGTGGAGTGACAGTCTAGACAGCAATCGGATCATTAACAACCTAGAACGGTGCAAGAGTCTCTGACATTAAAGTTGGACCCAAACTAAATGTTTAACACATGGGAAATGGGGAACACTTAAAGAGACAAGGATAGATGAAGATTTTAAATGGAAAAGAAGGACAGAGGAACAAGTGGAAGTGCACAACTTCTTCTTATTGCTGATTCTACTTTTGCTCAACAATAGCCAAATTATTACTTTGGATGTATGAATTAATTTATAAGCTTGTCCAGTCATTCCTTAACTTTCAGTAATAAGTGAACTAAAGTCCTTCATTAGTTCCCTTTACCACTAAATTCAATTCAGGGTTGCAGGAAGACTGAAACCAAATCCAGTTGTACTTAAATTTCTTATTGATTTAAAACTCGTTTACTGTTGATTATTAATCCTGATGTAATGCTACATTTTGTTAGCAATGTTGGTTACATTTAAATCATTCATTTCTTGTCTGTATAAAGTAGAGCCGCACTACTTTGGTCTGAATTCCAGGTTATTCTCGCTCCACACACACTTATAACCCTGTTCTGAGCTGCGTCTTCAGAGCGACTCGTTTTCTTTAAATGTGAACGAGGCATGGCATGCCCTGCCCTCCTCCAGGTCACAGGAAGTTCAACTCTACCCTTTTCTGCCATGTTTTTAGCTTGATAGCAGCGATACGCTAATCTCCCAGAGAAACATTTTATTGGTAATGTTACTATAAATGTCAACGCATCCGATTCACGAAATTAATTACCCGGAAGTCCACAATCTTATTTGACAGACCCACAGCAAATACTGCGACACAATAATAATAAAAAAAAAACATAATAGAGAATAGAGAAAATGAACAAGCTGAAGTGAACTAAGCAATGTTCCCTGCTGTAGGAAGACAGTATCTTTAAAAAATAAGTCATTTTATATCAATGATGCTTTGCAGGATCAGGAGTGATACTGAAGCATGACTCAGTAATTCACAGCTAAATCACCAGCAGTAATCTATTTTTAAATAATATTATCTTTAAATAAAGAAGCTATAATTAAAAGTTGGAGAAAGTCAGAGTAGCACCTGTTTACAGGTTTCTTTTGCAGCCTCAAGATGTTTGCTTCCATTGAAGGTGAAATTGGAAGTGGAGCGCAGGTTTTGCTGCATACTCATTGTGCAGAGAAAGTCATTAAGAAAGGTAATGATTATTAATGAGTCCCACATGAAATTCATGAGCTGAAATATGGGTCTGTTGTTTTCTTCCTGTGTGCTTATGATGGAGAGAGGCTCTGCTGGATTTTGGCATGTAAGGCCACACAAGGCGCTCACAACTCGCACAGTTGTGAAGGGGATGAGTACAGTTTTAGGTCTGAGGCGCTGCGTTAACATGCCTGGAAAGTTCTCACTGTGCTTTCATTTTGCTTTCTGTTGTGTGTACATGCACAATCTGTGTGTGGAAAATTTGTGGTGCTTCTCCTTCCTTTTTCCTTGTATCGTAACCTAATTTTACATTTGGTTAGTTTACTTACTTATTTGGGATTTTGTCTTGGGTTTAGTTATATTAATTTCTTTACTTGTCAATTGCTGTGAGGCCGAAATCTTAGACATTGCTTATAGAATTTAAAGTAAAACTATCATCCCTGCAACACCCTCCCAAAAAAAATCCCCCTCAAAGAAGCAAAAATATAGTAGGCTTGAATAGCCAACTCTACAACATTTTAGATCCTGTTAGTTAATAAATGCTTAGATTCAGTGAAGTGTTTTGCAGTCAGGTGTATACTACTTCTTATTGTGTTGATATGCTAGACTGTATCTTGTTGGGACAGGTATAAAAACACGCTAGAGTTGCATTTACTTGGTCAGACTGTCACAGTCATTGTTGCATGTGTGTTGCTTGAAGCTGTGCTAGTATGCAAATGATGTATAATAGTTCTAAGATGTAATGTTTAAGTCTGGGCGCCAAACAGGAGACCCTATATGTCATGTAAAGTAAAGCCCGGGGTTATGCTTGCATCTTGTCTCACTAAAGCTTTATCCATTTCATGTGTCATGTGGGGTTCATCCGTATTAGCCATTCATTTGAGAAAAAAAGAGGATGAACTATGTTTTGAGGTCTTAAGAAGTAAAAGAAGAAAAATTTTAACATCTCTCCAACAGTCAGACATATTCCACACAAGTTAATCTTTAGGTTAATGGGAAAAATAACACCTTCAAATCAGTATATATGGATGGATATAATATGGATTTATAAGCTAGTTGATAACTTTATACTTATTTGTTCAAATACAGAAAATCTCCTAATGTGACAAAAACCAAATAATGAAAACAATCTAACACAGTCAATAAGATTATGTGCTGAAATTATGTAGCATGCACATCTCTTCCTACATTTCATGTATTCTTAATTTAGCATTTTTACTGTTTTTTTTTTTTTACATCTTGTTAATTAGTGTCTGGCTTTGTCTCTCTTCTCAAACTCATATTCGAGGTTGCTGTAATTTTGTCTTGCATCATCAACTTATTTGCACAGTGTGTCTTGCTTATATTATCAGATCAGATGCTATTAATTAAAAAGCAGCTGTTTGTGCTCAGTTTCCCATTAAAAGGAAAACTGGACAGATATTGAATTTGTCCTTGTTGTTTTTTAGCCTTTAAATTGTGTTTAATTTGAGTTGACAAGGAAACAGCAGGTGTTATCAGTCCTGAAACATAAAGTTTGGACGAAAACACCTACTTATTGTGATAGCGGCATCATTAGCAGCCTCTAAAAGGCATACTGATTTTCATGAACACAACACAGTTGGTGACCAAATGAACATATGTGACACTTTCATACACATTTCTATGACTAAATATTCAGAATTTTTCATTTTGCTAATATCTTTTGACCTGTTGAGATTTCTAGACTGTTTCTTTCCAACATTTTTCTTTCTGGATCTTTCACAGCACCTATTGGTATTTTATATAAACAACAGTTTGGCTTCCTCAACTCAACAAGTTATCCTTCATCTTATTTAGCCTTGATCTACTCCGATCAGGTTTGTATTAGTTTTTACATCATGGCACCAGAATCAGGCTGATGGCAGTATGTCACTCCATATTGCTTTCCTGATGGTAGGCTGTACATATACCTGTACCTATAAAAGTCAGACACTGTCTTCTGGTTGAAAGACTGAGACAACAACACTCAGTGTTTGCTGGAGATTCATCCGATGAGTTTGTGCTTCAGGGATTCCTGCACAGCAAAATACCTTGAATAACTTTAAAATACAAAACCATGAAAGAATCTAAGTTGGCACTGTGATGACTACAATATTCCTCTTTTAAAGTGTGTGTAATTTGTAATTTATGGGCAAATGTTGAAAAGAACCCCTGGAAAAAAATCCTTGCAGAGCAGATCAAAGGTCCCTGCTATGCTATTAATGTGAGAACATGTGTGTGTCAGTGAATGTGAGTGTGTCAAAGAGAGACGAGGGAGGATTGAAGTTGTCTCTGAAGGCCCTCTCAATCGTCTCTGTGATTGTGATCATTAAAAATGAAAAGACTAGTCGTGTGGCCTCTGATCTTTTTTTTTTCTCTGAACCTCTTTCTATTTCTATCAAAGATTTCCAAATAGAAAGAAAAAAAGTGCATCTTGCATGCAGCGAAATGCAATCTGGGCAAACAGCCAGACAAAAACACTCACACGCATTCATAACACTCACAGACTTAAGGATACAGCAAATTAACAGCGATCAGCCATGACCTTGTAGGTCTTTTTTTTTTTTTTCTAGAAAATAACACATCAATCTCAGAGGACCTTGGTATTATCTGGTCTCGTGTTGTATCTTCTCTAACGGGCAGTGAACCAAATCAAAATTTTATAGACTAATGCAGCATCCATTTAGTGAGCTGTAGAGGATCCAGAAGTCAGTCAGGTGAGGCCAAGCAGACACACAAACACACACATGTGCACACACATTGGAGGTGAGACTGATGGCTGCTGATCTGTTGATTTAGGACTATAATACCACAGCTGCTCCATGTCATCACATCCAAGCAGCTAGAAAAGAACCTCTGTCACCGCTTGCCTGCCTCTTAGTTTGGCTCAATATGAGGATAATGCTCATAGGAATATTCTTAGTTATACTGTCATTCTCTCCTTGAATAAAGTGTGCTCCGACTAAAGGTTAGGTTGGTTATGTCTCATATAGATGATGGTCACAAATAAATGTGAGTAAAAATTTGTCAGATGCTCTTTATGTGACACATCAGTGGGAAACTATTAACATCATGGAATGATCCATCCATCCATCTTCCATAACACTTCATCCAAATCAGGTCCCAGGTGGCTGGAGTCTATCCCAGCAATCAATGGGCAAGAGGTGGGATAGGCCTGGACAGGTCACCAGTCCATCACAGGGTCAACACAGAGAGATGAACAAGCAGACAAACAACCACTCACAACCGCTCCTAAGGGTAACCAATTAATTTAACAAGCATGTCTTTGGACATTGGGAAGAAGTCGGAGTACCCGGTAGAATCCACACTAACATAGGGAGAACATGCAAACTCCACACAGAAAGGCCACTGTCCGAGCTGAGATTCGAACCAGCAACCTTCTTGCTGTGAGGCTGTGGCACTAACCAGCATGCATGAGTCTGTTTTGGTCTTTGGTCCAGTTCCACTCAAGCCAGCATTGGAGGACAGGATCAGGACATTTTCCATATTATTGAGGACATTTGTGAAACATGACAAAACTGCAACATTATTACCAAACGGTTGCTTTTCCTGAGTTCTGGAAGGTATGACTGTTCAGTTCAGTTCCCAAATGACCCCAAGTCCTGCAGGTTTTCAGTGTTTCCCTGCTCTAACACACTCAGTTTAAATGGATTCAGCAGCCTCAAGTTTCATGCAATGAGACAAAAATCGGGTGTGTTGACTCGAATTAACTTTTTATTCCAATTGTGTCATAAAAGAATGTTTTATATGAAATCCTCATAGAAGTCTCATTGGCATGTAGAGACATAGACTCATGTGTTATATTGTTTAGTTTTGTTTCTTTTAATGTATCTGTGCCCAAAAGCCTGTGACAGCACCAACAGCTAAGGGAAACTGTGCACCCCTCTGTTCCTCAGTTTTCCATCTTTCTGCTCTCTTTTGCATTTTAAGAGAGACAGTGACAGAAGGAACTATACACTGCAGACTGTCTGCAAAAAATGTGTTTGTGTGTGTGTGTTATGCCTTTAAACAAAGAAAATCAGACAGGTGTTGGTTGTGTGTGTTGCTCTTTCTAAAGTATGCTGCTCATTTTTTCCTCAGTTTCACAGCAGCGGATGAATTCATCCGTTTATGTCTCCATTTCTTACGGCTCCATAAACAATTCTTATACGGGAGGTCTAAAAATAGAATAAAGTGGTGATGACAGTGCTACAGCCATGTTTTTGATAAGCAATTCCTTCTACTTCGTTTTTTTTTTTACCGGGTCAGACTTTGAAGGTAGTATATATTTCACATATGTGGCCACTGTGCTGAGGATCAGTTTTACAATCAGTAATAATTGATGTCTAATCTTATAACCTGCTTTAAAATTAGAACATAATGGGATGTTCAAGCTGCTCATAAACAGTTTCTTTAAGTGTGTTTATCTACTTACAAATGAAAACTGATGAAGATGTTTTGTAGGAAGAAAACTGAAGTGAAGAGAGAGGAGGTGTTCTCCCATTGCATAAGAATTAAATTGCATGTTTTAAGCATTTGAAGAGCCTCCATGATGCTGATGACACCCTTTGACCCTCTGTTAGTTAAAATGTAGGCCATGAAAGAAATATTTCCCTCTTCTTGCCTTCTCTAGCGTCTCTCTCTTCTCAGTAAATTTGAGACCTCCATTGTGGCAGTGATGATAGGAAAGCTATGACAATAATCCCTTTGCCTCTGTTCTTGTCCTCACCTCCTTTATCAGCCCCCTCTTCCTCACTCAACAACAAAAAAGTGCTTTCACTGTCACTGAAGGATGGAAACCGTTGGCAAAGTATGGGTTTCCTCTCAACTCAGTCATGCAGGATTCTTTTTACATTCGTATATGGATGAAAGTGAAATGCTGCGATGTAGTCAGAGGCACGTTTTATATGTACACAAACCCATGTACAAAGATTTTACGGCACATTTTTTGACAAGTTGTTGTTTTGGGTTACAATAGAATTCTGATATGCATAAGCTGCAATAGTGGCGAAAAGCTTGTTTTTGGCAGTGATTGTGTCAGCATACAGGAGCAATCTTAATCTAATTTACTTTTTGTTATCATGATGGGGACTGAATCTGGATGTTTAATCAGCAAATTAAGCTGTTAGATGAGAAGATGTGGCAGCATTTAGAATAAAATGGTCAGTTTTATTCTCAGTCTAAAATTCAGTGTTAATTAGCTCCTTTGCAATGTGTGCTGTAACCAATTGTCAGACCACTATTTTCTCAGTTTTAACACACTGTCATGTAACAGTGGCAAAAACAAGCTTATTTCCTTTGGTGCAGCGAATAACCCCATCACAGATTTATTTACAATGGCCAGTATCATGTACTTTCATAGCATTCAAACATTTTGTTCCTATTCATAATGTAGACCCAAAAAGACCCAAAAAGGCCCGTGTTCAAATAGAAAAGCAACACAAACCTCCTCCAAGCAACTAATTTCTACCCATGTTGTTTATTTCAACCCTTTTTTTAGTACTACATTCATTTTATGTGTTTATTAAATTCCTCCATACATTGAGAATGAACCCACATGTTGGCTATGTTGTGTTTGTTGCATGTGTATGTTTTAATTTGTTACAAAATTCTGAATTGTAAAAAATGGCATTAGTTTACTCCCAGACTTTCCTTTATTTAAGTTGCATTGTTTGCATCTTTTTGACCTTGCAGAAGTTTGCCAATATGACTGCAATACTTTGAAAAAGTTGGAGACAGATGGAAAACGGGGTAATTGGTAACGGCACTGACTAATGGCCTGAAATGAAAGCATAATTTGAAGCACACGCCCACATGTAGAAATTCACACTGACATGTACACACACACATGCACGCAGACGTCCCTGTATAGGTCTATAAAAGTGTGACATTTGTCTGCCGTACACCTCCCCTCTCCTCATCTGTGCACATCCTCTCCTCCTCTGCTGCCATTCAGCTGCGCCCTGACGGGGGAGCCTGTTTGTCTTATCGGCCTGAGCCAGCTGCAGTTCGGATTGGGGATCTCGGTGTCTCTTCTTCCCTCAGCTCTCCCACCACTAAAAGACATGAAACAATGATTTGGCATGCCTCTCACAAACTCATAAACAATTAAAGCATGCATGGAAGCATTCAAAGACATGCAGGAGAAATGACATTACACAGAGGCAAGTGTCAAATGCTCATCGAACTTGTGCAGGTTTCTGGACTTGGTTGTGTGAATCTTTGAAGTAATGTAATAATAATGATGAAGAGGAAATATAGTCTCACTGCCTTTTGCTGGGCTTTATTCTCCTGATGCCATCATTAGACACTTTGGACTCTAATGCCACCTGCCTGTGGCTGTTAATGAATACAGCTGGTCTTGATTTCCCCATTCTCCTCACATACTGGAACACCTTAATGAGCCACCTGTACAGAGTGTGTGCAAATCTTTGCCTGAATAGATTAATGTGTGTGTGTGTGTGTGTGTGTGTGTGTAAGACATAAGTTTTGGAGGGTGCCTTCTGTATATATAAACCAATTATTTATACTTACTTTTTTGGACTACATTAAATTGAGCACAAATGAGGTAGATAGGAGGGAGCAACCATGAAGACTGCATGTCCTGGTGTGTTTGTGAAGAACACCAGATGTTCAAGTTAATCATTGAGATGACTTTGACCAGGAAATTATCTTTTAATTTAGACAGTTCAAACATTTTGAACACAGCAACTGGATAAGACAATAATTGGTTCCAGGACTTAAATAATGCTTTGGACACACTTACTCATGGTTATTTTGACCTGTACCAAAGTGCTAAATTCTCTGCTGTAACATACAGAGGTCATTGTTAACTATGTTACCTGGTCTCTGTTACTAGAGTCCTCACCAAGACCAAAAGAAGTGGAAAAAATTAGTCCAGTTCTGAGGTTATTACACTGGCCTGCCTGTCTGTCAGTGGATAGAGTTTAAAGGTCTGTTACGGGTCTATAAATCTGATTGGGTTGGCACAAAAACCTTTGGTGACCTGTAGAACCACTGTAAACGGGTCAGACCACAGAGGTAATCTGGATCCAGTCTTTTATCAGTTCTGGTATCAGACATGGACATGGAGTTAGGTATCTATGTTCCACTTGTCTGGAACAAACTCCCAGAGAGCCTTAGATCAGCTGAGTTTGTTCCACACACCTGTTTTCAGCTGTATTTGAATTGTTTGGGCTTTTATGAAAAACTCAAAATCTTCACTGTTTCTTTCAAGCTGGAATTTTAAAACGTGATCATGTTTTTTATACTCTTATCTAATGTTCTTTCTTTGTCCTATTTCTTTTGTTTTCATGCTTCTTATTATCTAATGTTTCATTGTCTTTGTTAAGCACTTTGAATAACCTGGTGTTGAACTATATTATACAAAATAACTTGTTTTATATTTTTTTCACAAAAATAATAAAGTTTTAACCTTTTTCTGGCCCAACACCATTACAATAAATAAGGTTTCCTTTGCAAGTTGTAAATTATTTACTCATACAATACTTCTTGAATTAAGCAGAACTCTCATTACAAACAAACGGGATATCTTAAAATGAGGTTTTAATAAAAATGGTTATGAGAGAATTTTGCTCACCAAATACTCAGTATGGCATGAAATATGCACGAGACGTAAAATTATACTATTTCACAGTGTCTGTGGCTTTCTTTTCTGAAGCAAAATAAAGCAAATTCCTTGTCAAAATGAATGGTGAGCTGTTGATTTGAGTTAAACATATTTTAATTTACACACTCAAATATTTAGATCTGCATGAATTTTGTCCCATAGAAGACAGACAAGCTAAGTAAAATAAAGCTAAACTCAAACCTTTTGTGGGGAGACATTAAGCAAAAGTTCAAACCAAATAAGTTCAAGATTAAGTCTAAACAATCTCTACATACAGACATGTTTAAACAATGAATACTTGTTTGTTCTTTTTATTTATTTACCTTCTCTTTAGTTGTTTTTCTATTTTTTATTTTCTATTTTCAGGTTTTCACATGATAGACTGAAGGTCAGATAAGGAAGTAGGACAAGTGATTGTATTTATAATAGCAGAAAACAAGATGGGATTCAATAAGCACATCTTATTGTGAGTCCTCTTAAATTATACTTTGTGTATTTATTTGTTAATACTGTTTTCTAATTTATGTTTTCCTTTGTTCATCTTGTTCATGTAAGAGATAAATGGCAAAGAGATAAATGTATTTGCATATTGTTTTGTTGCATTTGTATGGTTATCCTGGCTTTACTAACACATATAGGTCCATAAAAGCTTAATTGTCACCTTCACTTTTCAGTAAGATGGAACAAAATTGCCTTAAAGGAACTTTTTCCAAACTTCAGCTTAATTGGACTGTCTTTCAAGATTCGGTTCAGATGCGCTTGCCCAGGTCTAATTACACCCAAATTAAACCTCTGACGGTTTCTCATCACTTGATTTGTGTCCTGGCCTTTACCAGTGGTGATGTTGGTGCAGGTGACAGTAATTTCTCTATTTATGCTGCTCCTCACGCTGCTTTAGGATTACCTGAACCCCAGAGGCACTGGTTTCAGTCCACTGGGATTGCTGTTTAGTAAACAGTATTTATCCCTTCTGTTTCTTGGTGTTGTCACAGTATACTTGTCTTAAGCTGTAGCTGGTTGTTGCCTTTTGAAATTCTAAATACCCATCTTGATTAATTGTTTAGCTTATTCCTGAATGTATGTTCACATGGCAGGGCTTCCTACAGGTATTCATGCATTGATAGGCACATCGGAACAAAATGCTGGCACCCAGTAACTGTCAAAAATGCCGCAGTATTTAATACTTTGACTGGCTGTCAGGTCACTCAGTCTAATTCCATCTCTTCAACTATTTCAAGCTTCTACAGTAAACACTGAGATTAGGAATGTGTCCGTTCTCCAAACAAACACACAGTGTGTGTATCTATCACCTCTCCATTCTTAAGGTATTGTTAGGCTTGTAATGTCTCAAAGGTGTTTGCTGAGATGAAGGTCATCGTATCAATTAACCTTATGTGATGAGTGAGGCAGAAAAATAAACAGCAGGACAGCAGTCTGGCAGTAGAAGCCACAAAATGTCTAAAAGAACCCACCCAGTAACAAATACTGATAAGCTTGGCACAGTCTCACTGGACTTTAATTTTACTAGGTGATAGCTGTCAGAGGTGAGGTGTATGACCCAGTTCATCATATCGTCAATGTAAGTCTGGACAGTCGATTTAATCTAATCAGAATTCAACAAAACTGAACAGCTCTACGTGCTTCCGGTCAATGCAACACACAACAGTTGCATCTGCAAGCTTGGAGTAAAGTTAGCTTTGTTACTGAACACCTGTTGTGCTGTTACAAGAATGTGGCTCACAGTTCTCTGAGGTATCTGAGGGGATGAACCTAGCTTAGTTATGGGGAAAATGGGATCTGAAAATTAAAGCACCTGGAGGTAATGTCCTTGGAAATGGTAAAAAGAAATTTAGCTAGACTGTGTCAGCTGCTAAGTTAAACAGGAAGTAGAGGAAAGTGTTCTTACAGTGTCAAATGGTAACATCAGTTTTAATGATGAATGATTTAACAAAAAAAGAAATGTCTTACCTCTTGTTCTCCAGCAATTTCAGATATATATTGCATGAGTTTAATGTTTAATTTTCTGCCTTTTTTTTCTCTGAACATGTGAATGATTGACTGTGATGACATGAGTCAGCATTTTTTGCTTTATTTAACTGTAATGATGGTGTCTTTCTTGATATAAGCGCTAACTGAAATGGCAGCAAATGCATAGACAACATAGTTGTAGTTACAATTAGAAATCCTTGTATTTGCTCCCTGGATGGTGCCTGAGATCATTCAGTTAAAAAACAATTAGTCATAAGTCATATACAACTAATCTGAAAGTGGTTTCCAGAGCAACACTGCACACAAGCAGACAAACTTTGCTAGTGTGCTATGTGACATGCAGATGCTTTGTGCACTTTTCTTCTACCTTTCTCTGCGTTACAGTACATTGTGCCTGAAGCTGCTCTACAGGGAGTTAGTCTCCAAAGTAACAAGACTGTGTCCCATACACAGTGACGGTAGGTGGCAGAAGGGCCTTTGTGCTCAAATGTCATACATCTGCCCCTTCCTTGCTGCCTTTTAAATAATATCTTTGTTACAGCTGAATATATAACTGCACACCTACATGCTACACACAGAGAGCTTTTGTAATATATTTCTGCTACATTTGTTAAGAACTACAGTATTCTTTCATTTGGGCATTGGTGAAATTTTTCCCATGGCTTTCAGTATTATTAATAAAACTTTTCTAAACTTATTCATTTCTTGATCTCAAAGCAGTCATTAGCAAAGGAAAACACCAGGCCAAATTCCAGGTATTGATTGGCTACTCATGTATCATATGGAAGAGTTGTTCTTCAGTATAAAACTTTATTTTTCAGCCAGGAAACGACCATCTTTGCTTTATTAATTCTCCTTGTTTGCTTGATGTTGTGTTTGCATCCATACTTGCTGCAGATTGCATCTATTTTGCCAACACAAAATGCAGAATACGCTGCTGCTTAGCAACCTTGGCGAGTCAGATATGATTGGTTAATGAACCAGGAAGTAGTGAGAAGATACACCAAGGATACCCCAGTTCGGTCCTCAAGATACCATCCTACAACTTTTAGGTGCAAATAGATGAATGGCTTGTTACCTGAACTCAACTGGAAAGAGGGAATCCAGAAATTTCAGTTGTGTTGGACAGAGGATGCATTTAAAAGCTGCAGGATGGTATTTTTTAGATTGTTTAAAATGGAAGTTTTTTTTCTGTCCCAGGCAGCAAATGAGAACATTTTAAATAATTTTTAGAGTAAAATGCTTAGTTATTTCACCTTTAATGAGAGAAAACTCAAGTGATGGTGTTTGATCCTTGTGACTTTGTTATATTTCATAGATTTGGGTCCTTTGGCAGATTTTCTAAAGCTAGCAATCTCAAACCTAAGTTTTAAAACAGACTTGGATTTTTAATTGGATTGAAAAATCAACTGTGCAGCCAAGTCCAGCTTTATCCATGTTAGATATGTGCCTAAGGCCAAGCCTTTTCTTGTACACCAGCTCTTTGAAACTAATACATGCCTTCTTTATATCGCTGCTGGATATATTTTGGAGTTAGCCAGTCCTCTGTGGCATGTGTCCCATTGGCGCAAAATGAGGCTGCAATTTTTCTAACTGGAGTATGTAAGAAGGAGCCCATAACCCCCATCCTGGCTTCCCTCTACTGGCTCCTAGTGCATTTAAGAGTTCATCGGAAGATTCTTTATTTGTTTGTAAATCTTTAATGGTCTGGTACCGTCAGGCCGCTCCACCCCTCTGAGGTACTTTGCTCCTGTTTGGTGCCTTAGGCCACCTGACTTGTTACTGGATGTACTGAGGTCCAAATGGAAGATGACACAGAACATTTTCAGTTGCTGGTCCTAAACTGTTAAATGAGCTAATTCTTACACATTAGCTTCCTCACTGTCCACTATTGAAACTCATAGTAAAATGTAGCGGTAAGTGTATAGCCTCTATATGAATATATAATGTTAATATACAATATTAATATCTATATTATAGTTGAACATTTATGGACTTCGTTGTTGGACAAAGTTCAGTTTGGGGCACCACCTTCAATTCATTTCACCTTCAAGTGCTAAGGATATCGAAGGAAAACCTATTGATTTAATGAGTTAATCAGTCTCAAATGCTACTTTGTAAGTTCTTGTAAGAAAGAACAATTCTGTTCCACAGTAACCATGCTACCACAACCGGTTAAAATATGAGAGAGAGAGGGAGAGAGAGGAAGAGAGGAGAAGATTTCTGGCCGAGGGAATGGTTCTGAATGATCTAAGCACAATAAATGTCAGGAATGCGAGACAATATCTGAGCATTAAACAAGGTTGGAAATATGAAAAGTCTTATGGATGAATTAATTAACTGGTTGACAAAGGTGGAGAATTTAGGGAAAATATTGCACTGGGGTTGAATTAAATGAAACGTCTTTGAGTAGTCTGATTAATTAGCCGATTGTTTAGACACCAGCTGCAATCATAAAAGATGGACCAGTCTTACTTCGGTGCTGGGCATCAGGAACTCATCTATGATGGGTTGCAGGGCAGAGAAAGTCCAGGTGGCTGTCCTGAAATTCTTTGCAGCACTCGGCAGATTGAGAGCCCGTCTCTGACTTCTTGGTCCGGCGTCCGAAGAGTGGTCCACGCTCCTTCTCTCAGGAGCGGCTGAGTGTGTTGCTATGGTGTCTGCAAGGCTTGACCAGAGCTGATGGGTAACGTTACGGAGTTCTCAGGGCGTAACGTTGTTAATGAAGGCCTTTAATCGCGGTTTGGGAAACAAACTTCAGATTGTTTCCCAAAGTTACTGGGCGTAAAAACAGGATGATACTCGGGATTTTGTGGAATGATGCTTTCTAGTCCATGCGGGTTGAGCGAAACGAAAAGTGCAACTAACAAAATTGACAAAGACAGACAAGACAAGGCACCAAATGAAAAGAGGAAACTTACGTTTTTGGTTTGAACAAACTTATTTCTTCATTATTTCCTGTTTTTCTAATCTTCTTCTTCCTTCATTCTCTGTCTTTTCTCTCAAGTCCCAGGTAAATATCCTCCGGGACAAAGGGTGGACCTTTTAGCTTTATCCAATCAGAGAGCAGGGATGTTGGCACGAAGGTGGGCTTTTAACTTAAGTCTTGTCAGATTATAAAGTTTAATAAAATTCTAAACATATTTCCAACCTTAAATATACGCTTGTCAATAAACACATATTTATAAAAGAAAGAGTAGATCGATGACTTTTGTTGAGTAACAACAAAATAGCGAGGTAATCATGATCTGGCTGGCAGGAAAGTCATTATACAGATTTGAGACATTTCTGACACTTTCAGTAGCTGTCCAGTTGTCCGGGAACCTGATAAAGAGAACATTCAATTTAACACAAGACTTACAGTTTTTGGTTAGATGGTCAATGAAGTAAAGCACGGATTAAAACACATTTACAAAGAACCGACATAAAGAATAGACACTGCAAACTGGTTGAGAGCATCCATTGAGCGGCGCTCTAACTCCATCAAGGAAATGAACTTATTCGTAAACCAGGTAAATCTTTTCGCAAAGAGATGGTTGAAGTTTCTACCTGAATCTTATTTGGGGTGGAGTTCATTTTACCAGTCAGGTTAACCAAGCACTCGTGGCTTTATATTGTTTAAGAATTCAGTGTTTTGAGAGTCCAGTTGTTGTGGTGAAATATGTGGCTGGCAATCTGTGGGGAAGCAGGCATGTCCTTATCAGTCTTCAAAGGGGGCGCCTGAGTTAATTTACGTGTGAGTGAGAATTGGCTCCCTGGGGTTGCTGAAGAGTTCTCTGTCTCTGGAAGGTGGTAAGTTGGAGCAAACGGCAGTCTTTTGGCACTTTTCCATTAGTACCTGGGCGACACTACTCTACCGACCCGGGTAGTACTATATTGTACTGGACTGCTTTTCCATTACAAGTCGGGATCCTCTAATGTGGGAGGGGTTCCCCGCACAATGCGAGTTTCTAGACGCTTTGCGCGGAGTCTGCAGAAAACCACAGAAGAAGACGAATACCATAGAAGAAGACTGGCACGAAGATAGAAGACTTCCTGGTAATTTTTTACCTGCGGCTCGGATTATGGTTATTCGTGGGAAATAGACTCATGGAACAGATCAAGAGAAGTTGTCGGAAGGCAAGACAAAACACCCTGGATCACATCAGACAAATCAATGAAAGCCAGCCTGTGTACGTCACGCTACCCGCACGGCCCGACAGGCTTGGAACAACAACTAAGTAAGTACGGAAACAATTATGGTACGGCATCTCGTGGAAACGCTCTGTTTCTGGGTGTAGTCGTGTGAGGCCGGGTAGAGTAGGTACTAGTGGAAAAGCGCCTTTAGTGTATTCCATGAGACCCTCGTCTGGAGTCACCAACCTGTTAATTCCTTAACATTTGTGGCCGCTTCCTTTTCTTATCTTCTCTGAGTGAGGAACTGCCTTGGGATCCTGCTACAAAAACACCTTTTACTTTTTACTTGTGGTTAATTTAACAGGGTTAATAAATAAAGTGTTTTTTTTACATATATTGTTTGTGTTTAAGCACTGTGTTGTAAATGTGTAAGTCTATATGTGGGTGCATTTAAGGTGAATATGTACCATATGCATGCTTGTTTTGATTTTAAGTTTCTTTTGGGAGAAACAGGAAAGAATAGAAACTCTATTATGAATTTATAAGAGCTATTAATGTTTAAACACAAACACGCAAGGTCTGATCTGGCTTGTGAGGGTCACGGTTGCTTTTTCAAGACTGAAAAAATGTCTCTATTTTTGTCTTTACGAAGTGATGCTGTTCAAATCAAACACAAAGCAGATTAGAGTTTCCGGATGAGACTAATATGTAGGGAAGTAAAAATGAGTTTGAACTTTTGAGCTTTTTAAAGCTGAAGATTCAATATATCTAATATAATTACCTAATTATTTTTATTATGGATTTTTTTTCATTTGATCTGCTATTTAACTTTTTAGTATTGCACCCTTCCTTTTTGATCCATCAGTAAACTGAGACATCTTGAGTTGTAGACAAATTACTGCAACAATCGTATCAGGTGAGAGCTTAGTCGGAACCAATAATAGTTATTAAATGTGATAGTAAACAGGATTTTGCCAACTAGTCCTTTTTTACACCAGAATGTTAATATCCTTGCGATCACATGTTAATGATGTTGCTCATCCTGTGTTCGTCATCATCTGATGGTGTTCTGATGCAGGGAATAGCAGAGTTTTGTTTAGCTTTCTATCATAGATACCACATTTTTTACTTGTTCTGACATCTTGCTCATGTCCTACTTTGGTTTGACTTTTTGGTTTTTCACCTCTTTTTTGTTATTATTGTTTTGATGAAATATTTTTCACATGTAAGCTCCAAAGGTACAGAGAGATAGAAAAAGAAAGGCTGTGTTGCTATTTATGGCAGTAGACCAGGGCATATAAAAGAAGCCCTTTCTGCTCAGTCTGTAGTGAAGTTAGCAACAAGATGCTTAGATAAAAAAAACATTTAGGGAATATAGGGAGAGCAACAGTAACTGAATACAATCAAATTACTTGTGTTTTCTTTTCTCTTTCTTTAGGAGATCATAACATATGATCATTTTTTTATCTTTGCATGTATAGGATGCAATATGCAACATTTAAAGGTAGTTTAGGACATATTTAAGATATCCAAATGATGAAGTTAAGAGAGGATTGAATAAATTCAGAGTATGAGCTGATATCAGGTTTGAATAAAAACCATCAGTCATGAGACATTACACATAATCTGAGCAGACATTACCACAGTAACACAAATTCAAACTAAGCCAATAAATGTGTGTTAAATCATGACTAAAAATCAGGGCATTCCTTAATTCAGAGACCTTCATCATCTGCATGCCATAAATCTTTGTGCAAAATTTCCTGATTTTTCAGAGTTGAGTTTTTTCAGTACAGATATAAAAGATCCAATTCTAGCAGATGTCAGATGTTTGTATTGTACTACAATTATCTGTTCAACATTCTCTGCTTGATTATAAATCTTTATGGCATTTAACAAAAACAATGTTCCTAGTCATCCCTGAGCTCCATCGTTTGTATCATGAATAAAAATAAAATAGTTTTGTCATAGCCTAGAATCAGCAAGTGACTTGATTCTCTGGCGATCTGTCCTTGGCTGCGTTTTGCTGTAAACATGTCACCTCAGCACTACAGAAATAGAAGTTGCTCCTGTGGTGACAGCTCTCCTTATCCATTCTTGTTTGTCAGACTGTATATTTTGTTTGTCCCAAGGCAATTTGCCAGCACAGAAAGAGGAAAAGCAACTGTCCTCTGTATGCTAATTTGAAGGTTGGTTAAATCAACCATGGTGTAAAACTCCCTGACATCCTCTGAGGTTGTTTTCTGCATGAATGTGGGTGGGGATGGGTTGGGCACGCACAAGTGAGTGAGTTTTTTTTTTCTCACCACTTTTTGGCTTTCGTTCTTCGTCCATTTCTTCTGATATGACCAAACATGAATGTCATTCCACCTTTTCTGCAGACAGACCATTTTTATGCATTGATGAATTTAAAAACAAAACAGTGTGAAGACAATGAAGCAAGAAGTCAAAAGATGATCAAATTGTGCCCTTAAATACCTCCATCATGCATCTTTGCACTTCTGTTTTATTCTGTGCCTACGCCTGAAACTTTCCTCTCCACTATTTACATTCTGGGCTCTTCTTCCTCTGTCCTTGTCTGTCTCTCCAAACTTTGTGTTAACAATTAAAACACAGAAAGAAAAGAGATGGTGTGTTTAATAGTCTAAATTGGTGGACAGAGATGGGTTGATAAGAGAGAGGTGGATAAATGAAGGGAGTAAAAAACCCCAAAACACTAGCAGCCTTTTGACAGAGAGGGAGAGCTTTTTCTGGAGATATTTTTTCTACACAGAAGTGCTCCAAAGTGAAGCCAGAAGACTTAGTGGATTGGGAACAGGGGCCAGCAGTGCTGCATTTAGTGTCAGCCACACTATATATTATAGATAAAGGAAACTTGTGAAGCCTTGAAGAATTTCTTTTTTCCAGTTCTGCCTTGCATGTATCACTTCATGCTGCTATTCTTCGTCGCCCTTGCAGAACAAAAGGTGAGCAGCAGGACAAAGCCCAAGGTTTTATTATTTTAAGAAAACATTTTAAGAGTAACAGAGAGAAAATATGAGGCAGTGCTGATTCCTGAAGAAAATACTCTGACAAGCCGCAGCATTAAAAGTACACACGTGAACTGAATAACTGTTTTGGTATTTGAAACTCCAAGGAAAGGCACATAGCAATAACTTGACTGAAATAAAGAGTTGGCATAGTGGGTGAGAGCTCTTGTGACAGTATTTTGGGGTAGAATCAGATTTCAGGGACAGATCTTAATCCCACCGAGGCTCTTTGTGAAAAAAAATCCATTAAATAGATCCTCTTTCATTCTTGAAGGGTTGTGACGCATTTTTAGTTCTGACCATGTAGAATTTTTTATCATGAATTCCTGCAGGATTTCAACACACCTTCATAAAGTTTTTCTTTTTGCATCTGTGAAGCATCAGAAACTCAATGTTGCGACTGTGACAGATGAAAGGAGGAAGCACTGTGCCTCTTTTTGTATTTTTAGAACTGCAATGCTGTTTTTATGTTTTTGTGCAGCTAAGGATATCACCGACAAGATGATAGAGGAAAGCAAGGGTTACTCACTTTCAGGTATACTAGCTTGTCATTTGTTTATGCCAAGTAAAGATTGCAGTTAAACATTAGGGTTGGAATATCGAGGAAAATTTCAGACTCCATTTTTTTGCATTTTGATGAATTTTGGGCCTAAAATTACACATTTTCTGTATCACTTAGCAGAAATTTCTTTATCTAATGAACAAACTAAACTTAAGTGCCAGCTGACAGATACTAAGGTAAACTCTCAGGTCTTCTTTCCAATATTTATTTCTCTGTAGATAACTTTTTTATGATACTGGTTTTAGTATGTCTATGTCAAAACCAGGCATGCTGTATTTACTTTAAAAAAGATATTCTAATCTACATTTGTGATAGTTTTATTACTTTGTTCTCTAATAATTGATATTTCTTTCTGTTGGATGGAATGAACTGTGCATAACTACTTGGATTTATGCTGTATAATGGAATATTATGGAGTATTTGTTTTTATTTGTTTGACACTGGTGGGCTGCATGGTGGTGCAGTTAGCTGTGGCCTCACAGCATGAAGGTTGCTGGTTCGAGCCTCTGCTGGGGGAAGTCCAACCAGTAACTTTTCTGTGTGGAGTTTGCATGTTGTCCCCGTGTTAGCATGGGTTCTCTGCGGGTACTCTGGCTTCCTCCCACAGTCCAAAGACATGCACCTTGGGGATAGGCTGATTGGAGACTCTAAATTGCCCG
>JBAMHV010000017.1:12797014-12807918 GCA_037177535.1 Pseudomugil gertrudae
ATATATAAAATGTAATGTAATCATTATACCATTTCAACCCATGCCATATAAATATTTACCATGTTCTTCCTGGAGTAAGAATTTCACAAGGACTGCAGAGTATACATATGTGCACCAAGAAATAGTCACATCCACTTCCTTCCTTGCAGTAGAAGTAATTTGTTAAGGGCACTGGCATTTTTCTAAATGAAAGTGGGTGTTAATCTTATTCCAAAGGTCATTAGAACTTTTTACTCTCTAATTAATAATGCCTGATTGCATCGTCCATGTGCAACTCCCCCTTTCTTTGCACTGGTTATGTATGATTCCACAGCACTGAAGGCAAATGCACATACTGACACAGACTGACAGAAACACTCTTTCATTCTTTCCACTTGTGACTCTGATCAAAGTGATTGTTATAAACTTTTAATCATGCTAAGCAATGACCGCAACAAAAAGATGTAGAGCATTGTGCGCCCTTGTATTAGCCTGTGCTGCTATTATAAAAATTCTGCAACTTGGACTGTTTGAAGAGGAGTCTGTGTTTGCAGTTGCTCAGACTGACTTTAAGATGGTTTCTGTATTCACTGCTCAACATTTCAAAATTTTAATGCCCAAGCTGCCAGAGGGATGTTTGCCTTGAACGAGAGAGCTGTCATGTTACTGAGATGAGGTGCATAAACTGTATAAGCATTCCCTCTTAATGTATCTCCCCTGTGTGCCTGTAGACACTAGTTAAGCATTGTCACCTCTACACACAACCGCTTGCCTTTCACACACCTGTCTGACACTTTCCATGTGACAAAAAGTGACACTAAACATCCATTTTAAGCTTAATGAATAAAACATAGGCTGATTGTGATAGCAAACTCAGACAAGTGCTTGCAAGCAGAGGGGGTTGTATGATCCGTGTGTGTGCCGGTATACGCATGCATACAGAGCTCTAAGTCATATCACAGTGTGGGATAATGACACTCACAGTGGGAAGAGAATTGTTCATTACCGTTAGGATAACTTATTCCAAGCTAATGTTGCCTGCTTGTGTGCTTTACCATCGGGGTGACGAGGAACTGGGTGCCGTCATGTCGATAGGACAACACAGCAGGAAACATTTTTGTTAACTTTCAGAGCAGAAACAAAGATATTTACATCAATTTATAAGGTTTTGTTCCACTTCATTTGTGATTGCTGATTTATCTGTAGACAAAGTCGACAACTGTTTTGTCAAAGAAAAGGGTGGGAAGTGTCGAGACAAAAAAAGGACAGGAAAGGAAGGAACAAAGCTACCTTCTATCACATCGGAGCACTCACACTTGTTTTATCACCAGACGAGAAGATTCACACTTAAATTATTTTGCTTGCACTCATCCGTTTTGGTCTGTTGTTGACGCCTCCTGACTCACACATTCACGATGGAGATAAAAAGGTGGACTAAATATAAATTCCATTTTCAAGGTTAAAACCTTGAGGCCTTGCAGGAGAAGTTAAAAATAACTATTGTGTTTTACACGTGCTGCCATTTTTATGCACAAGCAGTGGCATCCCAGATCAGGTTATTTAGGGAAAAAGCGACAGTTGGTTAGTAGTTATTTGTACTCTCAGTGTATGCTGAATAATCCCTGTGTATATCTGTTGCTTGCTTTATTATCCTCGGTTTTCTCTGGCATTAGTCCCACTTTTTTAGCCCTAATCTGCTCCATGCTGTTCACATTTTACTCTGTCCCAATCGGATTGAGTCATTGCTTCCTCTTGGTCTGTCTGTCAGGTAATGAACCCTTTATGTTGATGTGGTATCCTCAGTTTCTTCTTCTGATATCCAAGAAGATTTATGGCAGGTTGCAGGCTTCTCTCCCTAGAGAAGCCCTCGAGCTTCCCCTGAGGAGACATTGCGGTAAAGATGTGGAACTAGAAATGATAAGTGATTAAATTTCAGTTTTCGCCTGAAGCTAAGGCCTGCGTGAGCTGTATTGTAATTGGAGGATGCGTTACATCAAGCTGTTTGTCATTCCTCATCTCTCTGAAGAGAAGCACTATCATGCAGTGCAGAGCAGCCTGTTGATCTTCAGCTGTTTGGAGGTCAGTTTGTTGTGCCTGAGGGGGGGTGGGGGGTGTTTCAGGTGGAAGCCATGACCCTCTCACTTCATCACTTCTGCACATCTCCTTTCTGCTCTACACTTCTGTTCTTGTGTAGTGAAAGCTCTCTCAACATGTGTCATCTCTCACAAGCCAACTCCTTGAACTGCCTTCAACCTCCTCCATCCAGCCCCCCACCCCCCGCCCCCACCGCCGCCTCCGACAAGAAATGTGTGAAACATCACCATCATCCATCATGTGTATACACACTCCTCACTTGTGCTAAAAATAAACCCCTATTAGTAGCAGTCTGAGTGTGATGCGGGGGGGTTGAAAGAGGTAAAGGGGACTCAGGGGAGGACAGAAGAAATTCAACACAATGTGCAGAGGGGAAAAGGGAAAAAATCAAACGTATGGTTGTATTTTTTGTTGTGCTATGATTTGAGCTTTCTAATCAAAATGCATTGATCAGCACGGTGAACGGGATCTTCATTTCTTCTTATATGTGAAAATGGGCAATAAATGATTTGGCTCAATGCCATGTTGAAGACGTGACCTCACTCAGATGATGTTACAGGCAATATCTATTTCATTTTTAATAGGGATGAAGATATGAGGAGGAGGTTAAAAAAAATAGAAAAATATAAGCAAAGAAGGGGAACTATTAAGAGTGCAGCATGAGCATTAATTTATGAAACAGACTCTGTTTCCCCTCTTCAGTACATGTCTTCTAATACTCTCATTAAAACTTTTTACCACATCCATCCATTTTCTACCGCTTCTCCCTGAACGGGGTCGCGGGGGGGCTGGAGCCAATCCTAGTTTACATCAGGCGAGAGGCGGGTACACCCTGGACAGGTCGCCAGTCCATCCAGGGCCAACACAGATAGACAAACAACCATGCACACACACATTAAATCCTATGGGCAATTTAGAGTCTCCAATCAGCCTATCCCCAAGGTGCATGTGTTTGGACTGTGGGGGGGAAGCTGGAGTAGCCAGAGAGAACCCACGCTAACACAGGGAGAACATGTAAACTCCACACAGAAAGGTTCCTGGTTGGACCTCCCCGAGCCGAGGCTCAAACCAGCAACCTTCTAACCAGCTCTTCCACCGTGCAGCCCCCATTTCACCACATATTTTATTTTATTTAATTCATCCCTAAATTATTTAGTTTAATGGATATTGTAGCTTGCTGTGATTTAAGCACAAAGTCTCTGTAAAAATGTGCATTGCTGTTTTCAGTTTATCGTGAAACACTCACGAGTGTTTGCCGTGCGAGCAGATCTAACGTGCTGTGATTAAATGTGTGTATGGGGAAAACAGAGGTGGGTTCAGTTTAGTTTTATTTGTTCCAAAATTGTATTTTTCTGTGAAAGAACAAGAGCCAAATACATCATTGTGTTTTTTTCCACTCTATATATTTATATTTTATTATCTTGTGCTTATATATAAGATGCCCAAAGAGAGAAAACATTACATGTGATCATTCCTGGACTGGATACGTGTGTGTCGCTGTCCCTGGTGCTGAAATGCAGTTCATGGTGTCTTATGTTTCTTTGTTTTCCTTTTAACCTCAAATTGATTTATTTTATGAGTAAATAAAAAAAGCAACAAAGTGGAAAAGCCTCATATCTAAAACATCTCTTTGAACATCAAGAGCTTCCTCAGCAGACAAAAATGCACCACCACTCCACCACTTATTAAAACCAGCTCAACAACCTTCCTGCCTGCATCATCACCATCTTTATCACTGTTTTCCTATTGTGTATTATTCAATTCCATCTTTATTTATAAAATACTTTTATATATTGAAAACAAAGCACAAAGTGCTTTACATATTTAAAAACAACCCAATCTTCCCACTACATATGCAAACACACACACATGGGTACAAGTACACACATGTATACCATTTCAACCCATGCCATGCTATTATATTGTCCTTTTTATTTTATTAAAAACACTTTGAAATATTTTGAAATGGTTGTTTGGAGTGCTGTGTACTGTGTCAGTGCATCCCAACCTACAGATACCTTTAAAATTTATGAGCACATCTAACGCATCCATGCTGCCATTGACGTAATGGTGTGTGCGTGTGTGTGGTTTAGTGAGTGTTTTGGGATTTTCCACTGTAATTTGTTGCTGGGGTATCAAAAATAGCCTTTTTGGTGCAACACGGTTTGTCTTGAACATTGAACCTTACTTTTTTTCAGATTGGGTGCAGCTATATGCTACTTACACATTTTCATGTCACACAAGCAAATATAGAAAGAGTACTGGTGAAACTTGGGCAGAGTAGTGAGGCTTACAATAAAAGAAACAGAACATTGAGTCTTGCCATTTTTTTAAATGACTATTATTATGCTTTTTCATTTCGTGTTTATATTTACTTCATTTAAATGGCTTTATTGGCTAAAGCTTTCATTAATAATGCCCATTTTCATCACACGTAAAGTCGATTAGCCTTTTTATAACTTAAGGTTTGTTGAACTTTTGTCTGTGACCTGCTGAGAGACAACAGATGTAAATTAGCAGTAATCTGACTGCATACATTTAAATAAATAAAATAATATGAATTGGGGTGAAAAATGTGAACCACAGTCAAAAGATTTGGATTTTATTCTGTTAACAACTGAAAGCTGCATCTGATAAACAGTGATCATATACAGATTATGGAAGTCAGCTTTTAATTTTAAGGAAATGTGTAGATTTAGGAAGGCGAGTTTCAATAAAAATCTCCCTCATAACGGGTTATAAAAGTAAAATCCCAAGCAGTAAAAAATGTACTTAAACCTGACTTTGGTTGTAGTGATAACCAGCATTGAATAGAAAATATGAAATTAGTAGCTACTGAATTATGAAGAACTATTCGCTGTGGTGCCGCTTGGAGCTTAAAATGTAAACGTGAGCGCTTACTTCTTATGTTGGGAGTGATACATCTCATACTGTATATTCATCAGAACATACAGGTACATTTTTCCATTGCATCTTCTAACAAGATGAGTAAAAATAAGCAAATTGTTTTCTCTACACAAAAAAAGTTAAATAAAACACATTTTTCCACAAATGCATGCACTCATATATGAAGACTCATGACCTTGATTAAAGTTCAGAACATTCAGTTTTACACCTTTATCACTCATTCCCAATATTTCAGTTTTAAGGAGAAATTTTTAGTAGTATTTTGATAAATAATTAATTTTCTAATCATCTCTTCCTACCCAGCTCCTCAGTCATTAAAGGCTAACTAACTCAATGGAAATGCATTTTCCACCCTTCGTTGACACGTTCCCCTGGCCATTGGATAAATTTCCTGCTAACTATAGCTATCAGAGCAGTTAATGAATCTAACTGTAGCCATGTTACACCTCAGGAAGCTCTCGGTTACAGTTCTCCTGCTTTATGCACACCGTGCATGTCTGTTTCTTCCTGTTTATTATTGAATTCTGCAAATTGTTTTTCAGTCTTTCTCCTGATTCTTAGGGAAACCTGGTGGAAGGTGGTCATGTTTCCTATCTGTCTTTAATGTATATGTAAAAAGCAAGTTAAAATATTATGGTATTACTAGTTAGGAACAGTGTTTTGAATCGTCTCTCTTAATCATCCACACACAGACACATCTTTTTATCAGTGTTGTGCTGCAGTTTTGTATTATACAAAACTGCAGCTTAAGTAAGGTAAAGACAGACATGCATGTGAAAAAAATACTTTTTTTTCAAAGCATTTATTTTCTTTAACATAATTGGAAAAACTCTCAGGGTTGTATGAATATTACTTATAGGCAGTGAAAAGATGGCTGTGCTGCATTTATAGTCCAACCACATTTAAAATTAAGCCTTTGTGTGAGTCTGTATTTTAATATAAAGATGTTTAAAATACAATCCACAGAACGTTTGTCTGATAGAGAAAGATTGTGTGATGTTTTTATCTTAATATAAATGTTTTATATAGTACTTTATCATAAAAGTGATTAACAAAGTGGAAAGATAAAAAACACACAATAGTGAGTATTATTTAAACGTCGTCAGTCTTGTTTTATTGACATTATTCCCAATTAGCTCAGCTGTTTTAAAATTAGGACTACCTTAAATCTATCCAGCTTTTGTCATGGCTGCTTTTCAGATACTTCTGGGTCATTTTGCCCTGTTAGAAAATCCTTAACTGAACTGAACATATAACCAAGCTGCTGTAAAACAAGAAGAGGAAACAAAAATAATCAGATTGAAAGAGGGAATGAAGCAAACACAGACACAAAGTAAGAAAACTAAACATTTTATTGCATAAATTAGAATTCAGAGACATCCAAACAACAAAGAAAAAATAAAACAGTGATCATGTCGATCACAGCATGAAAATCTATTAAAATATGATGGATGCATTAAGAGAAACTTTTAATCAGGTTTATTTCACCCTTTTTACATTTTGTTACCATCTCTTTCTCTCAGTGACTCTTTGTAATAGACAGAGCGGAACAAAGAAAGGGGTGCTCATCCGTTCTCTCCACTAGGGAGGCTGGTGATTGGGGATGCTAAAAGTCTGATGGGCCCCAGCTGGGACAGAGCTGTCGCATCCACTCAGCCACCCAGGCATAAGGAGGGCAGACCTCGGACAGGGACAACCTTGAGAAACTGTGCTGCTGACCTCCAGTCAACATCACAGACATAAGCCAAGAGAGTGAGAAGAGGTCAGAAGTATGGAGAGGTAAAATGACAGAGAATAGATTGTAGCAATCAGAGTGTAAAGTAATGCATAAAGTGTTTTTTTTTATCAAAACGAGGGAAAGATGATGGAAGTATATTAACTGAACAAGGAAAGTACAGTATATTTGACTGGTGCCTTTGTACTTGTTTGCTGACTTTGTGACTTTAATGGCAGAGCTTGTTGAAAACTTCCTTTAACATCTAACAGCAATTTTTTTTAGTCAGAAATCAGTATTTATAGTAATAAATAGTTGCTACATATTGTTGCACTGATGCAACAAACTGAAATAACTGAGAAAAGTAAAAATAGAGAGTAAAAAATCTAAGTAGTGCAATAAATACATCTTTCCATGCAGAGACACCACTCCTGACTGACAAAGCCCAACATCGTTTTTCTCTCTATTACTGTAAATGTCTCTCTTGTTTGTCATTTTTCTCAAGTGGCAATGTCATTTTTACACTCTGCATCAATTTGATGTCTGTCAGTCAGTTTTGTGCTCCTGAAACATGTGTGTGCGTCACTGAGATTGTGCGTCTGCCTCTCGGTGGCTGTGTCACAGCTGAGTGACATGTCCTGTATTCAGGCGAATGGCGCAGAGTACACAGAACAGATCAGAGGGAACAGCTTTTCAAGATAACGGTGCATAACCTTTTTCTTATTATGTATGGTACAAGCACACATATTATCAGGGTTACTTCAAGAAACAGACATTTAGAGGGAAATATATTCCAGAAAAGGTTCAAAAGTTTTAGTTTTTTTTATTTTTGCCTTGAGGATCTTCTAGAATACAACTGTGTGTATATTAGCTCCTTTAGTTCTATAGTTTATGCTTCATTATTTCTAAGGCTATTAAATCTTTGATTAGTCGGTTAATTGGTCAAAATAGTGGATTACAAGGCTTCTGATCACTATTTGTTATAGTTAATGTTGAGAATGAGAAAAAGGAAATGTGGACTACAAAATGTTTTGCTGGAAACCAGGAGGAGAGTCAGTACAACACAAAATGGAAAGAAAAGAGCAGAGAAAAGCATAAAGGTGTGTTTGCCAGCTTGAGAAACAACAGAAAGATTGAAAGAACAGAGTGGTGATTGGTTTTGCTGCTACATGAAGAATGAGCCATATCTCCTGGCTTGATTGTCCTCCACAGACAAGCCTTCATGCCCTCAGTGGAAAAACAAACATATTCAAATCATATTCACTTCCTAACCAAACTATATACTCTATGAATGATCTATCAAACCCACTTCTATTAGTTATTAATACCATGATGTCCTTGAAAGGCTGTCAGAGCACACATAAATATTAAATGTATATCAGTGCTGCAGTGTTATATTCAACATGAAGTAGTGTGTTGTTGCGTCCTTGTTTTATGTTGTTCTCATTTTGTTCTTATTCCTTTTTTAAAGATTAACTTTTACCCTGCGTGTCAACATCCTCCTGGCGACTTTCCTAGTGAGCCCCTCCCTTGTTCCTTCACTACGTAGCCACCTCAGTGACAATTCACACCCATCTCTCAGTCGTAGTGGTGTGCTCAGCCTGTTCCTGCTCTGTTCTGCTGCTTCCCTGCTGTTCTGTCTGCCAGTCTGCATGATGTCAGTCTCATTCCATCTCAATGTCCCCAGATCCAAGCCTTGTGTATGTTGCACTCACACATACACACGCGCATGCACATACACTCACATATGGTCATGTGTGATCTCATCAGTTCCCACCTCCGGTTCTCTAAATCTGATTCCTCTCAGAGTTATTTATAGCTGTGAGACCCACTCCACTCTGTGTAACGCGTCATGACCTGTGCTCCTGCTTGCCTTTGTGGAAAAAAAGTAGCACAAGACACTTAAAAGCTATTTTATCAGGTGTGAGACTGTGTGTGTTCTGTCTGTAGCAGATTTCCAGGAAGCACTTGTGTTCTCAATATGTATTTCAAGGTTTTTAGTGAGGAGCTCTGCTTTTTCTGTTTTACAAAACGCCCAGTAGCTTTCATGTAGAACATGTGTCGCAGAAAGATGAGAACAGCAGACCTTTATTTCATCTCTAAATCTTTTCTTGGTAGACTCAGGTTATCTTTATTTAATCATAACCCCACACTTCACACTGTATATAAATATCTCATCCTGGAGAGTCATCATTTTCATTCATAGCTTCAAACCCTTTAACCAACTTAAATAGCATATTATGAGATGTTATTTTTTAACAGCTTTTATGTCAGTCGTCTCTAACGTAGAGTAGCTGCAACGGTGCATGAAGTATTCACATTGTTCATCTTTTATTTTCACCACATTCCTGCACTATGAGCATAGTATAACACACATGTACATATGAGATGTGTAATAACCTCTTTGTGATTTCATATGTTGTTGTAGGATAAAGTATTTTTTTAACTCTTTTGGACAACTATTTTTTTTTTCTGTTGATAAATTGATTTTTTAAAATAACCAGAATTGTCACTCGTGCTTTAAACAGTAACTTTAGATAATTAGTTTCCTTTCAGTTGACTGATTGGCATTTTTCATTTCTAAATAAACTTTCATTTGTCTTGTTAGAACATTTTTATGTGTAAAGAAATCATTTAGTCATAATAAAGTTTAATGAATTTTATTTTTTCCACTCAAATACATTGAAGTAGAGGTAATGACTTACACACACACACATACACACATTATATAAAAACATAAATAAAACGGCTTATATGTTTAACATTTTGAATTCACACACAGTCTGACACATAGTCTGCTTTATCCTGATGCTAGAAAATAACTTATTATGATAAAAACCATGCATGTGGATAAAGAAAAAGATGATTCAACCAGTCTATAAACATGAATCTCTTTAAACTGTTGTAGTACCTTTATTATATGTGCTTCAAAAACAGCGGAGGAGCAGCAAAAAGATTTGAAATAATTGCTCTGTGGGAGGCGGCTCTTGTGTGGTATAACCCCACTTTGTGTGGGCTTTGGTGTTTGTTTGTGAGTCTGCTCTTCAGAATACTAATGGGTTGCATAGCCTGCATAGCCATGATAATGAGGTCTGTCATGTCCACAGAGTAATATGAAGGAGACGGAGTGCAGAAACTTATATATGAATGATGGAACACCTCACTGCCTGCCTCCTTTCCTGTGTGTTATAATAGACATTATATGTAAGCTGGATACCAGATGAGATAGGAGTACCTTTTGGTGTCCCTTTCAACAGCACATGGGTCTGTGTTAAAAAAGATGTGGAAGGTGCGCAGCTTTGTGTAGACCCAAACCTTGATGCTACGCGTCGTATCCATGACGACAGGCTCCCGCTCTCTCACTGTCAGTGTGTTTTGCTCTTGCTCGCTCTCTTTGGTAACAGCTGACAGGTTTAACACAATAGAGCATTTGACCGAGTCTTGCTGTCAAAGACAATCACGACTTTCTCTCCTCCCTCTATTTCTGCTTTCCTCTTTTCTCCATGGTTACCCACATCTTTTTATATTCCCTGATTTAAACAACTGGTTGAACATATTGACTCAACTAAATCGGCATTCTCTGTGGCTAAATAGCCCTGAAACCTATCTGTGCGTGTCTTTGTGTTAAATGTGTTTTTACACTTGTTCACCAAGCTTGCGCTGCCCATCCAGCCTGTTTGACATTGCAGTGTTTTGCGTGTGGAGTATGGACACATTGGTCCTTCGTTATTGGATCATTTTGTGCTTTTTGATTAGTTGCTGACTCAGCATCACATCAGCTCCACGTGCTTCCTGTCATTGTCCTATTGTCCTGTTCTCTGTTCACTTAAATACCAGCGGATAGGCTATGAACCTGGCAACATTAGTTGTCCATAACTACATGTGTATGAGTCGGTGTGAATAATTGATGCTGCTTTCAGTCGGTGGTTAGCCTCATCATCACAATAAGTGACACAGAAGATATTACAACGCTTTAATTAGGAACCTGTTTTGTCCTCTATATGCATTTGTTTGCGATTAGTCATTTTATTGCTGGAGCTGGTCGATATTCCTTTTTTTCCAGGCTTTTGAATGAGCTCGTAGTTTCAATCAGTGAGTTTTAGTCATTGCCTTATCTGGTCAAACACCATGACTATGGGGTTATAACAATGACAGCTCCTATTGGCATTGAACATTAAGTTTGGCATTGATTTTTTAAATTTTAAATAAA
>JBAMHV010000017.1:12810215-12820358 GCA_037177535.1 Pseudomugil gertrudae
GTTTGGTGGGGTAGGAGAAGGGCTGTGATTTTTGAAGGCATGGCAATTTGAAGTCCTTTGGGGACCTCTTCCCCCCCCCCCCCCCCCCCCAAGTCTGTGTGCATGTGTGTGCACACTTGTGTGCGTGTGTGTGTGTGTGTGTGTGTGTGCATAATTGGGACAGTCTTTTTTCTTAAGCATGGCTAACCAAGCAAGTAGAGCTCAATAATCATGTTCTTTAATTAATGCAATATGTTGAATAGAGGATAAACATGTAAAGATCCAGAGAGCAAGCTAAAACCATAACCCTATTGTCATCTTACTTTGAGCTTTAGTATTGTAGAAGAATTGGTATTGTAGTTCTAATTTCTGAAATTTATCATCACTCCTTTATTGCTTCAAATCACAATCAATCCATCCACCTGGAGTAATTTGATGGAGGTCATCTGTCATAACATTTCCTTGAGGTCTTAAGCTTGAAATAAGCAAGCAGTACATGTAAATGCTGACACATGGTCAATAAAGCCATTCACTTCAGTCTATCTTGAAAGCCATGAATCCAGCAGTGAAAATGTGAGCAGCAATCTCCTTAGCTTAGCATCGGTCATTTGATCCACTTAGCCACAGCGCTGACGTCTCACAGCATCCTTTACAGTATATTTAGAAACAGAGTAAATTTGGAAAAATCAATAATAGCTGAAGGAGAAAGTTTGTGGCTTTTGTTCTAAAAGCTGAGTGATCACAGCTGTTTTAGATTTTACCTGAAAGAAATAAAAGAGCTGATATTGTTGTGCTTTTAAAAAGCTCCTTAGTCAGATGTCCGACACAGCTGAGATCATCAAGGTGCTGCATGTTGAATCCTGCTTCTATTACATTAAAATTATGTTTGCATGTGCAATAATACACAGTATACTTCTGTTAATGGCTAAAAATGCTGAACTTGCATCCTTTTATGGATTAAACGGTTACGCATTTAGGCTTACCACCAGCTCTGCTTTCTGTTATAATGCGAACAATTCTCCTGTGATGAAGGTCACTCAATCTGCAGTTCTTTCAGTCTGCGTGCATAATGCTTTGAAAAACAAAAATGTCTTAATAGCTTAATAGCTAATGGTCATTAAGTGAAAAAGAAAAAAAAAACAGCGAAAGCAGAAACACGATTGCTGTCCTTTGTGAGCTGCAAAACATCTGCTTAAGGCTCATTACACAGGTTATGGAGAACCACCTATTTTTAAAATAGTTTGTGAATGATGTTTAATAAATCAATGAAGCTAGAAAACACATAATGTACATTCACTTCCAAAATGTTTTTGTTGACTCATTTGTTTCAACATCTGCAATTGTATATTAGTAAAGTTACAGAAGATGGCATGTATGGCAGTAGATGTGTTTTAAAGAAGAGTTGTCCTTTTTTTTATACCTGTTCTCACTCTGCTTGTGAAAGAATAATGGAGAAGAAGAGGACACATCTGCAGATTCAATTTTCTGTGGTGACAGCCAGTACAAAAAGAAAATGCCTCCAGGAGGAACAGGCGCTGGAGGGTAATGAGGAATAGAAACCTCTTCCCTCTGTACACAGAGGAACCTGACCTTAGTCTTGAGTTTGCCCTTCCTTTGTTCAACCCGGTTCTGACCTTTCTCACTTCCCATTGCTTTTATTTGGCACCCGCTCTCATGCCTTCTTTCATCTTTCCTTCCTTATCTCCATCTCTTTACTCAAATCTGCAATAAATAAGTGGACAGAAATCATTCCCTACCAACAGGTCAGGCTCAAATGTCTTTTTCTTCTCTTATTTCTGTCCTATTGAGAGTGTGTGGTTCAATATCTCTCTGTTCACATTTATTATGTTTGTAATCAGAGCTCAGCTCCAATACAACCTATACACATTACTGTCATTGTTCTAAAAGATGTAGCGTGCAGTTTGTTCGCCATCATATCATGTTTGAGGACAGTGATGTGATATAATAGTAGGTTGCTATCAACTCATCTGACATGTGTGAGTGTGTGCATCAGTGGACATAAGGGTTATTCACAGGGTGCACACTGATATTGTTTCCTAGATGATATGAGACTTTAATGAGGCAAGCTACTGTATTACCTGATTGTAAATAAGCAACAGAAATGTCAAAAAACAGAGACAACAGCAGGGGAGAAAGTAGGCAGAGAGCATTTGTCAAACTAGTGCTTCTCTCCAAACGAGTGGACAGAAAGGGAAACACATCAGAGCGAATAAACAAAGAGAGAAGCACCTTTTTTTTAATTCTGTTGTTTCCTTCTGCCTATAAGTGATACCCTCACTGGGAGTCATACTGGGAGGGGCAGAATGTAAGATGGTGGGTAATGGTAACAGCCTACCTAAATTGATTCTTGTTGATGCTATGAGTGGTCCAGCATCCCATGATTACTGATAGGCAGTAGCGGGATGTTTGGTACAGGAAATAATCTAACTCCTTAATGACTAAATGATGTCAATAAGTCTGATAGGGCTGTGTTTATGTAGGCTGTTTTTTTACCAGACCATTCCTAAACCAGAATAAACATTATTGTTATTGCCTACGACTAAAACTGAGTTTTCTTTTTTTCTCTTTCAGTTTAAACTTTTCTTTACTGAAGCCAGAAATATGCAGCTTTGATTTAGAGACATATAAAAAGTTAACAGTAAACAGGCTGCAGGACAGATGCAGCAATCTCCACACAGCCAAATACTCACTTTTAAATGATATTTAGGTAAACATAAATATCTTCTTTTGTTGTTAGTTAATTGTGCTTTAAATAATCCTCTAGTTTCCAAGAAAACCCCATTAGGCAAATCGATCAATGTAATGTCACTGGAGAGAGAGGGCATACCTGAACTTTGTTTACCACCCCTCCTAAACAATCTGTCTATGTATCTGTGTGTTTGTGTGTCCAGCTCGATCTCCTTTGCGCGATTAGACTTTCTCCCTCTCTCTCTCTCTCTCTCTCATTTTCTATGCCATCTCCCACTCATCCTCTCCCCCTCATTTTATCTGCCGGTTCTCTCTCACTCCCTCTTTCCCCCTCACAACATTTGCTTCCTGACAACCACTGCCAAAGGACTAGTAGGTGCAGCTCATCCCCTGATTCCATCAGTTGGTGAGGGCCTGAGGACAAACAACAGACAGGAGAGAAAGGAGAAAGAAGTTCAAACTTTCACTTAGGTTTTTGTAAAACCTCAGATGTATGCTTTGCAGCCTGTAGCTTCAGGAGTAATGACCCAGCAGGGAATAAGTGAAGTTAACTGAGACCAGATTTTGTGAGTTTTTCCTTGTTGTCTTGCATGCGAAGAACTTCATCATCAAGTTGAAATACGGATTGAAAGCGGTGCAAGTGCAGAAGAGGGTGAAAGACATCTCAGCTGGACTAAAGTGAACAAACTGCACAGGTTGGGTGCGGCAGTCTTGCTGGTCCGGCTCGGGCCAGCCCGACCTGGCTCAGTGGCGCAACGCTGGGCGATGACACACTGTACAGCAGTCACCCAAGATGCAGACTATGGATGGCTTTCTGAGTGGCTTGGAAATGATTGCTGTGCTGGTGGTTATGGCACTCTTCATCAAAGTTTTGGAGCAGTTTGGGATGTTTGAGCCCGTCGGTGGGGAAGGTAATGGACTTTTTCCTGGTGTAGCGATGGGACTTAAAGTAAAAACTGAGATTTACTTGTCGAGTAATTGCATGAGTGGGTGCTTTCGTGTACACTGTCCTTTCATTTTGGTCTTGACTGAGCTGCAGTCCTGTGTGAGGGTTTTCAGTTACCAGTGGGCCATGCAACATACACACACACACAGAGCCTTCTTATTCCCAAACACACACACACGTACAGAGAAACTTTAGCTGTGTGTGTGGCCTCTCTTTCCCCCTAGGGTGTGTGCTTTTACCTTTCAATCGATAACACTATGGACAGAGTGGATCTGAGTGCTCTGTGGAGGCACTAGTCTCTCTGAGAGAGTGTCAGCCTTACTTTTAGTACTTACATTAACTTTTAGCCTCTATATTAGGATGACAGAAAATATGGCAGATAATAGGTCTAAATGTTTTGTGTTCCAGTTGCCTTGATGTGTCTCGAGTGACTTCTTTTAGACTTTCTGTAAATAATGTTCCTTTAGCAGAGGTAAAACTTTTGGTAAATCCCTAATGACTGTTCAATTAATAAACTGTCACATTTTTGAGCAATGTATTTAAGATTTAAAGTGTTATTGACAAGCCAACTGCCTGCTGCTCGCCTGCTCTGGCCCATCTCCAGGAGCTGACATCATGCAACAAGGCCTGTTTTATCAGTGTGGTCCATGCTTTGTCCCCCCCTAAGTCCAATCTGCTTAACACCGTTCACGTTGCTTATCACTGGTCTCATAGTGACAAAAGGACAGATGGGACTCTTATCTCAGTCTCAACAGTGGAACTCTGACAGGATCTTAAGCTTTCTTCTCCTGATAAGCATTCTGACATCATTTTCTTCAATTTTGAGTTTTATGAGAATCAGTCCGGCAGTTTGCTCAGATGAATACAGCATAGATCAAGTATTTACTATAGTAGATCATTCTGGACGCTATGCTACAAGAAACACTCTTCATCCCTGATGCACCTGCTGGACTGTACCCAGAAGTCAAGGTGTGCCAACTTTTCTGTCATCCCAGAAATGCTCCTCTCGGGACCTTATCATTTATGCCACTGCTCTCTGTGCAGACCAAAATAAACACATATACCTACATTACATGCAAACTGGAGGCTCCACTTATACTTCAGTTTTACTCTGAGCAACAGTCTTCAGTATATTTTGACCATGCCTTACATCAACAGTTATCTTAATGAGAGTATGTGTGTCTGTGTGCCAACTCCCATGTGAGTACTTAAGCTAATGAATTTTTTTAATGGAGGATCCCAGTCCAGATGGCAGAATGAGTGTAGTGCTCAGACTATCAGTGGGATCACTAAAGGGCTCAGAGCCACTCTTTATATGAGTGTGGGATATCCACTTGATGCAGGCCCATACTCTCATAACTCCCTGAGTGTCAGCAGGTTTATGTGGACCTAATATGCTGGATATCTACCACATATTTTTCCTAATATGATACGCCAGTTCATCCATTATGCCTTTGTGTTTGCATGTGTCTAAAACAGACACATGAAGATAATCTATCTGTCTTTTCTTATATCCTTCCTGCCTTTTCTCATAGAGTGTGGTGTGGATGCCAAAAAGAAAAACAAAAGCATATTAATTCATGTGTATCTTTCTATGATGGAAAACTGACTTCAAATTGTTTTGCAAAACCCATATTGAGTCATCTACTAGTGGGGAAGAGTGTGACAAGTGAAATAATATAAGACATTTGTGACCATTTAAATGAGCTGTGCTGCTGACCCTACATAAAATAAATGCATTCATACATACTGCTGATTTTTGTGTGGAAAAATACAGGAAGTTGCTATTGCTTTACTGAGCGTGTGCAAGGTGCACTTTGGTCAGGACGTTTATGAGGTACTGATAGATTTAAAGCTGATGGCTAATGACCCGAGTGTGTTCTGGAGTTTTATGAGGTGGATATTGAATAGCAAGTTCCAGATAGTGCTAAATGGCAGTGTGCCTGAAAGAAAATGTTTCTAGCATCCCATCTTCCTGTATCTTCTTGTTCCAGAACTTGTTGACCTCAGCTGACTTAAAAACAAAAGACAGCTGTGTGCTTGAATATTATAGATATATTTATTTTATCCCTGCTGTGCCTGTCATTCATTACTTCTTGTCATCTCCCAGTGGAATTGAGTGACTAATAATAACTTAATGTGAACTACTTTTGCTGTAATGTTTTGTGTTTCCTGGTCAGTCACAGTATAAAGTAAATGTGTGGCATCCTACCACATGGGCTACAGTCTTTTGGAGAAAGATGACCTGGCACTGTGCTTGATGAGATGTGGTCAAGCACTGCTTCATCGCCTCTGCAAGGTCTTTGATACCTTTAGATCTTATATCAATTCACATTTGATTTAGCAGTGAGTTGTAAGCCACATGTCAAACAAACCTGCAGAGCACTGTCCTTTACACCCTACAGGGATGTTTTTCCCTCTTTTTATAGGTTGTTTTTTCCTATTAGATAAACTTGCTTTAAAAAAAATGTAAATGTATGGGTTCAGGGTTTTTTAGGGTTATCTTGGGTACTTGCTCATGAGTGCTGGTGTGTGTGTGTGTTGGGGGTTTGAAACAAGTGATTGACAGGTGGACCTATGATGCATCTGGAGGGAAATATTGTGTCTGTTTCTTGTGATTTAAGGAGAATTGGTTAAAAAAAGGTGTTAACTTACACAAACAGCCAATAATTTTTTATGTAATGCAGACATTATGGGAAAGGGCTGCAGGTATTTGAGCAGATAAGATTAGAAATACAGTATATTTGGCAATAACACTTTGTATGGTGCTCACAAGTTCAAAAGTCTTTATTAGGTAGGACAACCTTTATTTTCTAATGCGGCCAGAAACCTTTTTAGACAAACGTTTTTGACTAGTAGTCCCCAGATATAGATCTCCCGGGATCTTGAAGAAGACTGCAAATTTCTTCTCTGGTTGTTGGCTGATTTTTCCTTTTCTCTGTCAAGATGATCCTTCACTGCCACAACAATCTTAAGGTCTAACCTCTGGGGAAAACTAATCCACCCATAAAACCTACGGCCACTGATTTTCAGTCCATTTCTTATATAATCTGACAAACATCAGCCTTGCAGGTTGTTTATAGTGAGACCTCAGTGAACGGAAACTGAAGGGTCAGATGCATTCATCAGGTCTTGTCTCAGACATTTCTTTCTCTAAATTTGGAAGGACATTACAGTAGAGCCTTCTCTTCTGCTGTAATGACATTTTTTTATGCCTGACACTTCTTCTTTTTCCTCCCTATAATGGGAACAGGCATAAATGTGTGTGTGTGAGTGTTTATATGTCTGTGTCATTATTTCATATACCTTTACATCAACATGAAACATTGAATACGTCTCTGCATTGTTACATTTCTTACATGTCTCTGTTCAGTTTTCTCAAACTGTTTTAAGAACACACCGGGCATTACATCAAGACGTTTGTGGCAATCCCCATTTGGGAATCATTATCCTTTTGTAAATATACTGTTTTGTTTGTAGCTGTGTTGTCTTTTAGGTTGGTTTAAAAACCTTTAATCTGCATCTACAATTTGTAAGTCAATATATAACGGCCTTTTGACAATGGTCTAGTAAAAAGGTGAAGTGGTTCAAGGCTTTTGTACACTACTATACTTTACTATCCTCACATTGATGTGATAACCTAACCCTCTTCTTGCTGGTTTTAAATGTGTCCCTTCTCTAAAACACCTATTTCCATTTAAAATGCACCACCAACAGGAAAACACCTGAAACCTGCAGGATCTGTTCTTACCTTTAGAGGTAGTTTAAGATGGCTCCTGGATGTCCTCCAGGAGTGGAGTGTTCAACTTCGAAGGAAAACTTTTTAACAAGCTGGACTCTTTTTTTAAAGACTTGTAGAGAAAAACAGAAACACACACAACAATTGGGCTGAAACATTCACAGAATGGGAACCTTTAAGGGGACTAAAAATACTTGTCTTCAAAAAAAAAAACATCAGATGGACATGGTTTAAGGCTGGCTTATAAAGGACATAAGGTTCAGTTCAAGGCTAATGAGAGATCAGCTAATATGTAGACATGGTGAAATAAACAGTATAAACAGTAACATATTCTCCAAATGGGTGGGCGGGTGGGGGGGGGATGATGAGAGTGTAAGGCAGAGAAATGGTTTAGCAGTTAGCAGAAGACCCATTTGTGTCCAAGCATACAGGCTCATCCATCTGCCCTCAATGCCTACAGTATCTGCCCTTCAGCAAATAGGTAAGCTAATGGGAGAATGCTGTGTATGTGTGTGTGCTGTGCTTTACACACCATGTTGAGGCTCTTAGGACCTTCTAGTCATTGGTATAGGGTCCTAATGGAAAAGAAATTATGTCATTTGAAGGTTATGGTTTTTACTAGCGTGAGTTGTTCGATAAGTGTAGATTCTGATATGCTGGTGGAAGCTAAAAATAGCAACAGCTAAAAAAAATAACAGCTCCTGTTAGTTGTTTGGGCAACAGGTGGTTTGAATCTGGCAAACTTTATAAAGAGCAATAAAGCTGCAGTGAGTGTGGAGGAGACTGTCCTTGTTGTCCTTGTCTGGGGCTCTTCCTATCACTGATGGCTAGCCAGCTAGAAGATGAGAGCCTGGGACACCGGCGGATCAGACAGGGGATATTTAATACGTAACTCTCTGTTTTTCCCTCCATCCCTCTCTTCTTGCTTCTCTTTACTTTCCTCCATTTCTCTTTCACACCCATTCACAGTGTTATTTTCTTCTGGTACTCCTCGTGATTTGATTACAGTAGTTGTATGTGCGTGCATCTGGGTTTGTGGGTGTGCATGAGTTTAAAAGGAAGACTACAAGTGTAGCAGGTGCTCTGTGGATAAAGGAGCAGAAGCTCATTGCTGTCCTTCTAACTCACGTCTGCAAAAAGATGATAACATTGAGCACAAACTAATGAATTCATACACACACCGACAAACCTGTCCTTGAAAATATCCCCTGCTAAGTTTGTGGAATTTGAAGGATTTGCATTTACTCGGCTGAGCCTTTTGTAGGAAGACCTTTTCTGTTTGCATTTTAACCCATGAAAGTGACACACTTGTAATTTTTTGGAAATAAAAGGCACCAGTAATATTTTTTCAGAAATCTTTAGTGGTTTAAGACAGGTAATACTTTCATGAAAACAGAAGTTATAATATTCTCGGTATGAGGGTTTTAAAAATAGCTATGAATTTTGAAAGCTAATTGACCAGTCAGTTTGTTTCCAACCAAAAAGGTACTGTGCTGTCTCAACTGGTACTCAGCCTAGAACCATCAAAGTGGCAAAGTCAAACTAACAGCACAAATTGGAAAGAAGCTATTTTATGATTTTTGTAGGTTATTAACATGTTAAATATAATAAGATTGTTTGTATAGTCTGTTGGGTGTACTAGGGTATAACCATTTTGCTGGTGTAACTACTACGTATATATCCAGAGGAACATTTTAGCACTTAGTTTTCTCTTTCTAAGCTCAGGAAACAAACTGTGACTTATTTTGTCATATATTCCTTCTAAAATGCTTTAAGAGAAATATAATGAGGTATAATGCTGGCAATAGGAACCTTTTATGAGACATAAAGCTTACTACTACTGTACTTACATGTGTGCACATGTGTGTTTGCGCGAGGTATCGGAGCTTATCAGACTTGGTGCTGCATATAAAACGAGATAAAAAATAATTACAGCGACATTCTTATGGAGGTGGCGAGTCTGAAAGATCTTAATGTTATGTTTTATGTTTGTCTGTGCCTTCCCACCCCCACGCATCACAATGCAAACCAAGTCAAATGTACTTTTACAGTGTTAAAACATGTTTTCTTTAACACAAAGACAAAAAAAAAAACTATTAGTGAGAAGCCACAATCATTCATTTAATGGTCACACTTATGTTTAGAAATGTAAAACAGTCACAGAGTACATGATTAGTTTCAACTTATTGATATTATTGTCTGTGTTACACTCAGCTGAATATTCTATTCATTTACTCATTCATTTAATGAGTTTTTAAGGGCCAGGGGGACATTCTCCATTAGGGCCACCTCCACACTGAGGTGATTAAAGGAGTTTTTGCTACATTACTTTATCATTTGAATGTTTTAATCACATGGAACTGGTATTTTTGGAGCAAAAAAGTTGTTCTTTTTAATTGGGCTCCAAAGTGAAGCCTAATTCAGCATCCATACTGCACTCCCCTCTTCCTTAAGTTCTCTCCAGCCAATAAAACCTAATCTAAACCTCTATTCTGGAATGCGCCGCTAAGTGGCAGCTTGGTGTTAACTGTTGTGATGTTTTGGGATTTTTATAATATAGGAGTCCTTTTTTAAGGCATTAGCTTCAGTTTGGGTTGTTCAAGAAGACTTTTCGCGCTGGTGGAAGTTGTGCTACACGGGAGTCTCTCTGTGTTTTTTTTTTTTCTGCTATTTCAAGACTTGTTATTAGAGTTTCCATGGCAACAAGACTTGTTTACCACCGGGATTTACTGATAATGCTCTCCAAATTCAAGTTTATCAGTGAAATAAC
>JBAMHV010000017.1:12833136-12847435 GCA_037177535.1 Pseudomugil gertrudae
CTCACACCAGGAATCGAACCGGCAACCTTCTTGCTGTGAGGCCACAGTGCTAACCAGCTGCGCCACCGTGGAGCCCTGAAACTATTTCATTTCTAACTTATTATATTTGTACATACATATTAAATAAAACAGTAAATAATGGATATCACTATGGAAGTCGAGAGCAGTCAGTTGTGCAATACTTTTATTCTTTTTTTAATCATCACAAGTAAACAAGTTAATTTTCTCGAGATAAGGAGGATCGTTTTCTCATGATAAAGGGATCTTTTTTTCTAGATAAAACAATATTTGTTTTCTCGACATAACGAGCTGATAACGATGGGCTCAGTAAGTGGTTACAGCTGGGGGGAGGGGTACGGTCATTAGCTTAGGTGTCATTTTGTAAATGGTAAAACTTAATACTGAGACACATCACACTTTCAGCCAGTGTCAAACCTGATAATAAAATCAGGTGTATTGATCCGTTAGGAATGTTCCTCTATCTGACGTCAGCTTGCTTGCCTGACTGTACAGAAACATCACAGGCAATGTTTTCTAGAATTTCCTGGTACAATCGAGCCAAGCCTACATCAGACCCAGTTGTTGAGTTGTTAGAAAATAAGATAATTACTAAGTTCTCATCCGTGTTTAAAGACAATCCCTCTCCCCACACACTCCAGAACACTAACAGCCCTTCAGCACCAGACTGCTGCAGACTGGAAACCAGCTCCCAGTGTAAATTGTCAGTTATTATTTTTTACATTTGTATGAACAGCAAATGGTTTCTCTGTGAAGATTACACCATGTGTGTGTTTTCTTTCTGAGCACCTTCCATTCAAACACATCTTAAACTGATTTGAGTCTTAAAATTCTTACAAGGAGTGAATGTGAATCTGATTTGATGATGGTTTTGCTCTGTATTGGTCTTGATAGGTTAAAAACAACTGCAGCTCTCTTGCAACTCTGTTTGAATAATTCCTTATCTTGAGAAACAAGGTAAAATTTTCCATTATTATGAGAAAAATATTTTTAAAAACATGCAAGCTGTTGGCTTCTGCATATCACTGCTTTAAGAAAAATGTTTTGGAGATTTTGGAAACCTTTCAACATTAATGCAAGTCCTTCAGAGAGCCTTATTAAACCAATGTTATACTACTTATGCATGCTACCTGTGCCAGAGTCACCAACACTGTCACATTAGTTGGCGCCGTTAATGGGATCATCCAACAGCAGTGTGTGACTGAACTGAAGGTGTAGAGTTGTTGTGGCTGTGTGTCCTTCCACAAGCTACCGGAGGGGGGTTAATTCAATACATTTTTAATTGCAGATGTATCTTGATTCTTCAGACTTCAATCATCTGATCCAATAAACACTAAACAAAAGTGCATCCATCCATCCATTTTCCATACTGCTTAGGGTATACAGAGTTGAGGGGAAGCTGGAGCCTATCCCAGCAATTAGCAAGCAAGAGGATGGATACACACTGGACAGGGTCACTAGTCCATCACTGCCAAAGAAAAGTCAATAACGGAGTGAGCTGTTGCATGGACAGAGGAGAGGAATTAACACAAATTTAAATGGTATTGGATTAATTCTTCAGCAGCTTTGTTACACCAAAGAAATAATAAAAAAATAATAAGAGACATTTCCTTACTGTAGGTTATACAGATGCTGCTACACCCGATCAGTGCATGCCTTTTAATATTTTACTGTGTCAGCATTGTGAAATCAGAAAAGTTATAACAGTAGTTGTGTCCAGAGCACTGTTGGCTCAAGGTGCAATAGTCACTTCTTAAAGTGGAAGTATATGAAAAGGGCCATAATAAATACAAATGATTTTCCTCATTCGAGGAATAAGAAGGTCTAGTTTTGATCTCTTCTATCCACACTACATTTTTTCCAGCAGCCTTTTATCTTGTTCGTGATCTTAAAACATCCACAAGAGAAAGTGTTGTCGTCCAGTTGACAAAGGTCAGATTCTTTAGAGACGGTTTATATACCAGTAACTTTCTCCAACCAATTTCTGAGGTCTGAAGGAACTTCCTTTGACTGCCATGATGCACTTCCATAAAAAATATGGTGAAGACAGTTTCAGAGTTGCTTCCCCTTCAAACCTCACTGTTATCCTGTTAAATAAGACTACCTGACCGCTGACCTAACGTCAAATTAACTGCTATTCCTTGGGATTAAACTGTCATTTAGAAAGACTGTTCCTTAATTACTAAATGCCAACTATAAGTTTTTGTTTAATTAAGTTCTCTTTGTCTGCTTTTGGGACTTGCTGATGTTACAGTAGTTACTTTAGTATAGTTTAGACCTATTAATTTCAGCAAATGTTTAATAAATCTGGTAAAATATCTAGATGAGATTGTAGCTACTCGTGTTCAGTGTGGTGTCATCCATCTGACTAACTAATCTTTTCTGTTCCACACAGACAGCGTGGAAGATGACTTTGAGTTATCCACTGTGTGCCATCGCCCTGAGAGCATGGACAAGCTGCAGGAACAGACCAAGTTCACCAAGAAAGAGCTGCAAGTTCTCTACAGGGGCTTCAAAAATGTAGGACTGCTTTCACAAAGGACTAAACACACAGTACATGATCAATAATTCTTAGAGATATGGTTGTGATAAATCCTAATGGAAGTCTAAAGAAATACCAGTTTGGTCTGGGTTGAAGTATCTGCGCTGTTCTTTCTGTGTTCTCTGCTAGATGGAAATTAATGATCCCTCTCAATTACCTTTCTTTTTGTCCCAGGAGTGTCCATGTGGAGTGGTAAATGAGGAGAATTTTAAGAACATTTACTCCCAGTTCTTCCCTCAGGGAGGTGAGCTCCCCCAAACATCAAGACACTCACCTGTGTAAATACCTACATTAACAACAATACTTCTGTCTGTATTTGATATAAAAACAGAGTAAGAGAACATTTTTATCACCACAATGAATGAATATACTGTAATTAACTCATTATAATAGTGGGCTGTAATACGTGTGCCGCAAAGGCAAAGTCATTTTTCATTTCGAGATATTTAGCTTGATAAAATGTTAACCACATGCCTCCAGTTGTATTTGAAATCATTTTTATAACTAATCTATATTTAGATCACTGCTAGTCCTCCGTGTTGAAAGGGCTCGTGGGTTACTGGAACTGTCTATCTTTGCAGATTCGAGTATGTATGCACATTTCCTGTTTGAAGCCTTCGACACAAACAAGAACGGCTCCGTTAGTTTTGAGGTGAGCTTTGTTATTAAATGGACCCTTTTAAAGGGATAAGAACACAACTGCTCTTTGAAACTTACCACAATAGTAGCATGTGAACACGGTACGTCTGAATACCTGCCCAGAGAGAAAAAGCTGTCTTTATTTAACGTGTCTGAGACTAATCGATGCTTGAACTTTTTCCCTTTCATCTCAGGATTTTGTATTTGGCTTATCTATCATCCTGAGAGGGACTGTTAATGACAGGCTAAACTGGGCATTCAACCTTTATGACCTAAACAAAGATGGCTGCATCACCAAAGAGGTAAGACGTGTGTGCAGACTTTACACTGACATAAAGCTGGTTTGATTATATATATATATATACACATGTATTACTTACACAAGTAAGCAACTGGTAACCTATTCTTTTTATTCTGCAACTGGCAGGAGATGCTGGACATCATGAAATCTATATATGACATGATGGGGAAGTACACGTACCCCACCATGCAGGACGATGCTCCAAGAGAACATGTGGAGAGCTTCTTCCAGGTGCAGTCTTTGCATTCTCGTTAGTTTTCACTGCATCATTGTCTCAACCCACATGAACTGTTCTTTAGTGAATCTGGCTGTTGTTTTCTTCCAGAAAATGGACCAGAATAAAGACGGAGTGGTCACCATAGATGAGTTCATCGAGTCATGTAAAAAGGTGTGTCAGGAAAGCTTCATGGGTTTCAAGCCCTACAGGAATAGTTGATGATGTCTGTGGATTTTTTCATGGCTTATTTGTATTCTTTCCACATTAAGCATGCAGTGAGATACAGGAGACAATTAGCTTAGTGTAGCATAAAGACTGAATGTCATGGGAAACACCTAGTCTGCCTCTGTCATGGAAACATTTTCACTAATACCTGCACCTGAAGAAATGCTTACAACACTTTTGCATCTGAAAAAGTAAACAAACACATGTTGCATTAATTAGTAAGTTTCACAGAAGCTGGTAGATTTTTAGGGCCCTTCCCATTCCTTCTCCTGCACCCGCACCTCTGTTTTGAAAGTGAAAGGTGCCTCCTATCTTTTGGGGATCAATTTGTAGTAGCTGTTGGATGTGAAGATGACGTGTAAAACTTTGTAAAACAGAGGACAAGGGCCAAGGGGGAAATATTTCTTTGAAAGATTAGGTATAAAATGTAACCTTTTGATTGATCTGGAGAAGCTATTCCCCCTTCTTTGAAAGAAACTTTTTTTCTTCTCTGACCCTCAAAAAGAATACAATGTATTGTTTATAGTAGATATCAATCACAAGTTTGATCACGGTACAATATTAGATTGACTGAATGTTTGCTGATATCACAGATTCTAAAATATAGTTTAGATTCAATGGAGCCAGTGATCAATATAATCATATGCTGATTTATTGATAACAAATCTCAAAAAGGAACAAATATATACAAATATACTTTTATTCCTGAACTGAAAGAGGCATTAAGATGAAAAATGTCATTTTTATCTAAAATAAACTGGGCAACATTCTTTCTTATTGCTCAGACTGAAATACTGTAACCCTTACTCCTGTTTACAGCCTCAAAAATATTTTTAGTTTAACAGAATTATGACTAAAACAGTACAGTCTGAGTTTATTACTGTCACAGTTACTTATTGATTTAGGCATTTTTTTATGAACTGAACAAGATTTTGCATGTTCTTTCTTAAGCAAGCCTCACGTTTGCATTGCTGACTTGTTGATGACTGAATCAATGTATTGTTACACCATTGTAAAACTATTATTTTAATCTTCACTTTCCCTGGTTTGAACCATTTATTTTCCGCATAAGCACAAATCTCACTGCCTCTTTCTTGTCTTTATCCAGGACGAGAACATCATGCACTCCATGCAGCTGTTTGACAACGTCATCTAAGAATGTGGATTTGCAGGGACACTGGCACCAGGGAGGAGAGTGGATGTAGACGTGAAACCAAGATTGAAGGGATAAAGAGACTTTGTGAATGTGTGCGCATGCTTGTGTGGTCGAATGACCCGCAAGCTTGTGCTTGTGTCACTGTTAAGAGCTGTGAGTCCTGAAGGCGCAGAGAGACCCTCCTCTTCCTCCTGGACCCTCAGTAACAGCAGAGTTTCCTCAACTCCCCTCGTCATCATGCAGAACCGTAGTTTGATCCCAGAGTCACATTGAAGTAAGGCTTGCATTGGGCTCACAGCTGCCGCCACACCTAACACACTCTTCCAGCCTTCACCACCTGTTTCTCTGAACTTTTATTTTTAACTTATAACTGATGGAAGAACGATTACTGCCCTCTGAAGGCTGATCTCAGAGGAAGGAATTTGCCCCTATTTGTGATCTAAGATCGCATTCTTCCTTCTCCCTGATGTGGTGGCTGCATTTATGATTCTGATCCTGCCTCTGTACGTTTGGGAACACCTCCCTAGAGCTGGCTGTAAAGATAGAAATGAGTCTGTGGCCACCTGGTGGACAAAAAAGAAAACATACACACCCCAAGGAAACAGCCAACAAATTGAAGATCGAAATGGGTCAAAAATATTCTTTTCCATGAGGAACTGATTTCAGTATCGCATGATGATGTCACTATTATCTAATTATGTATTTACAGAGATACTCCAAAGTCTGCTCGTCTGTCTGCTGTTCCTAGTCATTCACAGGTGCCTCACCCTTTGTGTATGTGTGTGTATGCATGTGTAAGGGAAAGAGATGCTGACCATCTCACCAATGTAAAACATTAGTGGGACAACATCCATGTCTAGTCACACCACCACCTCCATTCATTAGAATAATTCCTGGCCTTCCAACTATTACAGTCCTAGCAGTAGTTGTCTGTTGGCTGTCGTACTATTTATAGCTTTCCCAGTGGTGTGATAATTAGCCAGTACAATATGAGGATTGCTTCATGGTTAATGAGCTCTTGACCAGTCAAGCATCTCTCCACATGGGCCACAGTCATACTGGTCTAATGAAAAACAATCAAAAGGAAATTTATTAGATCGCAGACTGTACTTGTGAACTTCTTGTATTCTGAGATGTCATGTGGTTGTAGCAGGTTCTACCACTTAAAACAATGCATTAAATTAGGCTAATCCAATTTCAAAGGCATATCATGTTTGTGTGCATTGTTATTGAGGGACATGGACTTGTTTTCTTTTTCCACTCCTCTCTTCTTTTTCTTCCTCTCTCTGTAACACCAAAGAGAAAACATTAGTTACATAAAACCTATGCTAAGACCTCTAGCCCACCAGTGGGTGGAGATAGAGGGAGATCATTTTATTTAGCTGGATAAAAAGAAAAGCTATTTGGGATGCCTGCACACTGTCCTGACTTAAGTGTAATTCTGGGGCTTTAAACCTGCATGTTGAGCTCTGATGAATATTTATTTTAGAATAATTTGGAGCCACTCATTTGCCTTTTTACACCAGAACTTCTCCATTTAGGATGCTGTACCAGAGGCACTCAAACCCTAATTAAATTCAGTGCAATGCGACTAACATGGAATAGCAATAACGTTCTCTATCACAGTACCTTTCCGCTCATCCAACCTTTCTTCTCACAGCACACTATAGGGGTGCAGCAGTGTTCATTAGAAAATATGCACTTCCAAACATGTATTTTTTTCTGTTCAACACTTTGTTTTATTTCTTGTTTCTTTTTTCTTCCCAGAACAAAAGTGGTTTGGATTTCAAACCAAGCCAAGAGTTTTTAAGTTATTTTCCTGACCACAAGTAAAAACCTGTCTATACCCGCATGTACTGTGTTTAGACGAATTAAATCCTACTAACCTGTTGTAATGACTGTCTAATTAGCTAGCCTCAACTGGTTGCATTACATATTCAAAATGTGTATATTTTGTACAGAGAGAATAAAAGAAATCAGTTACTATGCAAACAGCATTGGAGTTTGAATTGTAAATACGGTACAAACTGGGAATCATCTTCATTAATGGTTGTTTTAGCAGTATCAGTTATCAACTCATCAATATGCCACTGATTTAGGCAGATTTAAGATTCAGACTCAAACTGCATAAACAGTCAAGAAATGGTCTTTTTTTTTGGAATGTTATTTTAGATCTGTCCTGAGTAGGAATCTCCTCTTCATCATGAAAAACTAGAATGATGTCGACATGTCCATGTTTGACCGTAGTAATGAAGTGATGCTCAGTGCATGTTGTCCTCCCTACAGGGCAGAAATGAAAGCCCAACAGTGCAATCACTGTTTCATCATATCAGTGTTTCACTTCATTCATATCATTTGCCTTTGTCTAAGCACTCTGCCTAAAATGTGTGATAGAAAGTGCTGCAATAATGTGCATCCTTCTGTAACGTCCTCCACTGAGAAAATCTGCATCTTTTTCAGTCACTTGTTTATTAGATTTTTTAATAGATAAAGATGCTTTATTCTCAATTTCCCCATTTCATAATGATGGGTGCCAATGTGCTTTAGGGTTAAAGGTTTCTCTCATCTTGACATCTCATACCAACCCAGGTCCACTTAGTTGGAAAACTTTACTAAAAGGTGTAACATCACTACCTTAGTCATGTTCAGAGATTTAGCATGGTTTAGCATGCTCTAATTCAGAACAAAAGCATTAACACAGAAGGATCTGAATTCTTATTCAATAGTTATTAGGATTTTATTTAGAATAACTTAAGAAAAAATATCCCATAACATGTTTCAATTGCAGTAAAAAAACGAATATGCAGAGTAACGATATAAACTGAAAGAGCAAGAAATCAAATTACTATTTTACGCTGATTCATAACAATCTCATAAATAGATTAATAATTAATTTTAACCAAGAGGCCATGTATGTCCAGGTACAAAGCAAAAGGCAACATCTGATTATCACACTTCCATTCCTAAAATCTTATTAAACTGTGTATAAACAAAAATATTTCTGCTTGGAGGTTCCTGTGAGCAAAGATGCATTTATAATTTTTAATCACTGAAACTCAACATAATTACATTCATGACAACATGATAAATATATCTTACCATTCCCTCATGAGGCAGCACATATAAATCACAGCATATTCTTTGAAGACCAACATTAAACCCAGAACGTTCTTCCATTTTTCATCGTTTTCTCATGTAGCTGAATCTCACAGGTTAGCTGTGTTGGAAATGTCTGTTCACTACTTTATTTGGGCATTTTGCGAAGCTCAGCCAGAACCCAAATGGCAAGTGAAAGAAGAGCCACCGAGCCAGATTGGTGAGTTGCTGCCAGCGAAGTGGGGACGTACAGTAAGAGAGTGCTGATACCAAGGGCAACCTATAGAGCAAAGAAAAGAACGAACCAGTGAGGTTTACAATAAAAAGGCAGCTGTCTGCATAAACTCGTGTTTGTCTGACACCATACCTGTGTGTAGGCCATTGTTGCTAAGAGCCCGATGGCAATCTTAGCCCTCCTGGGCAGCATCACCCTCCTTGAGAACAGATAGAGGCCTGTAATCGCTACCAGGGAAGAGATGCCCTAAAAATAAAAGGGAAAAAGATGCAGACAAACATCAACAAGCTGTTGCTGCCTTTCTGTTTGCCAACTGAAGTTGGACACAAGTGATTGTACTTGTGAAAGACTCAGAAATACTAAAATGTCTGTTCAGACAATGACATACCAGAACTCTATGATCAAACTGCACAGTGGTGGGATTTTCAAAGAAGTTCTTGAGGGCTGGAGAAAAGGCCAGCAGATCATCAGGAATCCATTTATCTGCCATCTTAGGGAAGGAGTTATACACCAGTCCAGCATCCAAACCAGCAACAAAAGCACCTGTGGAAAAACATCAGCCGAGCTCTTACAACACTGTAAAACTGCATTAACAGAAATGTAAGCAAAATTAATGAATGTGGAAAATCTACAATCCAAATTAAAAGGATACAAAAACTACGACTTAAATAAAATCCTAGTTAACACATTCCACAAATCTAAAACAAGTTTTTACTTGTATGTTGGTTTGATTTGTGTGATCATTTGATTATTTATCTTCTTTATAATGTCAATATTTTTGTTTCCAATGCAAGATAAATGTACTCCTGTATTTTTGCTTTTGTCTTATTCTCTATTCATATTTTGCAGGACTGATGGAATGACTATGAAATGATGCTTTCAATAACTAGCTAGTGGCAGATTGAAAAAGTGCCCGATACCTCTGTAATATCCATCTTGAAATATAAAAAAGAGCGAATGATTTCTTTAAATGCAAAAAAACCTTAAATGTGCTTCCAATCTTAAACAGATTTTATAGGCAACCTGTTAAATCACACACGTTTAAAATGTACGTTAATTGGTACCTGAAAGAGCAGTAAGGAAGATGAGTCCACCAGTGCCTTTGGCAAACATTCGGAGCTGCATGAGACGTTTGGTTTCTGCCAACTTAAAATAAATTAAATTAAATATATATAAAATATAGTATAAAATAAACATGATGAGTGACTGCATGATTTTTCCTCAGACACTCAGACTTCTGACACACAGGCATACAACCACAAAAGCATATCTGCCTACCTTATGAGTTGGGAGCAGCAGAGCAAGTCCAGTCCAGAGACTGGCTGCATAAAGCATCAACGCTGAACCTAGATGAGCACTCAGACGATATTGGCTAACCCGAGGGATGTCATGTGACTCAGGCTTCTCCTCCAGCCCACTTTTTACCATGTACCACCCCAGAAGGCCCTGTGGAGATGTACACAATCTCTTAATCTGATATAAATATAATTTTCCACCTAAAGATACATCAAAATACATGAATAGTCTTACTTGGAAAAAGACAAATCCACATAGTCCTAACACTTTTCCTTTCATGGAGCGTGTGAAGTATCCTTTTCTCCAGAAATAGATGGTGGGGAGAATGTATGCCAGACCAACCAACCTGCCCCACATGCGATGCCCCCACTCCATGTAGAAGATAAACTTAAACTCTGGCAAAGTCATGCCATGGTTCAATCTGGAATGAAAAAATAAAATAAGATGGTAATTTTTTTAGTAACACCTGTGTAGAAAACTGGGATTTGTTCAGTAACATAATTTTTTTAAGCATTCAGGGTTTAAAGTCACTATGTCAGTGGAGGAATAGAGGTAAAACAGAAGTTTATAATTTAAAATAAAAGAAAAAAAAAGAGGACATACATTTTAAATTCGGGAAACTGCTGGTACTTAGAAAACTCAGCCTCCCACTCTGCTTCTGTATGAGGTGGCTTCATCTCTCTGACCAGATGCCAGTCAACCATGGAGAGCCCGGACTCTGTTAACCTGATTCAAACATATGGACAGGAACATTCATTACAAGTTAACACCAATGCAACATAAACATTGCATGTCAGCCACTTGTACCTTGTGACACCCCCCAAGACCACAGCTCCAACCACCAGCCCACTGCAGCCAATCAACCAGCGACCCAAAATGCGATTTGTGGCTGCATTGGGGACAGTAGCTGCTGATGGAGAGGAGGGGGCTCCTGTCTCCACTGTGATGGAGCTTCGATTTCTTTTGACAAGCCATTGTCGTAGCTGGGGACTCCGCTGTTGTAAACAAAAGAGAGAGAAGAGTTAATAAATTATGAAGGAACAAACAACTTTGAAACCATCTTTTCTGAATAACAAAAAACTGAATGTTCTTTGGAAGAACTTATTTTTTCATAGATGAAAGTGCTTTCAACAAGCTTGGATGAGATTTTGCTAATTAGGTAAACCTCTTTTAAAGCCAAGTTTGAAGTGATGCACATAAATATAAACTATGTTACTTTGCACAAGTTAAATGTGAATGTTGACATTTGAATTAGACCTCATGAGGACACAAGGCCTACAATTGTCCTCAGATTTATCAGCCATTTGATATTTGTTGCCAAATATAATAAGGATTGATTGAACTGCATTTAGTATGCATAAATATTTTATTACAAGCCAAACTCTTCCCAAAGAAAACTTCATAAGTAATAAATAATCTGGAATGAATTTACTACTGATGGGAATTAAGTTGAGTGTTATGTGTACATTTGAATGGCTTATATATACACATGAAAAGGGGTGTCCCTTTGCCCATCCATTCCCTGAATGGGGTTGCGGGTGTTTGGAGCCAATCCCAGCTGACATCGGATGGGAGGCAAGGTACACCCTGGACAGGTCGCCAGTCCATCACAGGGTTAGTTATGTTTGTATGTTTGACTAAATCATAAGTAATATAGCTTTTAAAAGAAAAGTTGGTAAAAGAAAGGACTTAAAAACTATTTAAAATACTTTGACACTATGTCTGCTTAATATTTGTAATTGTCATCTGGTGCCTGAATTATTAAGAGCTATGTTTGAATTTTTAAACACTGGGGAAAATGCACATAGCTAAGGATGGATGCGGGCAAATTCTTGACTGGGAATCCAGCATATTCTTTAAAATGAACACAAAAAAATATTTTAGATAAATTAATGCCAGAATTAAAGTCAAGCTAAGGTCAACAGGCACAAGCCCAATGTTTGTATAAAAATAGGGTTTCTGCTGAACTTCATGTACATATTCCTGTGTCTATTGGTTCAAAAGTAAAGCTATAACAATCTTGATAACACAAAGCAATGCACTGGAATAAGCACGTTAAGCAACGACTGTAGTTTTATTTAATGTTTAGGTGCGATCAGTCGATCTTTCTGGAACAACATACCCGAAGTAATGATACGTGTCATTTTTATTGGTAAGTCAACTAACTGATTGATGATTAATACCTCACTGGGAAGGCTGGAGGTCGGTGATGTAAATTAGCTGTCAACTGATCCATGTGGACGTGACTGCGGTTTTCAAAGCCACATACTCCCATTTACTAACTTTTCTAGCTTCAAACAATGTTACAAACAGTTACACTAAACTAAAAACAGCTTTCGATGTGTCAGTTGACATATTGCACCTTAAACATTTTTGTTGTGACATCAGAGCACATGCTAGCACCTAATAGCAGCAGAAGCTAGCTACTTACACTGCTGCGTTGAAACCCCTTGCTAGCACTTCTGCAACCGCAAAAAAATGTTGTTCGTAACGACGAGAGCAACATCTTTTGGTATCAAAGTCCACGAGAGTTCATGTGAAGCTATGCTGTTATGTATGTCACGGTGGGCTGTTAGCGCACAACTGGTTTACCTAACTCAGAATGCCGCTTTTCAACTTTAACCTCTGACGTCACAAAACCGGAAGTTAGTTTCCGCTAAAAAAAAGATTAAAAAACTTTAGTGGAGGTAAGAAAATGATAAATTTAAGTCTTTTAAACATTTAAATATCTGTTCTACTGCGACGTTAAATTCGGTCTGCAGGAAACAAAAATCATTACGGTCAAACTAGAATGTCGTAAAGATACTTTTTTCCATTTTAAGCCTAATTTAAGTAAAAAACTCAAGCCAACTTCAAGGAAGGAACATTTTGTGCAATATTCTTTTTTTTCAAAGCATAAATGATAGATTCGGCATAAGAAAAAACAACTGAGTGATTCAGTGTTATTTTTCTAAACAGTATTACAGATTTATTGTTGTACGTTGGCCCAAGTTTAGCAGTTGTGGCATATCTTGCATGGGCGGCGCTTCACCTCAGCCTAACAGTGAAACAGCTAGTGCACCGCCCCTGTCTGTGGTGCACGTGTGTAGGATTTAACAACCCGGAAGTGAGTGAGCCACCGTTATGGCTGGCTGATTGTTGTAGCTGGTCACTCAAACATGTCCTGACTTCAAATCGCGTCCAAACTACAGATTCGCTTCTTTTATTGGGCAGGAAAGAGACTTGACAGGTAGCGGTGATGATAGAAATGAAAAGTTTCTTTTAATAAAGTCGAAGGTATTAGTTTACATGTTTAAAGTTTACGTTTCTGTTCATGTTTTTCTCTTTAGACATTTATTATGGCTCAGGGATTTTTAATGGAGGTGTGTGTGGACTCCGTGGAGTCTGCTGTCAATGCAGAACGAGGAGGTCAGTGATATGGAGTTACTCTTCTTTTTGTCCTAATCTCACCACAGATTAGAAAGCACAAACAGCAGAGCTCTGTACTTTGGTTAAATGTTGCAGTCATCTGACAATATTTGATTGTTTCAAGCAGATCTTCAACTTTCCTTATTAATTATTATTCTTATAATTAATTATTCGTAAACAATTATCTGAATCAAGTTCTTAATTGACAAGCGATACTAAGAAATGTTCCACAGGTCTGAGCTTTTGTCGCTCCTGACAGGTGCAGGTCGTCTTGAACTTTGTTCAAGTCTTCTGGAAGGAGGACTCACTCCCAGTCTAGGTGAGCAGCACAGTTAACCTCTATTAATCCTCCTGAGCCCAGACAGGTACATGATTGTACTGTTATTGCTTATTTGTTTTATTTCAGGACTGCTGCAGGTCGTCAAGCAGTACATCAAAATTCCCGTTTATGTGATGATACGGCCTCGTGGGGGTGACTTCCTCTTCTCAGACCAGGAAATGGAAGTGATGAGGAAAGATATAGAGCTCATGAAAACCCAAGGAGCCGACGGTCTTGTGCTGGGAGCCCTGACAGAGGATGGACGGGTGGATTCAGAGCTCTGCATGGAGTTACTTGGTATTGACCGGCCCTGAATTTTATTTAAGCTGTATGTACCTCCACGCACTAGATAAACACAACAGAGGTTGCCTTGATAACGCATAGCTCTGTAACAACATTCAGGAAACATCTCAGCAGAAGTAGTTTAATCTGTTAAACTGTATGCTCCTTCTTCTTCAGACACCTGGAGGAAGCTATTACCAAGCAGCCAAAATAAATTAGGATTCTTAGATTTGTATCACTTCAAATCAATCATGCATGTGCCAAATAATGGATTTGACCCCACATCCATAGACTGTTAATAATTAATAAAGCAAAACTGTAAGAGAACTAATGATTAATTCAGGGATTTTATTTATTTCTTTATTTTGCTATGACTCTGACTGCCAGAAAGAAGGAGGCAAAACCTGAGAACAGCAGGTCAGAGTGTACCACCTAAAATGCATAAATCCATAAATTATTAGAATTTGGGCAAAAGGATCATTACTGGGCATCCATCCATCCATTTTCTTCCGCTTAATCCCAGAGCGGGGTCGCGGGGGGGCTGGAGCCAATCCCAGCTCAACGG
>JBAMHV010000017.1:12847807-12858005 GCA_037177535.1 Pseudomugil gertrudae
CAATAGAGGCACGGAACACGGCCCACTCGGACTCAATATTCCCCGCCTCACTCGGGACATGGTTGAAGCTCTCCCGGTATAACATAAAATCATTACATTCCTCTATGTATATGATATTTGTTTAGCTAACATTTGATGTATTGGGAGGGTCTTATAACATTGAAAGCAGAGCTAAAAGAGTTCAGAACATAACTGAGTATTACAATGTCATTAACTTTTTTTACTTTTTGCTCCCCAGCTGTTGCTCGTCCTTTGCCTGTCACCTTCCACCGAGGTACTGAGTTCTTCCTTGTAGCACATTCTTTGTAAATGCTATGCCTGTTAGCAAACATGCATAAAAAATAAAATGGAGCAAATCACAGACCTTTTGCAAAGTTCCTTCCTTTGTAAACAGTACCCAGAAGAAATATTTGCTAAGCCTGAATGTAACTTTGATTCCTCTGCAGCTTTTGACATGGTTCACGACCCAGCCATTGCTCTGGAGACGTTAATATCACTAGGGTTCCAACGTGTGTTAACAAGCGGCTGTGATAGCTCTGCTTTGGAGGGGCTTCCTCTCATTAAAAGGTTAATTGATCAAGTATGTATAAAGAACACATATGCGTACATGTTTGTTTTTACACGTGAAAATGATTGGCTTTTTTTTAAAGGTTCATGATCATCCAGTATTGTTGTCTTCCCTTAACAGGCTAAAGGGAGAATTACCGTAATGCCAGGTCAGTGCATTTGCTTTCCTTCCTGCACTTCATGGCTTTGTTTTTGGGCTTTCTTCCATTTATTTATTTATATATTTATCTAAACAGGAGGGGGTATCACTGAGAGGAACCTGCAGAGAATCCTGGAGGGGTCAGGGGCTCAAGAGTTCCACTGTTCAGCCCGCTCAAGCAGAGACTCTGCTATGAAATTCAGGTTTGTTTCTTATACTCGTATATTTAAGCTGCTTTTCTCTCCCTCACAGCTATGAGAAGATTTCCGGCCATTTTAAGGTCTTGATGATCTGTCTGTTATTTCTTCATGTGCAGGAACAGCTTTGTGACAATGGGAGCTGCTTTCTCAGCATCAGAGTACAGCCTGAAGGTGGCAGATGTGAGCAAAGTCCGGACCCTGAACGCAATGGCCAAAAACACCTTGTGATTGATTACCTGAGTTATAGCACAGAAAGAAAATACATACCTCATGGGTAATCACTAATAACTACATTGTTATGTAGTCATTTGTGTTACTACAAATTGCCACAGATTTTTTTTCTTTTGAGGATAAACTAATCAGTTTGTGTAATGTTAGTGCTCAGGGGGAATATTACAGTCTGTCATAAGCTCTCTCTCAGCAGACAGCTGTGAATCATTCACAAATTATTACATGGCTCTGAGAAGCAGCACACAACTACTGAACCAAACAACTAAGCAGAAATCATAACGTAAAAATGAAGCCATTTCGCAGTAAATATAATTTAAAGAAATACTGCAGCTTCTCAGAAAACAACAAAGAACATTCAAAAACATATTTTTAAGTTCATTTTTTCTTTTTGTTTTTGATGCTTTGAACTTAAATCTTGTTTCCCTGAGTGTGTTCTTTGTGGGTTTTCTAAATCAAGGGGCATTCTAGTATAGTTCCTACCATTGGCCCTTCATCTCATTTCATCCCATTTCCCAGTCTTTAGTACTGATCCGTATCTCTTCACCTCCTGTTTACGGCCCTCCCATCAGAGATGTGAGCATTTTGTATGTATGCTCCGCATACATCGTACACACAACACCACTAAGTGAAAATTCACTCGATTCTGTAAGTAAAGGAAAACAAACTGCTGCTGTTTTTAGAAAAGCACCATGTCAGTTGCTGTTGACATCATCTTTATTTACAGAAATCATTATTTACAGTCAAAGATGATGCAAAGTTCTGACCTCCTTCACCTTTTTTTTGGGTGAGAACAGAAACACTGTGGTTTCTCCACTTTGCTCATATTTTAATAAAAGCCAATACGTGTCAGAAAAATCTGTTGAATTATTTCTGTTGCATGAATGCAAAACCATGCTTCATATACAGATGCCACTACAGCTGAAATTACAGTGAAGGGTTGGGTATTTGGCTAAATGGTTTCTATGGATTTTTAAGGTGACATCTTCTCTCATCAACAAAACTCACCTTACAAGCAGTTTGTTAGTATTAAAACAAAAGTCACTGGATTAATTTGCGTAGTAGAAACCAACAAAGAAGTCATAACAAAGTTTTATATCATATTTTCAAGCTCAACGTAGTGCAAGATGTCTCTGGCAAAGTCTGTTTGCATATCATATGTTTGTAATTGAGTTCTTCCTTAAAATGCATGCATGGCACTGCTGTTTAAGTTATGCATCAATGAAATGCGTTTGGAGTCTCTGGATGCAGCATCACACCCACAGCACTGTAGCTCTGTAGTGATTGGTTAATCACCATAGTGATGGAGGACAAATGTAAAACCTCCCTAACACCAGAGCTTTGATATGAGTAAAGCTTGGAGATTTTAAGTAAAGTCATCCAGTAACACCAGAAGCCTGAAACGAACTATCTGCTCTGTTTGGAGAAGCTGTGAAGGGGTTTTAGTTTCTCCTGTGACAAATGTTTTATACTTGCAAAGTAACAAAACAGTCATTTATTAAAACTATGAGTTTTTCTTCTATTTGAACCCGTTTGAACAAACTAGTTTCTACTTAATTTTCAAGTTTTTTTGTCTGATTTTTAACTTTTTTTTTACAAAAATGAATAAATTACCTTTTCTCTACTGTAACTGGCCTCGTGCCTTTGACGATAACTTCTTTATCCGTCAAGTTCTGGTCGTATAAAGTTCCCCTGTTATGATTTAACAGTCTGCCCGAGCTGATTAAAAACTAAAGGTTCTTCATCTAAGAACAAGCCCTCTGTCTTGTGTAACAGCAGCACAGTTATAAATCAAACAGTTAAGTGTGCTCTTTGATCGTGCATCAGTTGCCCTCACGTGACTCGTGGCTGTCCTTGAACCTTTACACACAGTGAGTCACTTACATTGAGTACTTGTGAAGTTCTTTACAACTAACTATTGCACAGTAAGAGTCATCTGGTTGGGGCCATAACGAGCACTGAGACCTCTCACACACATGATTTAATTATAATGAAGGATGTAATCGCTCTGTCATAAATCAGTAACTTCCCACCCAAGAAATCTGTCTCATGCTGAGTATTTGTTTTACCCAGCAGAAATTTTATCAAACTTTATTACACAAAGATTTTAGATTGATTTTGTGTAATGAGCTGTTTATGGCTCTTCTAAAACTACCATCTAATGGTTGCTCAGAAACTGATATAGTAATTAAGATACAGTGGTTTGTAATTGGCTCTGCATGCAAATGACTTAACATACTATTAGATTGTAAGATTGTTGCTTCTGCTCATTTCTTTTTAAAATGCCTGTTTTTGATATTTTACTTTTTTGAGACACATTCAAAATAGATTTAAATACAGTTCAAATCATATTACATAGTTAAATTTGACATGTTGTGGAGCAGAAAATGGTGTAAGCGGTAGTACACGACACCCATGTGCAGAAATAATATGAAGTCCTGCACAGAACCAAGTGAACACCGGAGCGTAAACTCTGGGATCTGACTCGGTTTACACAAATGAACATATTTAAGGACTGGAGGTTATGTTTTCAGGAGAGTTATTCAGTTTGATTGTTTGTTTGTGAGCGACATAACTCAAAAAGTTATGGATGATTTACATGAATTTTTTAGGCAAGGTTCAAAATGGGACAAGGAACAAATGATCCCATTTGGGAGGTGATCCGGATTACCGTGTGGATCCAGGAATGTTTCAAAGGAATCTTTATCATGGTCGGATCAGGTTATTTTCAGCAGAAAAGTAATAAGCTTGGCGTGGGCCTGTGCTCTCTGAGTGCTTTTGTGGTTACTGGTAATAAATAAATCCCCCCCCCCCCCCCTTTTGTGGTTACCGGTAATAAATAAATCACCCCCCACCCCCCACCCCCCTCCAGTTCAGGCATGATCCCTTCAATTTACAAGCATAAACGTTTGTTTCCACCAGTTTCCCAGTTTGTCTACGTGCTCTTCAATAAACTTCATACAGGCATCAATGTTTTTGTCCTGCCATTGTTGTGTAATCTTATCCTGATTGATTATTGATCATCATTAATCAAACGCCAGAGAGACCTTCCATTACTTTGTTCCTTTGCTCTCTTTTACACATCTTTTTCTTGTAGGGTCTTTTGTTAATCTACATTAAAAATCACTCCATTTGTATGCAATCACTCTGATTAGTCCCATCTCTGTGTGAAAACGTTTTTAAAACTTTAAAATGATGGGTTTTTCTTTTCATCATGATCATCATCTGATTGATTGAAAATGCTTGATGCATATTTAGTTTTGATTTACCAGCAGATCCTACAGGCTCACAGGCAACTGGTTACGTTTCTCTATATATAAATGATCAGTTTGTTTTTGAGAAATATTTTTTTTCTTCAAATCAAAATGACACCGCTGTTGTAAAACCACCAAAAGCTGATCAGTAAAACAGTAAATGAGGTTAAATAACAGCTGCACATATTAATCTCAACCTCAGCTAAAATATTCTTCATGTGGATTTTTACCTAGGTTGTGTTTTGGTCTCTCTTTCCAGTCATAAAGATTTTCATGTTTATACCAGAAGATATTGTTTATGTTTTGAAATGCAATCCTGCTTCTGCCAAGAGAAGGAAACACAAAGAGACAGACGCAGCTGAATACTGCCGTCCCTTCCCCCAAATTCCCACCCACTAACCGTTACTTTTGGCAGTCTGCAGTCTTATTTGAAAAAAGAGAAAACACTACATCAGTTTCTTATCATTCTAATCAAGTTAATTGTGAATATAATTGAATGTGACTTTAGGTAGGAAAAAGCGTCTCAGAGAAAATGCGTCCATGGGGAGTGAAGGCATGCAGAGAAGTGGAGCCCAAACAGGAAGAGTTGCAATCACTGATGAGACCCCTCCCTTCCTTTCTTTAAACACATTCCCTTTTTTAGAGGGTTGTTCCCTAACACATGGAAAACTGCACAGCAATACTTATGCAAGCTTCCTGTATCTTTTTTTTCTCTCACACATACACGTGTTGAACTTTAGCACATGATTGTTGAGGAGTGCTTATGCGTTGGTGACAAAGCTGGATTTTGCCAATGACTCCCATCACATTTGTTGGGCTGTCTCATTTTCTCATCAGGAGGACAACAAGCATTTTGTAGACAGCAAATGACCACCGTAGAGTCTTTAGTATAAGTATTGTGATCTTTTGCAGAAAAAAAGAGCATTTAAAGTTCTCCTCTTGACATTTTTACGGTGTTATTTCTGGCATACTGATGTTCTTTATCCAAACAGGGAGAAGCCACGTTTTTATTTTTGCTTAAAAGGCTCATGGATCAAAGTCTCTCACAGACACATCCTGCGATTGTCTTTGCTGTGTGGGTGGACAGAGGAGAGAGTACCAGCGTCTGAACTACACTCAGCAGCAGTGGAGTAAAGAGCATAAGGAGTCTATAGTTGTCTAATCTTTTTAGGCGACTGAAGCATCACAGAGGATCATGTGTGCTGCACCTCTAGAGGAGTATTGTGGGTCCATATTCTGGGTAAGTTAAACAGAGAGTTAATGAAGTTAAATAAAAATTCAAAACAAAATGAGGAAAACATATTTACTGTGAAAACTACAGTAGTTTTTGATTCACATGCAGCTTAACTGTAACTTGCACTTTGAAAGGAAAAAAAACATGTTAAATAGAATAAAAAACAACATACAGTTTATTATAAGACAATATAATTATGGCAGAAAAACTCTTTCACTGAGGTTGTATAAAACATTTCATCATTTTCTGTTCACTATTTGACAGAAAGACTAAATATTAACACCATGTTGCTGTTGCTTCAAATGAACACAGCTTACTTAAATAGTGTTACACTGAGTTTTAATCTAAAGTGTTATATTTCACTACGAACATATCGTGTGACTGCACTGTGATGTTGGACAGGCCGTAACATGTCCAACCGCAGTGCATGTTTGTTAACTTTAAGGCTACAAAAATTCTGACATGAAGGGAAAAAAGGAAATACTAATGCAGAACTTTCCTTTGACTGATTCAAGTTTTATGATGTTTACTTAGAAAAAAGCTTTATTAAGCAGCAAAACGCTTCATAGCTTAAAAGATTGTGGCTTGAACCATTAAAAGAATTTTCTGCTTTTCATTACGTGGAATTTATCCAGGATAAAACCATATTTTTTAATCTTCTGGGTAAAAATTGAAGTGTATTTTAAAGCACTTGAAACGCTTTTGATTTTCAAAACATTTCTAGTAAAGAATATGGTAATAAGCTCTTTCAAGGTCTACGGTTTGCTTTCGTAAATCTGCTGTAAGAAATCAACAGTTTAGCTTCTACAAAGCACCAAATCCTTCTGAGTGCATTAGCAACAGTTTGTCCAACATGTTGTGCGTCAGGCTTCTACACGACAACCCCCTGCTCTCAGAAGAGCCTTGTGATTTACATTCCTGTTTTAAGTGATGTTTTGACTCTTTAAAAACAAAATCTAAAAAAATACAGTGAATCAGAAAAAAACTTGGTATCCAAATAAACAGCAGGAAAAAAAAGAAACTGTCAAGTTTTCAGGGGAAAGTAGTTTGTTTTGAATTTAAAGACTGGAAAGGTGATTTCATAAAGAAAAAAATCAGAGATGGTTTGTTTTTTTTTTCAAAAGTAAAAGTTTTAAAAAATAATTGAACAATGTCAAACTATTTATTTAAATAAAAAGCCATAACTTTGATGAGTCATTGCCGACAGTAAAAAAAAAAGCTATCATGCTTTTGTTTTATCTGCAGCTAAAAAGGCTCTTTACTGGTCCCCATCTTGCTGTCAGTGGTTTTAAGTTTTGCCCGGCGGCTTGTTTTCATACTTTATGTTTTACTGTGGTTTTATAAAAACTGTTGTTTTGCTGGTTTTTGGCTTCTGTTTCAGTCAGATAGCACTTTGGTAAAGTGTGCTTCATAAATGTATTCAACACAAAATAACAGCTATTTTTAAATTCAGGAGAGGTCTTCCCGATATATTCAAAGAATAAGGCTAAAAATCCATATTAATTGGTTCCAAAACAGCGCTGCAGGAAATACAGATGTAATTACCATTGCAGTGGCTCAGAAACATCTCTGTCATTGGGCTTGAACACAGTTTGTTACTGCACCCACTAGATCCTTCCTGTAAGCATAAATCATCCTAATCATTAGTCATTGCTTAATGCATTTTTTTTGCAGATATGTTATCAATAACATATAGGCAAGGCAAGTACATTTTTAGGGCATAATTGTTCAACAAACAAATCATAGTGCTTTACATGAAAACATAAAAAAATTTTAAGTGTTGTAAAGAAGAAAATCAATTAAACCACAAATTAAATTAAAATAAGTAAAAGGCAGATAGTTAAAAGTTAGTCTGATTCTTTGTCATGCATGTGTGTTTATGTGTGTTTATGTTCCACAGAATTCTTCATACCTGGATAAAGAGGACCCAGACCTACCAGTATGTGTGGAGCAGACCGTGCTTGTGTGGATCCCGCTGGGCTTTCTGTGGCTCTGTGCTCCTGTGCACCTGATGGCCATCTGCAAAAGGTCACAAGTAAACACGAAATCCCTGTCCAAGCTCTATCTCTGCAAAACGGTAAAGCTTTGACCAGCATTGGAATAAAAGCACTGACTTGCAGAAAGGTGTTGTTCTAAGCCACTCCTCTCTTTCTGTCTTTCTCAGATTGTGGTGGGTCTGTTGCTTCTGACAGCTATCGCAGGTTTGGCTGTGTCATTTGGAGAATCTAACACAGAGAAAAAGCCAGCTGTGTACTTCACAAACCCTGTTCTCTTTGCAGTCACATGGGTGCATATAAGGCTTTGTATTTAGAAATTTACTTTGCTCAACATGGGAAGATTTTTATTAACTTATTTTTTTTTATTTTTGCTCTGGTATGATTTCTTTGTTAGATCCTTGTGTTGTTATGTCAAGAAGGAATAAGACGAAAGGAAGGGGCAGTAGATTCCGCCACACTCTTCCTCTTCTGGCTGCTCCTGGTTGTGTGTGACATCTTTCCTTTCCAGACGCTCCTACGAGAGGCGCTCAGGCAGGTATGTGCGAAGCCATTACATGAAGAACTAGAAGAAAACCATTAATCTTGGCCTTCCTTTCTTACCATTTCTCAGCTTTTATCAGTAATGTACCATTCATTGCTGCATCCTCCTCATGCAATATGTGTTTTACACTCAGGAAGAAATCAGTGATCTGCCTCGTTTCTGCCTTTTCTACATTTCCTTTGGTCTGGAGGTGATTGCACTTATTCTCTCAGCTGTAGCTGATATCCCCCTAGAGGCTCGCGAGCTTGTAAAAAAGGTAACAGGTCTTCCAAATTGTATTTTTGTTTCTTTTTTCTTTTGTTAAATGTGAAATTCATAACCAGATGCAATACATTTAGCCATCCCTATCACCCCTTATCTGTGGGCCGTTTGTCTTCACTTCTCTATCACAGAATCCAGAAGCAGGTGCAGCATTTTTGAGCAGAATCACTTTTAATTGGATAAACAGGTAAAATCTTTGTTGCTACACTTAGAATCTCAGTCAAAATATACCACATGTCCATAGCTTCCCCTTGTTGTTTTACCAGTATGGTGGTGACAGGCTTCAAACGACCTCTGGTTCAGGAGGACATGTGGGAACTGAATGAAAAAGACGGTACTGCTTACATTAGCAGTCATTTCGAGCAGTTCATGCAGACGGAGTTAGCTGCAGCCCGCGTTCGCTTCCAGAGCCAAATAAAGAAGAAACCGGTTAAAAGCAGAAGCAAATCCCCAGAAGAAGCCACACAAAACGGTCTCTCCGGCGGTTTGGGGAAAGGCGTGAGCCAGGATGGACTGATGATGGTGAGAGCCTGACTGGAAAAACCCATAAACACTGTAGAACTAGTAAATACTCTTTTTACTTACTCAGGTGCTGTTTCTCCTAACAGGCCTGGTTCAGTACATTACATTGGAGATTGGGAGTGTTCCTTTTCCTGATATTGTCATCACTCAAATACAAAATCAATCACATCATCTATCCTTTGCTGCTGATTATTTGTAGGAACCATACATTGTTTATAGAAAGATACAGCCAATGAGTACGATACATGCCATACATACCTTATTTATTTTGTAGTTACTTGTTCCTACAAGGACAAACTGGGATTGCTTTTTAGGGACCCTTCTGTTGGGGTCCAATTTTTTTATTTTACCAATCCGACCCTAAAGGATGGACTGGATGATATGCAGGTGTACTGCAGGGCAGGGTTCGGCTCAGTCCTATGATTGAGTCCCACGGATTTCAAGCGTATTCCTTCATCAACACATCTGACCTAAATGAAGGAGTTATTATACAGAGCCTAATTGGCTGTTGGATCAATTTAACTTGGGTTGGGTGTGTTGAAGCAGGGATATGTTGAAAACCTGTAGAGCTGTGGCCCTGTGGGAGCAAGTTGAATAGCCCTGGGGGAAAGAGTCCTCACTTTCTGTGTGAGTAAATAAGAAACACAAACAGAAGCAGCTACGCATGGATTTGTTGTCATTTAAGGCCACATGTAAGGAATAGAGAATACATTCTTCTCTTTTGCATCCATCATTATCCTGCTGGTGTGTTTTCTAGTCACTGTTGAAATGCTAGAAAGGTCAGGTTTTACCAAACCAAGAGCACCAGATCATCACATACGTACTGACCCAGATCCACTGGTAGAAATGGGGCATTATCTATTTTCTAAGCATGTCATTCATGTAAGCTGCTGTTGAAAATCCCTCATGTGTAACATATGTTTGGATTCAGGAGGACAAAGGAAAGAAAACAGAGGACAAAAAGAAGAAAAAGGATAAAAAGGAGGAACAGAACTATCCCAATTCATGGCTTATCAGCACCATTTACAAGACTTTTAAATGGCTTCTCATTGAATCGGCCTTATTTAAACTTCTGCAGGACCTTCTGGCTTTTGTTAGTCCTCAGCTTCTCAAGTAAGTGGGGTGGTGTGTATGTGTTGGGGGGGGGGGGGGGGGGGGGGTGTTTCCCAAACCTGGGTTTTTCCCATTTTAACCTTTCCCTCCCCCTTTTTTCCGATTTTAGATTCTTCCCTTAGCAAAAACCCCCCAATTTAAA
>JBAMHV010000017.1:12861540-12877421 GCA_037177535.1 Pseudomugil gertrudae
TATATATAGTAAGAGGATTTCATATTTCAATTTAAAGTTGATCTTCAGATTTGAGATACTTGTGTTTCTGTTTTTGTAACAATAATAATAATATTGAATCTATTTTCAGATTGAGAACATGAAACATAAAGACAAGAGACTAAAAACAATGAATGAAATTCTTAATGGAGTCAAGGTGGGCATCCTTTTTTAATCATTTTGTGGAGTTGTTAAAGACGTTCTAATATGAAAAACTTCTAATATGAAAAACTTCCCGCTTCATGAAGGAACAAAAAGTTTTAATAAAAAGTATTTAATATGTTATGGCAAGTTTAATTGCCTTAAATCACATTGTGCTGTGTGGAACTTATTCTCTCCTCCTGTATCTTCCATCAGATTCTAAAGCTGTTTGCATGGGAGCCATCTTTTCAGTCTCAGGTGGAAGGCATTAGAGACCAGGAGCTGAATGTCATGAAGAAGTTTGCCTACTTGTCATCTGTCTCTACATTCATTTTTAGCTGTGCCCCTGCAGTGGTGAGTAATCACACAGAGGTTTTTATAAAAAAAGGGTTCATCTTTGATATTCTTCCTTTGCTCACACGGCCTTTTCCTCTTTCGGTGGCAGGTTTCCTTGGCTACATTTGCAGTGTTTGTCAGTGTGAGTTCAGAAAATGTGTTAACCCCAGAAAAAGCCTTCACTTCCATCTCTCTCTTCAACATCCTGCGATTCCCACTGGCGATGCTGCCTATGCTCATTGCTGCCATGGTGCAGGTAAAGCAACAGCAGCATCTGATCCATGCATTCACCCTAAATGTAGTTTGAAAGCTCACTGAATTTGTCCTTGGATGCTTCAGACGACAGTGTCTAAAAGGAGACTAGAGAAGTTTCTGAGCGGGGAAGACATAGACAGTGATGTTGTGCGACATGACCCCAGTTTCAGTAAGTTCATCATTTATATATGACACATTCTCTCTGCTGAGTAGTGAGGCTTGTTTTCATGGTTACTAGCAAGGTTACTGCAGCATTTCTGTTTACTGGGACAATTTATTTGCTTTAATTCTGTTTTTTCTATTAGGCTCTGCTGTCAGCATACGTGACGGTTCCTTTGCTTGGGAAAAAGATGCTGAACCGCTGCTTAAAAAGTACGCCTGTTGTGATAAGCATGAATTTACTCATGTGCAAATTGCAGCAAATAGCTAAAATAAATCTTGTATTTCTTTTAGTGCTGAACATATGACTCTGTGTGTGTTTTTGCTAGTGTTTCACTGGATATCCAGCCTGGTCGGCTGGTAGCAGTAGTGGGAGCCGTTGGCTCAGGGAAGTCCTCTCTCATGTCAGCTCTTCTTGGAGAGATGTACAGTACCAAAGGGTTCATTAATATTCAGGTGATTTGTTTTCCTGTCTTATGGTAACACTGTGCCACTGTTTCTGTTTCTCTGGTTTTCATTTCCTAACTTTTTCTGTACTAACTGATTATATGTAATCAAGAATCAAGAAAAACTGAAACACATTTACTGTGAGTAAAGTCTGGATTCTTTGGCCGCTGGAGCAACTCTGAAGAATAGAATAGAATAGAATAGAATAGAATGCCTTTATTGTCTTTATACACATGTATAACGAGATTAGCCGTCTCCAGTCTCAGTGCAAAGGGAAGCAGTATAGAAGATAAATCAGTAAATAAAAAAAGATCTAGGGTATAAAAATTTACAGAATAAAAACAGAATAAAAGCCTAACCCTAACTCTTTTCTCTTAATATAGCATTGTTATCGTAAGGATTCTGTCACCTGACTTTAATCATGTCTTTCCAGGGGTCCCTTGCATTTGTGCCACAGCAAGCTTGGATACAAAATGCCACTCTGAGGGATAATATCTTATTTGGCTCTCCATATGAAGAGAAGAAATTCCAAGAGGTAATAAAGTCCTGTGCCCTTGCCCCAGATCTGAAGCTGCTGGCTGCAGGAGACCTCACTGAGATTGGAGAGAAGGTGAGTCTTCACAGTTAGTGAATAGGACGAGAATTTCACTGCTCTATTTTTTTTTTTTTTTTTTACGTGTCTTGTCCAGCATCCAAGCAGGCACAACGATGGTCTGGCTGCTGTACTGTGCTGAGCAAATTTCCTTTGTCAATAAGGTCTTCATGTATATGTATATACAGAGATCTGGATAATCAGAATTCTTTATTTATTTAGTTTTATTTTAAATAAATACTTGTTGCTGGACCTGACTGGAAAAGATAGAAAAAGGAAAAGGGAAAGTAAACACAACCCAGATTGAAGAGAAGTCGACACCACAAAAGGAAACGCTGCAATCCAACCAGATACCATTCCATCTGCTACACCTGTATATAAAACAAAGAATATTTCATGGGATCACATAGAGTCATAAATCAGCAACTGTCAGGAGAGCCATAAGTGAACAAGCATAATGTCTAAATAAACAAAAGGACAAAAATAGAAAACACACATGCCGACAGACACAATAAAACATACCAAAAGAGAAAACTAACCAGATGCCAACCCCGGGAGTCACTCCCATCCACACACATGCCCACACACCCAATCATCCATACAAACCACACCACCCCTTCCCTTACACACACACACACAAATACACATGCCCAACCATCCACACGCACCTCACCACCCTTCTCCCCTCACACTGACACACATATACCCAAAGAATTTACTGCTCTATATTAACTCTGTTAATAAGCTGCATGCTCCTCAAGTTCTGTAAGGAAGTGCAAACCTTAAACTTCTCAATGCTTTTCCTGTTTATTCGTGTCTTTAGGGTATCAACCTGTCAGGGGGTCAGAAGCAGCGTGTGAGCTTAGCCAGAGCAGCTTACAGCGAGTCTGATATTTATTTATTAGATGACCCCTTGTCTGCTGTGGACTCACATGTGGGAAAACATCTCTTTGATAAAGTTATCGGACCAAGTGGGCTTCTTAAAAACAAGGTTTGTGCTGCACATCAGAGTGTTTATTAAAAGTGAAAAAAATTCAGACATCTTCACATGATTTCTGCCAGTTTTCTGAAATAAATAGCTGAATATTAGTGTTTGTGAATTGCACGCTAAGTGTGAGTTTTGTTTTTTGTGTTTTTATTTGTTCGTCTGTACAGACTCGTATTCTAGTGACACATGGAATAAGCTTCTTACCTTATGTAGATGAAGTAGTGGTATTGGTAAATGGAAAGGTTTCTGAAATTGGATCTTACAACAGCCTTCGTGCAAGCAATGGAGCTTTTTCTGAGTTTCTAAACACATACGCCAAAGAGCAAAGAAATCGAAGTACATCTGACACAGGTAAGTAAACCCCTTCCTGAACTCTTATCAATATAAAGGCTCTGCTTCTGTGACTGAACTAAACCTGTGTTTTGGCATCGTATTTCAGTGATGTGAATAACGTTTTCTGGCTTTCTTTTTATGATTAATGTTTACTTAGATGATAACCAAGAAATACAAGATTTAGATCTCATTTACGACAGAGAGGATGCTCAGCCAGACTCTCCTCTGGAAGACACAGTTTCATATACGCTGAAGAGAGAGAACAGCATCCGTCGCAGCCAGCGTGGCAGCAGGTTTGAGCTTCATGAAGTTGTGAATGATGCAAAATGAAACATATACGGTAGAAGTCAAATGTTTGGATGCAGCAGCACCTTTTTCTTTGACTGGTACTGTATGTGTTTATTGTATTTGTTCATGCAAAGCTTTATTGTTATATTCTGCTCTCTCATTTAAACTATGCTTCTTTTTTTCAGTATCAGAATAAGAAAAAGTAGCACGTTAAAAAAATCTGAAGATGCTGGCAATGAAAAGACTGGCCAGAGGCTTATAGAGAAGGAAACTATGGAGACAGGACAGGTATAAGTTTCTGATCTGATCTTTCTTTTTTTTTTTTTGATAAAGTTGAAGTTTTTAGAAATTTAAAGCTGAATCCTAAAGCTCCTCTTTCTTTGACATCCAGGTGAAGTTCTCAATGTACGTCCAGTACTTGCGTGCCATGGGCTGGGGCTACTCTGTTCTGGTCTTTGTGATTTACTTCATCCAGAACGTCGCTTTCATCGGTCAGAATCTGTGGCTGAGTGACTGGACCAATGATGCAGTGGTGTACTTCAACCAGACATACCCCAACTGGAAGAGGGACACCAGAGTGGGGGTGTTTGGAGTTCTTGGAGTGGCTCAGGGTACGTGAACAGTATTGTTTTTAAGCTTTTCAGTTAAGTTTCAAAGCTTAAGTGAAACATTTCTGTTCATGAATATGATCTTGTATTTTTATATTCTAAATGCAGATTGCACATTTAAGTATGTCTATTTATTTAGAGGAATAACATGATGTATTCACTCTTATTAATGTTATGTTGTGCAAATAACACTATGTTAGAAGGTTCTAGTAATGTTATATTGGATTTATTGGGGCAATGATTGTGGTTGGTGGGAGCTAAGCTCACCTGAAAACTGCATAAAGGTTTAAAAGCATTATATTGGCAGTATAAAGCTATATTATAACTCAGTGTTACATGACAGTGTTATCCATTTAATCTGTGTTTAATTACTTCAAGCTTCAGACTTGTCACAGAGTGTCCATGTATGACAGACACTAAGTACAACTGAAGAAAATCTTCTGTACTTCAGTAGTCTAATAATCCAGTACTGATACCTTCCTCCGGCAGGGCAGAGGGCATGTGTTCAGCAGTGATGGTTTGTTTTCTGTTAGCAACATAATTAAAATAGTTATGATGAGGAACTCAGGTCTATACGGTGGCGCAACCGGGATCCTTTCTGTGTGGAGTTTACATGTGACTTCAGTGACTCTAAATTGCTCATAGGAGTGAATGTGTGTGTGCATGGTTGTTTGTCTATGTGTGTTGGCCCTGGATGGACTGGCGACCTGTCCAGTGTGTACCCCACCTCTCGCCCATGGACAGCTGGGATCGGCTCCAGCCCCCCCGCGACCCCGCTCTGGGAACAAGCGGTAGAAAATGGATGGATGGATGATGAGGAACTCTGTAGTAGAATAAGGAAAAAGTGATTAGATTTTGGAGGTAATCTGGATCACCACCTGGATTCTGGATAATGATTTTACTATTTGCTTCTAACCTCAAAATGAATTTCCACAATTACTGAAAAAATGACAAGGTCTGCAGTTTCTCAGTGATTTGAACTTGTGTTAAAATTCAGTGTGTTATCCTGTTTTTTTATTACTTTCACCAAGGAGGTTATGTTCATCTATTGTTTGTGTGTTTGTTTGTTTTTTGTTAGCAAATTTAAGCAAAACCTAATGGACATATTTTTATGAGTTCTTTGTTAGAAAGGGTTTTGGTCTACCTTAGATTCCATAAAATTTTAGAAGTGATCTGGATCAAGATTTAAAGTCTTTATAAGGATTCTTTATCATTACCACACAGGGCCACTTTTGATATTTATAAATACAAGTCAACGTACCATTTACCATATATGCATATAGCTCCATAATAAACGGTCAGGTTGTGTGGCAAAAATATATATTTTTAAAAAGTTCAGGTTTTACACGATTTATTTATCTAATAGTGTATACATAAAAATGTATTGTAAGACTATAGAGTGGAAATAACAATATATGTGGAAATGTTCTGTTTGTTGGAGGCCTGTGCTCCCAGAGTACTTTTTTAAAAATTACAAATTCAGTACTTTTTTTTTCCAAAACTGGATCAAGCAGGGCATCAAAGTACAAAAGTTTCTAATTAGGTTGTTCTTCCTGAGGAGGCTCGGGGCTTTTGATGTGAGCAGTGACATACTGCACATTTTCTATCTGTCTGTTATCACGAGTACTGTCTACATTGGCGTTGTGTGGGTAGCAGTAAGAGACGGTAACCAGCTGAAAAATCTGATGTGTGTGTCTGTGATGGGGAGGAAGGTGGACCCTGTGGGAGCTATGTTGGCTCTAATGCAGGGCATCCTGAGAAACCCTAATCATCCACTGCATGATGCAGTGGCAGATCAGAAGAGTAAGCGTAACAACAGGTCCCTAACCGACCAGCCGCACTGTAGAACTGAGCTCTAGATGCAGTTACAGTTGCTTTTTAAATGATGAATAACTGCATGTATCTTAAATGCGTTTATGTGAAGTCGCCATGACACACGCTAAATCCTCATTTAAATAGGCGTGTCTCCGACACTTTGCACCCGCTCTCATTTGCGTCAGCAATCTTAGTAAATCACGTACTAACCACGGTCTCGCCCCACACGCTAAATTCTAGACTCCACATGCTAATTAGTACACGCAAATTAAGATCTTAGTAGATTTGGCCCTAAGACGCCTGTCACGCAAGCGGGGATTTCCTGAAATTGTGAGCATTGTAAACACAAATGTTTACAATGCTCACTTTGAACCTTCAGAGGTTTCGGTAATAAGCTAACAGATTAGAATAATATTGCTTAGTACATAAGAGTGGATGCCCACAGATAACATTTCCACTTTTAATAGTTATGGACACAAATAAAAAAAAGCATGAGGACTAAATAAATAATTTATCATGGTTATGTCATCTATAAAGTGGTCAAATTTATTGAATATCTCTGTGATGTTCTCAGATATTGATTGTGTCAGATGGGACATTATCTTCATTTGTCCTTTTTTTATTTTGTATCATTTCCTGGATGTGTAAATCCCTCTTGACAGCTTTATATGTGGATAATACTTTTAAAAGAATAAAATGAGTCTGCATTTATAATCTTTTTAACTTGATCTTTTTCTATGCTTTCATTGCAGGTCTCTTTGTTTTCCTCGGCACACTCATCTTAGCCAATGCTTCGGTTTCTGCTTCTCGTATCATGCATTCTCAGCTGCTGAACAACATACTGCGTGTCCCCATGCTTTTCTTTGACACGACACCGATAGGAAGAGTGGTGAACCGCTTTGCAAAGGTAGGTTTGTTTTTTACTGTTGTATTGAAACTCTTTTATTTGTTTTCTATGTTCTTCTTCATGTGTGGTTTCAAACAAAGGTTCTTTGTAATGGGAGTTTGCAGATGAGAATTGTATTGACTTTTCTTTCCTTGAATTTTTTTCAAAATATGCAAGCACATTAATTCATCTGAATTTACTAGCCTTGCACATATAAGACAGCAACATCAGTTATTCTGTATACAAGGTCATTTCATAACTCAAAGCAGTTGTCAGTGTTAGGAGAAGTGTTTGTTCATTTTAAAGGTGACTGAACTGCAGTGTAACTGTTGGTTGCTGCTAGAAAAATAAGTCTGACGAAGTTATTCTTACTTTAATTACTCACCTTTCCTTCAGTTTTCCTTGATTGTTTTCTTGTGTTAATTTTAATTATACTGTTCCAATCCAGTTTAGACTATTTGAAATGTTCTATTATAATTTGCCTTTTGTAAGTTTTTATCCAGACTAACTTTCTTAACACTGGTCCTAAAGGACATTTTCACAGTAGATGAAGCCATCCCTAATTCCTTCCGCTCCTGGCTCTTGTGTCTGCTGGGCGTACTTGGGACGCTGTTTGTGATCTGTCTGGCCACTCCTTTCTTCGCCGTTATCATCATCCCCCTGGCCATCATCTACTACTTTGTACAGGTAAGGTATCCAAGCCAAGGAAAAAAAAGAATGATACATAATAATAATAATAATAATAATGTTATGCATAATAATAATTTAAAAAAACTTTGGGGACTTGTGCAAAATCAGAATAAAATTGCAACCATTTAGAAATCACAAATAGTTTTTTTTAATGGTTAAAAACAATAGATAAAAGTAAAAATGTCTATATTTATCCAACCTAATACTGGTAGGGGACTTGTTTATCATGCCAGAACCTATTACCGGTACTGTAATCTTGGCAAACATCTCTTCTCATTGCCTGATTCAGCACTTCAGCTGGAAAGCAGCTCTGCATCTTCATTAGAGATGTTTACCGTACCAATTCATAGCAAAGATAACAGATAAGGGGGAAAAAGCAGGTGGGCGAGTGTACTGCTTCAAGTACAAAGATGCTTTTACTATAGCAAACCCCTGTTATAAAGATTATGAGAATGTACAGTGTAAACAGAATGTAATTTAGCCTGTTCTTTCTGAAATTAAGGATGACAACCAGCCTTTAAAACTTATTCTTCCCCATTATTATCCATGCTGAGTTTTTAGTTTGTTTTGGTTTTGTTGTTCTTCTTTCAGGTAGAATAAAAAGCCTTTTTTTCAGTATAATTGGTTAATGAAATATCAATTTGATTATTCCATCTGCCACAACAAAAACAAATTATCAAAGCAAGAAAAGCTGATAAACAAAAAAGAATAGGTTAGAGAGAATCCAAAATGGCCATTTATTTTTAGATTTTTACTTCATCCATCCATCCATCCATCCATCCATCCATCCATCCATCCATCCATCCATCCATCCATCCATCCATCCATTTTCTACCGCTTTTCCCTGAACCGGGTCGCGAGGCAGGGGCTGGAGCCAATCCCAGCTATATTTTTACTTATAAAACAAAAATATTGTGAATGAATCTGCATATAACAGGCTAAATCCACATGTGGACATAATGCTAGATTGTCTTCTAAAAGGAATTAAAGCTGTGGTTAAAGCTTAATTCTTCTCATCCAAAACTTAAAAGGTTTGTTTAAAATGTCTGTCACCTATAAAACATTGAATTAATTGCACTGTGAGGTTATTTTTTCCCTGGTAGCAGATAAAACAACCCCATTTCACCATTGTACTATGGATAGTGATGCACGTGACAACTAAAATCTTAACCTTCATATTTTATGTGCATATTCGCTGTGGGGCTGCACATGGTGCATGGTGGTGAGCGCTGTTGCCTCAAGGTTTTTTTCTTCCAAACTTGCCTGAGGCCTTTCTGTGTGCAGTTTGTATATTGCTAACACGAACTCTCTCTGGTTTTATACCACAGTTCAAAAACATGCTTGTTAAGTTAACTGGTCACTCTAAATTGTCCCTTTTGGTGAGTGTGAGCATGAATTGCTGTTTGTCTCTCGGTGTTGGCTCTGTGATGGACTGGTGACCCGTCCCTTGTGTACTCTGCCTCATTAAAATATTACACTGTGAACATGTGACACAAAAATGATTAATACACACTTTGCAATGACTAAGACCAGTTATAAAGCCTGGACTAGTTGATGATTATGATCACTTAGATTTATAATTGATCATTTTTAATTCACAAAGAAAATAATAGAGTGGATTTTAATACGTTTTAAAGCCATTTGTGTTAAAAAGCAGCTTCTGTCTAAGAGAAGTACTTTTTTATAAGGATTAAATGGCTTGTTACCATGGTTGAGCATGCAAATTAGCACTTTTCAACATTTTTCAAAATGACCCTGCGATAATGTGTGAGACAGAAATACACTCCTCACTTTTTAAATGCTGTAAAACTTTTAGAGGCCTGAATACAGAGACACTGACTAAAGTGGAGGAACTGAATCCAAGCCTTCAAGCAAATCAGTGGCACAATCCCAATTTATCACCCTGTTTTAAATTATGCCAGGCCGGGGAAGTTGTCCTTTCTTTAAGGAATCAAAGTTATGTAGATCATTTATTTACCCAATTTTTCTTCCACTGAAGAGCTGGGTGACAACTACAACTGGACCCAGAAAAGAAAACCTAACTTTAGGAATATGGCCAAAGGGTGATGCGTAGCCCACTTCAGACTATTCATTGCACACATGATGTGTTCATTGACGAGTACATAAAGTACAGATTGCTTACTTGCATGAATTTAGGGTTATTGTTATTGTTTTAAACTTAAAAAGACAGGTTCAAACAGTTATTAAAGGATTTACATCCAATAAAAAATAAGTTTTGTAACAGATTTTTTTCCCTGTACACTCAGCGCTTCTATGTAGCCACATCTCGACAGTTACGCCGCCTGGACTCGGTGTCTCGCTCTCCCATATACTCTCACTTTGGTGAGACTGTGTCTGGTTTGTCGGTGATTAGAGCCTACAAACATCAAGAGAGGTTTCTCCAACACAACGAAGTAACTATTGATGAAAATCTCAAAAGTGTTTACCCGTGGATCGTGTCAAACAGGTCAGATAACAAATTAATACATGTAATCATGATCACATTGTTGTAATATCCAGCATGATAACTTTTTATTTTTGTGTATCGGTGTGGTGTTTCTTGACTCCACAGATGGCTGGCAATCCGTCTGGAGTTCCTTGGAAATCTCGTAGTGTTTTTTGCTGCCTTGCTCGCTGTCATTTCCAAAGACACGATCGATGGCGGCCTAGTTGGCCTGTCTATATCCTACGCTCTTAATGTGAGTTGTCTCATTGCTTCCGTGTTCATAACATTCAAAGCATGAAATGATGCTTATGTGGAAAATATAACAACAGTGATTTTACTGGTTACTCTGGTTGTGATGGAGGTTCGACAGTGATCACAGTGTAAACACAACCTTCTTTCATGTTGGGATTTTGCAGGTGACCCAAACCCTCAACTGGCTGGTTAGAATGACGTCAGAGCTGGAGACCAACATTGTAGCAGTGGAGCGAGTGAGCGAATACACTAAGATTGAGAATGAGGTATGCTGAAACACACTGTTCACACAAATAGCATGCACAAACATTTTATAACATTCTGCATTTGTTATTTCAGTTCTGTTGTCATTATTTGTTTTGTATTGTATCCATACTATTTCTTATAATTAGAGCAATTTATCACCTGAATCAAGCAGATTGAGGGTGAACTTTAAAACAGTATAATTGCATCAGTTCTCTTCTGTTTTTTTGGCAGGCTTCGTGGATAACTAATTCCCGGCCTCCAGCAAACTGGCCTGATGCGGGAAGGCTGCAGTTTGTGGACTATAAGGTCCGTTACAGACCAGGATTAGACCTGGTGCTGCATGGAATCACCTGTGACATTGCCAGCAGTGAAAAGGTTTGTGTTTACATCTGTCAGATTCATAGATACAAAGTCAATCTTTACTAGAACTGTGTAAATAATTAAACTTCTTGATCAGGGTGGGGCTTATTGTGTCCAACTACCATAATCTTTTGTATCTAAATGTGACCATTAGTGCTGCCACAGCTAATTCTTTAAAGGGAAATTTGCAGTTCTTTTAATATGTGATTGGTTTTAAAAGAGTTGTTTAATCTTTCATAAAGTACCGAATATGTTTCTTAGGTGAAAAAAAATAATATATTATTATAAATTAAAGATTTTATAACTTTTTCCTCATTTCTGGTTGAAATATCCACAAGCTATAAGTATGAAATATTCTTCATTTGATATGATTTAGTATGTAGAAAATCTGGCTTCGAAAATAATTCTTAATAAATGTAAATTTACCAACATGCTTTAAAATTCAGACCACATTTTGCACGTTCATGGTTCCTACTGAGCCAAGCTTTGCTTCCACACAAAATCTATGATTAAAGCAGATATTCTTTTATTTATTCACCCATTCATTTACATAAATTCAAGGGATCTCAAATTTGTTGTCAAATTTTCAGCATTTATCATGATATGGAGTAAAGATTAAACATAAATTGATCAAATGAGGAAGAAACATCAACTAGTCCATTTTTAACCCTGTAAACATTTCTCAGTTTATTGTTAGAATAAAAGCAAGTTTGGTCAAAGAAGACTTTTTAAGGAATCCGTAAGAAATATTTTCAGTTTTTGTTATTTACTTTGGCCAAACAATTGTTTAATTAGTTAGGTTTAACTAATCTTTTGATCTTGTAGTTTTAATAAGCATTTACTGCTGCTGCAATAATAAAATTAGAAATAAAACTAGCTGATGATAAAAGTAATTAAATAAAGATAAAATAATTTATTCACCCATTAAAGTGAAATCATAAATAACTACACGTGACAAACCTGTATTTGTTTTGTATAATTTATAATTAGACACAACAACTTTAATAATGGTATCAATCAAAATTTTATTTGTTTCAACAAAACATATTCTTCCTTCAGAAACGGTGCTCATTGCATGATGAGACATCTTTGCAATAAACTGAACTATGAACTCACAAAGAAAAGATAGAACAGGAAGATCATTATCAGGAAGACAGCAGTGTCTTCCTGATAATGAAGCACTTAAAAACATCAGTGCTTCCCTTTGACCCTGTCTGACTGTTTGCCTTTCATCTTCACAACGCAGTTTGGATCTTTTCTAACTTAAATTTAGTGTCTTTGATTTTCAGCTAATTAAAATTAGCTGAAATAATTTGTTTTTCTTTGTCTGACAGACCTTGAATTTCTACTTAGCCTTTGTTTTTACATTATGTGTGCAGGCACAAACACAAAACATAAACACCATAATGTCTGCACACATGCAAGTTTTCTTATCTTTCAAAGTGTCTGTGGATTCATTAATACTTCTGGAAAAATAAACTCATCATGTTAACATCCTAACGGTTTGTTTTAAAGCAATTAGGTCTTCTTCCACTTTCATATCTTCTCTCCCTGTTCTCAGATTGGTATAGTGGGCCGCACAGGAGCTGGGAAATCAAGTCTAACAAACTGCCTGTTCCGAATTATTGAAGCAGCTGAGGGACATATCATCATTGATGATATAGACATCTCAACAATAGGACTGCATGACCTGAGAAACCGGCTCACAATCATTCCTCAGGTATTGAAACAAATAGTTTATGAAGTAAAAGCTGGCCATGATTTGCACTTTTACACCATTAAGTGACCTATCCAAACTTGTGAGTGCAGGATCCAGTTTTGTTTTCTGGACCACTGCGGATGAACCTGGATCCGTTTGACACATTCAGTGATGAGGAGATTTGGAGGGTGCTGGAGCTCTCCCATTTGAAAGACTATGTGTCAGGGCTGCAGGAAGGATTACAACATGAAGTTGCAGAAGGAGGAGAAAATCTCAGGTGACAAAACACATTATATAGCATAAAAGTTCATAAAAATGCACATAGTGGCTTGAACCACACGCAGGATCTTTGGTAAATTACTGTAAATGTTTATTTGTTAAAGCTGCAATAATGTGGAAAATACCACAACAATTCTAAATGATGCTTTAAAATGTTTCCATCAAACGAGCTACAATGTTTCCTGTCATGGTGGTCAGACCAAGATTTTCACATTTCAATTCACATCATTCACTTTTCTCCCATGGTTTATGAGATAATGGTTTATTCATGTGATTTATTTTATTTCTGAGTGCCCCAATCGATAGTCTGTAAGTTTATGTCCTTTATTTCCGCCAGCGTTGGGCAGAGGCAGCTGCTGTGTCTGGCTCGAGCGCTGCTGAGGAAGTCTCGTATATTAATACTGGATGAAGCGACAGCAGCTGTTGACCTGGAGACAGACGATTTGATTCAGAATACCATCCGCAAAGAGTTCGCTCATTGCACTGTTCTCACCATTGCCCACCGCCTGCACAGCATCATGGACAGCTCCAGGTGAGTCCACAAGCATGTTTTGATTGAACATCTCAGTGTCTGTTTCAGGTGAGAAAAAGCGGTTTATTTGTATTGGCTTGTTTTTTTTTCTTCATTCAAACATGTACAGGTGCTGCATAAATAAATAAATAAATAAAAATTTACAAAATTACAAATGCTAAATTAGTGAAAATAGTAATAATATAAATCCAACATGTCAGAAATGGAGTAGCATAAGCTTTTTCACACCTACTTCAGTCTCTAAAAACACACATATTTACATAAAGGTATGTACAAAAATAACAAAGGAAAGGAATACATGAAATAAGTTATATTTCTGTATGATGGACTGGCGACCTATCCAGGGTGTACTCCACCTCTCGCCCGTTGTGAGCTGGGATTGGCTTCAGCCCCCCCACGACCCCGTTAAGGGAAACAGCGGTAGAAAATGGATGGATGGATGTTATATTTCTTCCTATTCAAACTGAAACATTGTATTTAGTGTATATGGCAAAATAGTGTATTTTAACCTCAAGTTTGTATTTAAACCTTTTTTTCCTTTCATGACAATAATTTCTTCATCATAGGATTTTAGTTTTTACTTCAGTAGATTTATACTGAAATGGTTTGTATAATTGATTTGATATATATTTTGGTAGTTTAAAAGACGAGAACATCTTACTTATTGTATTGAAAAATCTTCTCAGCCATTGGCGTTCACATGTTAATGGAGCTGAATAGATCCATCAGAAATAACAAATTTAAGTTTTTAAGGTACCGGTATGTGCATGAAAGCTCTCAAATTCAGGAAGTGGATTCTTTTGTCCTGTGGGGGATTAAGTGAGGTATCTGAGGTTAGATTTATGAAGGCTCATACCTAGTTGCTATAATGGAAAAGGATTTGGGAAGATTTGATGGATTGATCAACATCTGTGGTTGATTATATGCTGTCTGGCAAAGAGCACAGTCCAGTTTGGTGCAGGGGTCCATTGCTATTGAGGGTGTGCACAGTCTGCAGTGAATTTAGGTGACTTCCTAAAGGATTGTTCCATCAAATAACAGCTTGCACGTAATTCACTTCACCGTATAGGAAGTGGTTGATCTGTGCATTTTCTCTCTTTTACAGAGTAACTTTTTTTCTTTTCCTTTTTTGACATTTGGCTTCTGTGTGAACCTCAAACGATGGTCCACTGTGAAATAGCATCAGATTTCATGGATCAGGTGTTTCTCTCACTGTGAGCTTCATGTCACTCTCTGTGCACATATCTGTAAACAGAAGCAGACATGAAACGATTTGTGACTCCAGTGACCTCACCTGGATGAGAGTGCCAAAGGTGTGGAGAGGGAAATAAGGAGAAGGTTCTCAATAAATCAATTGCATTTTACGTGTACTTCACATATTTTCAGAAGTTTATTTTGTGGATGAGTTTACATTTAGGGGTTTTGTGTCTTGGTGAATGCAACCTGGAAATAACAAAACTGATTTTTTTTTCCTATGTAGTTGTGAGCTTTGCTGCTGCATTGTGCAACAGGTTGAAAGAAAACTGTTTGTCTCTTCCCTCATTTTGTGTTCTGCTCCATTCGGTGATGTGTAGATATCTTTCTTTGTGTGGGGCAGGATGTGTTTTTTTGCCAGTACCACCACTGTGAATGTGATTGTAAAACTGTTTTTCTTTTGCAGGGTAATGGTACTCGATGCTGGCAAAATTGTGGAATTTGATTCTCCGAGCAACCTGCTTGAAAAACGAGGCCATTTCTATGCAATGGCAAAAGATGCTGGGATAACACAAGAGGAAGTCTCTGCTCTCTAACTTTTACAATTTCTAAACGAATATATGATTACTAAAATTGTTTTACTGTGTCTTTTTTTAAATGCAAAATAAACATTGTGATGTGTATTTATAAGGAACGATATAAAGGAATCACACTGTATATAGTAATAATTTTTGTATGCAAATAATAAATATTCTTTCTGAAAACAAATCTTTTTGGGAACCTGTGCATGTATTTACATTTCTGTCTCATTCAAAACACAAACCTGATTGAGGCTTTAAAGTAAGAGCTTTACATTTTTTTGTAAATATAGTTTTTTCTTGTTCACATGAAAGAGTCATTTGCTACGAGCAAAATCGAGAAAAACATCTTGTGATGTAAGTCCTGTCTGGAGAAATAAATAACCTGCAACTGCAGGGTGCGCCGGTGACAGAGAAACGGAGTACAGAGAACATATCTGTTACTTTGTACCATGATTTGTGAACAGTCCCGTCATTGAGACAATGAAGATACTTGTTCATTCATTAAGGGAGTCAATGGGGCCAAAAGGCAGACTTTGTGTCGCTTGGAGGGGTGTAGCTCAAAATCTGTAGCTCCCAGCTTTTTCACACTTGGCTTGAATTGAAGCCAGCAAGATTTCCTACGTGTTGATGTATAATTTGTGTCTGTAGGGCAAAAGCTGAAGGAGTTACGGGAATTTGTTTGAGCTGCTCAAGGAATTTTAAAGTTTCAGTGCAATCAGAGCAGAACTAGAGTGTG
>JBAMHV010000017.1:12877521-12887708 GCA_037177535.1 Pseudomugil gertrudae
AGTTTGAATGGTGTTTCTAGCTGAAAGTATGCTGAAGTTATAAAGTCTGAAAGAGGGGGCAAGTTTTTGAAGTTTTTTAACATTCCGCCATTCATTTCAATGGCAACAAAAAAAGTTTAAAAGTTAAATCTTTTAAAAAGTTTAAAAGTTATAAAGTTGAAAAACTCAAGCAGTCATCTCCTGAACGAGCTGAATGTTTTGATACCAAAACTGTTGAAATAGGCTGAAGATAGATGAAGATATGAATGAACAAAAAACGGCGGAAGAATAATCGGAAGGAGGAGGAAAAACAATAGGTTGAATGCCTGAAGGCATTCACCCAATGATAAACAAGGATTGTTACTCCCCATTTAATTAGATGAAGGCCACAGGTCAAAACAATGTGGACAACAGATGGAATTTATTTTAAAAAGACATATTTTAAATGTATTGAAATATACAAACTAACTATAATCAAACTATAAAGGTCTGCTATTTTTCTCCTAGTTAAAAATGTGTATTAGGACCTGGATGTTGCCACCGAAACAACCTGCTAACTCAAAACAGAAATGGTTGATTTAAAAAAAAAATCAAAGATAAATCACAACAATTCAACAAAAGCACAAATAAAGAAATCAAGTACAAAAGGAATCAAACCACGTGAGTTTATTAAAAACATGCAGTAAGTTTGGGACCACTAGCATGAGCCTAACAATGGCCCTCGTTACCATGGAGATGGACTGAAGAGCTGACGAGATGTTTGCCACCATAACTGGACCTGCAATAATGGTTTATAAAACTGTTTAATTAAAATGATCTGTTTTTTTTTTTGTCTGGTATATTTAGTAGTAAGGGGTAAATAGACTATTTACTCATTCCAGGAGATTATTAATCAATTATCAGTTTTAGTCGGAGAGCTACTGGTTGGTTAATGGTTAGTTGACAAAGAAAACAAACAAATTGATTGTCATCATTAATTTTGTAGTCCTACATAAAGGTTTGTAAATATCACTGTGACATTGCATGTTATCTTGTTGTTTTCGACAATATGGTAATGATGATGTCTTGCTCATACTGATTGACCTTGGTAAATTCAATCCCAGCTAGACTGACTTGATCATGATCAATGTGTTGATTCATAGACAGTGCATGTCGAACTCTTTTTAGATTTAAGCTTTGTATATCTTGTGAATTATGATTGGTATTTAAGCTCATATTTTCAAATTGAAGTAAAATAATCGAAGTAAAATCTATTTTGATCACATTTTCTACCAAAACTGCTTGACATGTTTAAGTTGCAGTATTTACTGCATTCTCAGGGTTTTGTGGCAGCTGCTCTTGTAACTGTGTGTGGAGAGAGAGCTGGAGCAAGCTGAAGTCCGCGAGGGAGTAAGAGAGTGATTGATTTAAGGAGGAAGACATCCATAGCTGTGGTATTTTTCCCACTGTGTGGAGAGCTTTTGGAAATTGTCCTGCGTTTTCTGACAAAAGAAGGTGAGATTATTAATTGCTCATCCCAAACATATTGAATAATTTCAGCTGTGCTATTATAGGCGTATAACTGTGATGAAGAATCTTCGATATATGTTCTACTTAAACCAGCTCAACATGGTGCATCTGTTTTAGTGAGGTTATACCATTTTTCATCTTGTTTTGTGATAGAAACATAATGTGTGACAGATTAATACATTTACAGCTGGATGCCTTGCATGTTTTATTTTTGTTTAGTATCCAGTTTCTGGGATTTGTTCTGTTTTATATTAGCATTTTCTAATTAATCCATTACAAAAGAGAGCATAATTACATTTGAAAATGCAACAAATGTCCTTCCAAACGTGTCACTTTAACTGAACCCTCGGGCACACAGACCTCCGTTCCTCTGATGCTGGGATATGGATATATGTCTCCTGCTGAAGAATTTAATTTCTAACAATGAATGAAGAAATGATCATTTACAAGAAAAAATAAAAAATATTTTGACAAAAAAAAATAAGTTCTTAGATGGATAGGATATCCATAGGATGCGTACATTAAACTGCATCAATATATATAAATTAAAGGAGACAGTGAATAGTTTCATAAAACCTGCACATTTATTGTTTCTGTTTTTATCCCAGAGCTAACATAAATATCCTTTTTTTATATATGAAAAAGCCAGTATACATGGAAGAGGGTTCCTCTTCTTGTCTAGCTTATAGAATTTCATACAGAAATTAAATCATTGCTATGAAATTGATTTTGCTGTATTCAAAATTTGACTAATTAAAAGCAACTACATGCAGCTTGAGAATAACTCAGTAAGAGCCAACACCACATAAATTATTAAACTGTATAACTGTTTTATGTTTAACCCTTTGCAGTTATTTTATTCATTCCCTTTATAGTATCTTTTCAGCCTCATCATGAACATGTCAGAGCAAATCTCATTCCTCTTCAGCTGTAACGTCAGCCCAAGTGAGACACCAAAGCTTGATATCAGTGTCACTAAAAGTGAGCCACTGATGATCGCTGTCCCCATGACAGTCTTCTACACCATGGTCTTCTTCTTTGGAGTATGATTTTTGTTATTATTATAACTATTTAACACTATTTACACTAGCTTTGTCATTATAAAACAGATTGTTGGTACAACAAAATCAAATATTCTATTTTATACCATTGTTGTTTGTGTTTTTCCCCTTTTTTCTAAAGGTGTTATTTAATGGTGTGAGCATACTCACCCTCCTCATGGATGCACATATGAAAGTCAGTGCCATCCGTTTATACCTACTCAGCTTGGTTATATCAGGTAAACAGTTATACCAGTTATGTCATAAGAAATACCAATATAATACGACTATTAGTACTCAGTACTCTGACTCAGTACAGTCAGAGTTAAATGTCATTTACTAGATTGCATTGATCAAAACTGCCATTTATATTGAATTATTTAAATAATCACAATGTGGCACTCAGATACGTGCAATAATGATGCTCAACATAAACAAAAAATACAAATAATTTTTATGTCTTTCTTTACAATTACAGATATTTTACAGCTGTTGACCATCCCAGTAACTCTGTATCGGTATTACTGGGAAAGCTATCCATGGCGACTTGGCCAAGCTGTGTGCAAGATCTACTTCATGGTGCGCCAGATGTATTGTGCTACCACAAGCTGGGTCGTTGTGACCTTCACTACAGAACGATATGCAGCTATTTGCCACACCATGTGGTCTGTCTCAAGTCTGAAGGTTGAGTATTTAAAGACCGTTTGCTCACTAAACATTTATCAAGAAATGTTTTCTTGATAAAAATTCAATAAATAAATCGATCAGAGTTGTGAAGTTGATTGGTTGTAGTTATTGCTCAGCATCAGTAAGAGAAGTGTAATAATTCAAGTTTGACAAACAGGACCCGAGTGCTCCTCTTTTTTATCACCTTAATCAGTATTGCATTAAAATGGAGACATTAGGTCCAATCAGAAAGGAAGGAATGGGTGCAGTTTCAAATCTATCCATATATTTATATGAAATACTTGACTTCCAAACATCAGTGGTCCAAGAGTCCAGTTGTTCCACAATGAGACCATTTGATTGCATGTGTCTGAATAAAGAATAAATCTAAAAGGGATGAAAGTCTGGTAAAAAGCTGCATCTGATTTATAGCCTGCTATTCTTTTATGCAGAAAGAGTCAGTTAGTGCCTTCAAAATATTCACAATAGGTTCATTTCTCCAAACACAAGTTCCTCCTGATTATTTTAGATGTTCTGCCTTCTTCTTGAGTTCCTCCTGTCAAACCTGAATAGCCTACGAGATCAAACTCAATTTTCTCACTGTGCTTGTCCTTGAAAAACTGATGTTTTATTGTTAAAAATGTTGATAGCACATACATTTTTGGTAGAAGATCTATTCAAAACAACTCCAGAAGTATCTGTACATGCTTTGTTTGTGTCAGAAAGAAGACAACAGAAGGTGGAATGGTTGCTAAAATAAATAGGCACCCAGAAATGAAGAAGACTGAAGCAAACTATCAAATGTGTAGAACTTTGTACAACTTCTGAAACAATCAAATAACTTGATTCTTCTCCTCTTTCTCTCTTCTTTCCAAAAGAAATCTCGACTGCCATGCCTTGTGGCTGTATGGATAGTTTCCCTGGTCTCAGCTGTGCCCTTTGCTCTGGTCTATGACCAGGCACGAGCCTGTATCCTGGACTACACAGCCACCAACCTAGCAGATGCCTTCAAGGTCTCTACCATGTGTGAAATGACAGAGCCTGATCCTGCCCACATCTATAAGGGAGCATTACTTCTGAGAGCGGGCTTCTTCTTTCTGGTGTGACAAGTGTTGTTTGATCTTATCTGCTAATCTGCATCAGACATGGGTCCTCAACAGGTTTTTTTTTTACTGCAGGTCCCACTGGTATCCATCTTTACTCTTTACATGCTCATCCTGCTCTACCTAAAGAGGAATAGTCGCCAAAGAAGAAACATGGGTCTGATGAGACCAGATCTAGAGGGGAGACGAGATATCCAGTGCCATCAGAATGGAAAGCTTCTTTTAAATGAAAAGAGAGCTCTAAAACTCATGGGTAAGCTATAAGATCAGCTTTTTTATATCTTGAGATTGTGGCGTGTCCAAGTGTCCAGTTGTTACAGAATGTGAGAATTTAATTGCATGTCATCTGCTTTATTAAATGTCATCCTTTTATGATAAAAGAAGCCGTGAAAACCTTCAAACCTGTCTTGCAGGTGCAGTTGTGGTGGCTTTTTTTGTGTTCAACTTTCCAGACATTGCATCCTCACTGATGCAGGTGTACGTGGTGGTGTGGTCTGACACAGTCCTGTCTATCTACACGGTTTTAAAATCCTATCTGTCACTCCCGCTGTGGTACATTAATGGGGCTCTGGATCCATTGCTGTTCTGCATTTCCTCCCACACCTTTCGCCGGGCATGCTGGAGAACTTTAAGCAGGTTCAGGCCTCAATGCTCCTGGAGGTATCGGGACTTGTCCTGGCTAAGGACACGGCATTCCAGTGAGGAGCCAAGCACGTTAGCCAGTGAGAAGATCGATGGTAAATTATATGGGGGGAAAAGAGAAACATGGTCACATGCAAAGAAAACATGACACTTTCAGAAAGATGTGAGAACGCCTTTCAACACATGTTGGGACAACGCCCCCCCAAAATAATAATAAAAAAAGAAAAAGAAATAAAGAAAACCATTCTGGATAATGGGCTTCTCCCTTCATGTTGCCAGACACACAATCTATTGTACTCTGTTTAATACTCTGTCTGCTTTCTTCTATTTGTTTCTGCTAATGTATGAGTATTTCTGTAAAAACAGGATAGAGGGGATGTTCTTTGCATCTCTTCAATACCTAAAAACCTTTCCCTTGCATAAAACTGTGTGAAGTGTACCTGTGATGTAGTATAATTTGTTTTTTTTCCCTGTGGATATTTTTTTTAAAAAGAAAGGGTACAAAAGGAATATACTATGTGCAAAGATAATATTACATGAGATAGGGTTACCACTACCTGTGTGTTGCTATACTGTGTGTTGTGTTGTGTGTTTTTCAAGTTTAGGTTTTTATTGTAACTGTTATCAATGTTTTCTTTAGTCCAATAAATAAAGATTAAACAATTACTTAGAAAAAGTCTAGCTGTTTTTTGTCTGATTTGACAATCAGCACTTGCTGATTGTGTTATTAAAAAATGCATTACATTTACTTCAAAGCAACATAATTATAAGAGCCTTAATTAACATACCACTGCACTTTAACCAGTATTATATAAACCTTTAATTTAGACACTAATCAGGACTTTTTGAAGTTGGACACAAAAATCTTTCTTGCATTGTGAAGACAACAAACTACAGTAAAGAACATCCCACACCTAAAATCTAAAGCTTCAGAATCTATTTATACCTTAAAGCTGCACAGTTCATGGGCACAGCTTGATGTCGATTAGGATTACAAACACTGTGCTAATGCAGCATGTCTCTGATTGACTGCATCATGCAGCGCAAAAACAATCTTATGTCAAAGAATGACTGTAAATTGCATTCAAAAATAACTTTCTTTCTTTCTTTCTTTCTTTCTTTCTTTCTATCATTCATTATAAAAACAAACCAACAGCAGCTTGCTTTGAATAAAAGGTGTTACAACCTTTAACAAGATAATCTGATTAATGTTTGACTGACATTACTGAAATGTCAGCGAACAGCAGTTATCGACATATTTAAGTGCAAAGAACTATTTTCCCCTTTTCTGTTGTGCTTAGTGTCTGACTCACTGCATCTCTCCACTGAGTCATACAGTGCACAGATACAAAAAGAAAGTGAAGGTGTGCACTCTACCACTGAGCTAAAAAATAAATGGTAAATAAACTAGTTCAATTTCTGATCCTCTACCTGAGTCGGCTACACATATTTTACAATTCAGTATCAGAACTTTCTAGAACAATATAAAATTATCTGGTTGCTAAGTGACCTGATCAATCACTGATTAACAGCTAAAGAAAATTAATGAAGTCCTTAAAAGGAAGCTCTATCCTTGTGTACTTGATTGCAATACTAACCTAAAAAGGTTTCTAAGGAATTATATCTGCAGTGACACATGAAACATCAGTATAATGTTGACAATCTTCGTTCCATTATTTACAAAACTAAAACTGAGATACATAAATTGTGTTCAGATATTGTATAGTGTGTGCTCTGAAGTTTGGCAGCCTGATAGAGTTTAAATTCAAATTCAGGTCCATAGAGCGCACATAGGACATACATACAGATAATACATACACACAAAACTATATACACATAAAATCATACAAAAAAGATTTATAAAAAGATCATCAAGATTATTTAAAAACAAAAATAGATTTCAACTAATGCATCTGCAGTCTGGATAAGTACCGATAGCAACTCTCAAGGATGTGATAGAGCTGTTAAAATGCTATTTCTGGCTTCATCAGGTGGTTGCATAAACTTAAATATCAGATTTCTTAAAAGTGCTTTGTGTGGTCTCACTTCTGCATTGACAAACATCCAATTTGCACTCCCACCTCTAGGAACTTTTTATGTGTAGTTCTCATTACATCATTGTATGCAACCTGCGACTTTTGCATGTCAGATTTTTAAAAGAAGATCAAAGATGGGCAGTGTAAAATGGAGTTCAATGTGGTTTAAACAAGCAAACTTTAACATAGGTAGAACAAAACCTACATTTATGTGGAATGGTGTTTGCTTGCGTGTATAACTTACAACTTTGCATATACATATCATCTGACTGCATCACTCACATCATCTCTAAGAAAATGGCCAAGATATTTAATCTTTTGGCAGACCTCAAGTTGTGGATTTGAGGTTTAAACCTTTAAACACTGGAAAATGAAGCCATTTGTCCTATTTGCTTCTACATATTAACACAGCACTCTCACAAGCATTGTACTTGATGTCATATACCATATTCAGTACATACGTTTAGGAGCAGCCCAGCACTACTTGGACTGAATGCCATAAGGTCATCTGCATACTTGAAATAGTTCACCAACATTTCACCAATTAAACAGCATGTAACACTGCAGTGTTACATGCTCCCAGTCTCATAGACAGCTCATTTACATATTAGTCAAATAAGAGGGAGGACAGGATTCCCCCCTGCTTAATGTCATTGGACACAATAAATGAGGAAGTCCTGGCGCTCTGTCTGCAATTGAAGTTCCTGATGGATAAATAAAGTTATTTGAATTGAATTGAATTGAATTGAAGATATACTACTTATCCATTTCACATGCATTTTCTTGTGGGCTTGTAAGCAAGAACCCTCACAATGTCTTAATATTTACTTAAATATAATAGTCTAGCATATGTAGTGGAGTAATAATGGTTCGACTATATTCCTGGAGCAGTTTGCTCATGAGGAATGTGCCAAAATACCTGCAGAAAGGTGCACATGTGTCATTGACAGTTACTAGTAGCATTTGTTTGTAGCGATTTCCTCAAAAGGGATGTGCAACAAAATATTAACTTAAGGGTGCCATAACTTTTGTTAAAGCCTGTTTCATGAGTTTATTTTTCAAATAATTCTGTTGAAGCCTGGTTGAAAAGCAATGTCTGACTTTCATAGAAATTTTATTTATTTTCACTAATGTCAGATTCAAGCTGTTTGGGACCATTGCGAGTTTTTGTATTATTAACCGAAGGGTACCAACAATTTTGTCAACATGTGTATTTTAGTTTTGTGCTATAAAATTCTGATACCAATGTGGGTTATAAGGATAGCAGATTGGCTGATACTGTCATTTTAACTAATATTATCAAGAAAACAAATAGTAGGCTAATTCATTTTTGAAAAAATTCAACCTTAAAAAATATTTTTATTTTCCCCATTGAGTACACACCATAGGTACACACAAACACACTTTAATATACATTATCAACAAAAACTTTACTATAACATTTAAAAAGAGATTAATTTATTTTTGCAAGTAAAAATGAAACACTTTATTCTTTTTATGTAAACCGATTTTCTTTATTTCAGCGCAAAATTAACTCAACTTACTATGTTCCACTGCGCCTGCGCATTTATTTTGAAAGCAGGTGACGTGCCACGGGTTAACGGTCGTAACGTACGTAAGGATTGACCAATCGCAACACTGTGGGTGGGACGAAAAATGAAACCGCGGAAGATTCAAAACTAAAATGGCGACTGATCCCCATAACAATCAAAAATTGGACAGAAGGTACTTTTGTTTCGTTCATTATTTAAAAATAAAAATTGGCAGAGTAATATACGTTTTCAACATATTTAGTTACAATCAAATGCAATTTTCCTGACTTACTTTTTTCTTATTGCCAGTACAGCTACGTGCACTTTATGCTAACATTGCCTGCCCGATTGTTGACTACAAGGACATTTGTGGTACCATTTTACATGTTTTGTAAATTATAATGACTACGCTGTGTCCGTGTTTCTCTCTCACAGGGAGACAAGGTGCAGTGTGTTCAATAGCCATGAAACGGGTGGAAATCAACCTGTTATCTTTAACCCGGATTTCTTTGTGGAGAAGCTAAGACACGAGTTTCCACAAGCTCACACGGATTTGGTGCTTAGTAATATTACACGACTCATAGATCTACCAGGGGATGAGTTTGCACAACTAACGGGAGAGTCGGAGCCAAAAGTGCCCTCTTCCACTGGTTTTCTGCGCTCCTTCAACTTCCTCAAACGGAAAGGTGAGGCTCCTTTTTAGTCTAAAGCGATCGCATATATATCTACAATTTGGATATCTTTGTGAGGAACTACCAAACAACATTTTAATCTCTGACTTATACAGTGAAATATAAGATTATCTTTAGGATTTTAGAGACAGAAATATTCAAAAGCCAAACATGGGATCATCACATCTACTTAATTTTTATATTCACCACTAATCTCCACAGCAAATATGTTGTTTTTGTTTAGCCCATTATCCTAAAATGAAAATAAACTCAATTTCACCACCTAAGGTTTTATGTATATGGTTATTACTTTTAAAAAGTAATTGTGTCTTTAGAAGGTTTTAAAATTAGGTATATAAATTGGATGAGCAATAACAGGATTTGGCATATTACACTCATGTTTGACAGAAATCAAATACACCTTATAAGCTGAAAAACCTCATTCCAACCTTCAAGCAAGTTAGAGAAGCATGAATGTGTTTTGCTTGCTGTTTAGTCACAGCACATTTAGTCAATCACAAGATCCTCAGTATACGTAAGTATTCTAAAGTCAAAGTAATAGCTAAAACCTGTGTGAAACTTATACAATACAGAAATATGATCTCAAGCACAGCAGGAATTTTTATTAGAGTGGCTTGAAAAGAAATAATCTAGATATTTCCCTATTTTAAATGCTGTTTCCCCCTCCTTCCACTAACACCACAAAAGAACAAAAGCTAATAAATAAAGGTTGTCAAAAAGAATGAGCCACAACCCCTCCAGAGTAATGTCATTAGTTAAAAAATAATTATTTTAAGTTATTGTTAAATCTCTGCAAGCTATTGACTCATGGAGTGTACATCGTTCTTTACAAATTGCTTCTGCATTTTAGTTTTTGTTAAATATGATTCTGATTTATGATCATATGCTGCTGTTCCTCTGTAGTTGTATTGACATGGCAAGACCAAATCATTTTAAAATAATTTTCTAACATGTAAGACTCAAAACCTTTTATATGAAATGTGTATAG
>JBAMHV010000017.1:12894512-12905196 GCA_037177535.1 Pseudomugil gertrudae
TATACACACACACACTCACTCACACACATTTAAAGCTTTATGCATTCATGGTTTTACATTTTTAGCAAGATGCTTTGGTTTTTAATGGAATGTCATTTTATACTTTTAATATATAATTTAATATTTTTCCCACTTTTATGGGCAGGTTAAATCCTACTGAAAAAGAGTTTGCTACTAGCTTTCCGTCTGTGTGTTAGGTGGTAAATGGGAGATTTTTTTTGCTTCTGTCACTTTTTTAAAACAACCTTGCAATCTTAATCTGTGTAAAACACCTTTGTAAAACTCTTACAAATTAACTGTAATGTGTAATGAAAACAGATTACATTAGTGCTACTGTGAAGCTATGCAACTCACTGTTATGAGAACACATTTGGGTCATAATAGGTTTTTTTTTATGTTTTGTTATGACTATAATGGCATTGTGTGAAGCTGTGTGAAGCTGATTTCTTTTTAACCACAAGGTGATGCTGTTACGTTGCAAATGATTGGTGAGCTGGGAACTGTTCAGCACATCATCCTGCAAGTCCAAGACCAGATTCTGTCAGTGTGGAAAATGCACATTACTGCTACTTCTGTGTTGCACATTATACTGTATTTGCAAGTATATGTATGCATTCCCAAAATATAACTTTTTTTTAAGTGGTATGTCTAAAGTGTGTCCAGTTTATGATAGAACTGTTTCAATACATGGTCACATTTCCCTAATTACAATAAAAGCTCACATTTGCTTCCCCCATCTTACTTACTCAGTCTTCTGTCTTCTACAGTAAGCATTTGTCTTGCAGCCAGAAAGAAGGCAGCAAGCTGCTCATAAACTTTAGGCATTGGTAGCGAAAGATGCCGAAAATTAAAATCTACATCAGTTTTCAGCTTATGCCCAATCTAAGTAATTGCACCAGGGAGGGGGGAGGGGGGCAGAAAGCTAAAACAAAGAAGTTTCACATAGAAGTAATTTTTTTTTTAGTCATTTGCAGAAACGATATTTTTATGGAATTTGGGGGGTGGAAGCGTGAAGACTGCTATCCACAACAGCAGGAATGTCTCACTGTATCATTATGGTGTCCATGTCAATGCATGCTTGGTATTGTAAGTATATGTTGTAAACATCTGTGAGAATGGGTCTGCTTATTCTCATGTTCTCTAAATAAACAGCAGACAGCTTCCATAATAGGAAAAGTATTGTTTTACATCTCCAGAGAAGTTATATTTAGTATGCTTAATCCAAAATGAGCGTAAGGACTGTAAAATGAGTTGCTTGAACTGTATTTAACTTCACATTCAATGGTGTGTGCATATCTACACACCCTGATCTATGCACAGAAGGGCATATGGAAGACTTTGTAAGCATAGTTCTGGAGCTGAGTGAAGTTTGGAAACATGATTCAGATTAAAAAACATGCTGCAAATCTATGAACACTGAATTTTCCATATTATTTGTCATAAAGTAAATTCTCTTCAGGACCTAACGGCTCTTTGGAGCATCAAGCTTGTTTTGATCAACTTTTATTTCCTCTGATTGGAAGTTGTTTGACAGTGATTATGAAGCTTTGGTGACTTCAGCAGTCACGTGAAGGTATAAGTTTGTTAAAATTCCACATTAATTGCAGCTCCTTGTTTGAATCTACTCTCGAGGTCTCATGTTTTGCAAACTCTTCCACCAGACAATCGTAGCTGCTGCCATGTCCTCACACAGCTTTGGATAGCAGCAAAAATAATTCATGTTGTGTATTTGTGTGCATTACTAATACGTCTTAGAGCACAGGGATGTTACCACCACCCCCCATAACCAATAATTGTCACTGTCTCAGCTTTAATTAGCCATCTATATTCTTTTACCTAAATATGTATACATCTACTTTTACATTTGTATGGTGGTGTTTAAGCAACACAGCAGGAAAAAATACATAAACTCATATTTTCACTTTGTTGTTTTTCCCCTCTTTGTTGATTGGTCTGTTAACACTAGCTGGTTCTTTGCTAAATGATTTGTTTATATTGTATTGGATACCATCCATCCATCCATTTTCTACCGCTTGTCCCTTAACGGGGTCGCGGGGTGGCTGGAGCCAATCCCAGCTCACAAGGGGCGAGAGGCGGGGTACACCCTGGACATGTCACCAGTGCATCACAGGGCCAACACACATAGACAAACAAACCATGCACAAACACACTCACTCCTATGGGCAATATAGAGTCTCCAATCAGCCTATCCCCAAGGTGCATGTCTTTGGACTGTGGGAGGAAGCCGGAGAACCCGGAGAGAACCCACGCTAAGACGGGGAGAACATGCAAACTCCACACAGAAAGATTCCCGGTTTGATCCCCGCCTCAACCGAGGCTCGAACCAGCAACCTTCTTGCTGTGAGGCAATATATGGAATACTCTGTATTGGATACATACAGAAAATTCTTCTCGTATTGACTCAAGCAGAGCACTAATGCCTGAAAGACTAGGTGTCTATTAGCTCTGTATTGGTTCTGCAATGTCAAACCTCGTGCAGAGTAACATTCACAAGCTTTCATGGGAACCGTTGTACATTGTAGTGGTGTTTTACATGAAATTCTGTTTCACGAACACATGAAATGCATACCCTAACCTAAACTCAAAGGAATGAGAGCCCAGTTTTGCACCAATGTCTGCACACTGATTTGCAATTCCATGAAGTGCAAATATGAACTTGGAAAAGTTTCCTAAAAGCTACAATTACACTGTCAACAGTGGCTGGACTCAGATATATAAACTGTTTTCACCAAATGGCAACTTTTGCAAAATAATATTTATCAAGAATACCATTAAACCAAATAATAGCCTACAGATGCAGCTTATCATTCAGTTTTCCTTTCCAGCAGAGTCTTGTTTACGTCTTTATGCTCTGTATTGCATTGTAGGGAGGCAGGCTGTTGGATTGTGTTCCAGCAAACCAGGTATGAGTTGTTTGTCTTTGTGTTTGCGTTAGCATCTAATCTCCACTTCTGTAACTTTGCAGTGCTTGAAATATAGTGTTGTCTTATTTTTACAGCAGTGGTCACCCGTGGACATGTTTCAGGATCTATGTTGATGAAACAAACCTGTATGTGTGTTTTTTCCACTACAGCTCCCTGCAGCAGTCTCTGTCTGTGTGGCCACACTTGCTTATTATTCATTTCGTCTTTTCGCCTCCCCGGACCGAGGTGTTGAATCTTTATTCCCCCTGTGGATTCTTCTTGAAGAGGCACACACAGTCTCGTCTCCCCACAGCCTGTCCCTCCGGGCAGTGTCATGCAGGTTAGGACTCTTTCTTTAGAGGCTCGCCTGGAGGCAAACTTGAGGAAAAAAAAGAAAACAGAGGGAGAAAAGAGATATTTGGAGTAGATTTGTATTGTGAAGAGAGTCAGGGGAATGAAAAGGAGATCTCAGGAATGAGAGTAAGTTCAGGCAGGGTTCTAGTGTGTGTGTGTGTGTGTGTGTGTGTGTGTGTGTGTTGGGGGGTGGGGGGTGCTATACGAGGAGGCAGAGGAGTGGGGGTGGAATGGAGGGGTAGGGGTGGAGTCGGGGGCTCTGCTATTTGTAGATCCTTGTGATGGATGACTGGTGTGTATGTGAGAGAGAGAGACTGGCGTTTTTTTTCCTTCTGCTCTTTCCCTGTTCCTTCTCTCTTCAGGCGAGCAGAGCAGGACTCAGTGAGAGGAAGACAGACGTGTGCAGACCAGAGCGCACCAACTCCACAAAGACAAGCAAGAAGAGGAGTTTGTGAAGAAAACACAGGAGAAAGAAAAGAGTTTTGTTTTTGCACAGCAGCAAACTGTGGTGGATATCAAACCTGCAGCAAAAGATTTCCAGAAGAACAAAGAACAAAAAGGATTTGTGTTACAAAGCTGAGAAGAAAATCTTGTCATTGTTTTGAGCTATATTCACCACAGAAATAAATTATTCCAGCAGACCTGTGAGGTGTAGCAGAACTCCTGAAAGCAGAGAAAGAGGTGGACTGGCTGCTGTGGTGGTGAACATGCCCATTAGAAGTTACTGTTTTGAGGCAAGCATGAGCAGCCTGGCCATGCACTGGATGTGGTTACTGATGCTCTCTGCCCTGATCACTGGCAACACCAGTGCCTGCCCTGCCCTGTGTACCTGCAGTGGCACCACAGTGGACTGCCACGGACTGGGTCTCAAAACCATGCCAAGGAATATCCCCCGCACTACTGAAAGACTGTGAGTACCAACTCTGCTTACTTCCTTATGTGTGTGTTTCCAACGGAGAAACTCTCACGTTCTAGCTTCTCATTTTGCTGGTTCACAGCTGTGCTGTGATAGTGCACATGACTTAGACTGAAACAGAACAATGGCCCTGCCTGTAAAGCTTTGTGTATCTGTGTCAGTCACTCACTGGCATTCCAGTCAGGTATAAATAGGCACGAGGGACACAAAAGAGCAGGAGCAGATGTGTGGCTTTCACATGTGTCCATAATTCAGTTACCTGCTTGTTTACACGTCATTCTTGCAGCTTTTTATTGTATTTTCTCCAAATCTTAAGACAAAATGGATTGTGTTTATATTTTCTTCCACTTTCTTAAATATCAACCTAAAGTTTCACTCAGTTTAAAAACACTCTCTGGGATCTGTTTCCATCAGTCATATCACATATTTTATCTGCTTATCTCTTTATCTCTCCTCTTACCACCCCCCCCACCCCCCAGCCCCCTCACTTTTCTCCACTTCTGGCTAATGACTTCCCTCGCTGCCTTCGCCATGCCTCTGAGCCCAAACTCCAGAAAATGGTTAAATCATGTGGAAAATTAAGCAAATCTGCTGCTCAGGTGAATCTTGCACAAGGATCACATAGCTGTCTTCTAAATAAAAAGGTGGAAGGATGAGAGATGGAGGGAGAGGTGAAAAACACACCTACAGAGTGGAGTTTCTCTTTTCTGACATTCCTCTGAAAAATTCATCAGTAAATCAGAAGTGAGGAGTGCAAGGGGAAATAGATTGTTCTATTTCAGCTTTTAGAATATCAGTCATGAATAAAACATGCAGTGGGAACGGAGCAGCTAAAGCCTGTGTCAGAGGGAGCGTTGGCATAGTGGAAGCTGGCTGCATATTTGATGCTTTTCATATTTAATTTCTAAGAACACCTTTTTTTGGTCTTGCCTGGCAGCCTGCATGCTTCCAGGTTGTATTAATGCACATGCTGGTTTAATAGTAAACCTGAGAGGAAACATTGTCATTTTGTGGTTTCCTTTTACGTGAATGGCCATTCACACTGGAAATATCCTTTGCACCCCCCCCCCACCCCCCACTCAAAAGGCATTTTTGTGTTAAAAGTTGCATGTGCATAAACAACAAGCTGAAAATGTTATCCTTAGAGCATCTCTGGCTCTCGTGAAGCACATTTGGTGCACTGCATTTTAAACATGTTTTGTTTTAACGGTCATTTGTAATTTATTCTTGGGTCATTGCTCTTTTTGTTTTCCAGTTAATGTGTGTGTGTGTAGGTCTTGTAGAAGATAGACAGTCTCTGCTGAGACATTCTGTTTAACAATAGAAACGGTTCTCCTCTGTGAGCGGTTGTATAGGGTGATTCATCAAGGTGATTGTACAAATCAACACAGCCTGACCGGCCCCACATGATGCTCCCATGTGCATAGCTAGATTTATGTGTGTGTTTGGGAGATGTGTGATTGTGTGGGGTGAATTTATGCAAGCACCACTGGGGTAAAAAATGAGTAATGACATGGTGAAATTGTTCCAGAGGTTAGTGGCTTTTTTTTTAACCATATGAAGTTAACAGAGGGGTTTATTTTTGCTTTTTTTTGTAGACATCTGTGACTTAAATCAGTTTGTGATTTTGCCAGATGCTTTGTGGATGGAGGAGACACAATGTCAGTGTTGTGAAAGACAACCAACGTGGACAACAGGAAGCTTAGCATACAACAGACTACACATTTAGTTTCACCAGGCTCAGTCTTCCTGGATGTGTGTGTGAATGGATGTGTGTGTTTATACTTATGTAAACAAAGTGATGCTTTAGTGTTTGTGTGTTAGAGAAGGAGAGGGTTGGTTTTTGGGGAACGTGTGTGTGTTTTGGGGGGCGGGTTGTGTGTATGGAAGCTGTTGAGATAGACAGCAGAATCCCATTTGCACTTGTCAGTATGGGTTTGGATCAGGTCTGACCCCTGTGCTCCTCAAACCGAAGCCTGTAATGAGACTGTGAGCTCCATGTGTTAAAATCACACCCTGCTGCGCATGGGCCTCTGGTCGCTTCCTCCCCCTCTGTGTTTCCTTTTTGCATCCATCCTGTGTCTTTTCTTTACCTTCTTCTGGATTGTCTTTGTACCTTTTTATTCACCGACTCAATATCCACATTTGAGTTATAATCATATTGAAGTCACACACACACAAAAAAAAAAATCTGTGATGTTGGTTAAAGATAATTTACAGCCATTCATTGGACAGGTATCAAACCAAACTGCAGCCCCTCCCTCTGCTTGTTTTCATAACAGCTGTGCTGTTTAAATTAAACATGTGTCTTATCTGTGAAAGAGATGATTTGTAAAAGAGGAGGAGCTGTGTGTGTGTCTTCCTGTAATTGCAGAAATCCAGTTATTCTGTGCCAGAAAATACGTCGTACATCTGCGGGCTTGTTGGAGCTCCTGCAGGATAAAGGCGGAGGCTGCTCACCATATGCGTGTATTCTCTTTTGTTTATTCATAAACTTGATCATGTGCCGCCATATGTGTATTTGTCTTTGTGCGGTGAATCAGTAATGTTAGGTCAACACACAGGAGGGTTAGTAGTGGCTGATGACGAGGGTTTCAGTTGCTTTGATAACTACAGATTTCAAGGTTGGGGCAGGAGGGGTTTGCTCTGGTGCCAGGGCATGCCTGCAGTGTTTTTGGCACAGGCACATAGATGGTACGACTGACAGTTCACCAGCCATCTGATCCTTAATTTACTCTGACATGGCTGAACACAGCCTGCCCGCTACCTGTGACTGAAGAGGAAGGAAAAACAGACAAAGAAATGAGGTCAGTGCCTAAAAAGTCAAGAACAGCACAGAAACTGAGGCAGTAATCACTAGTGAAAGGATTACCACACAGAGAAGTGAGTGGTTTAACTCAACCCACAAAGCTAATAAATGAATAAATAGGGTTGTGTTATTTATTACAAAGGGCAAGAGAGGTCTAGCCCTGAGGCAGATTGAATTTCCTTCAGGCCATTTTTACAGTCTAATATATCCATCCTCATGGCTGATAATCCTGTGAGGAGTAATACTGCTTGGAATGAAGATCATTCAGAGAATGTTTATGCACACTGGAGCATTGTGAAATTACAGGCCTGGGAGTCGGTCTGTTCAATTTACTGCCTGTGCAGCACAGCTGTGGACTTTGCTCTTGAATCTTGAATAGGATGTCATTAAATTTTAATTCATCATTTTGTCTCATTTCTCTTTTTTCTGTCAAAGCATGGGGGCAACATTCAGGTAGCATTTGCAGGTCATAGCTCATTCTGCGGTACTCTGCTGTTTTTCAGTTTTAGCCTGAGCACTTAGTCACCTTTTTACACTTAAGTCACCTTTTTACACTTAACTTACATGTACAGTCAGAGTGTTGCTTGTTTAAGCAGAGTGATGGGTGACCGCTAAGCATCAAAGCCAGCTGCTGTGTGTCTATGCACACCACAGACCTACTGGCCTGTTCTCCAGATGACTACAGCGTCTCTGGGGATGTGTTTAATTGCACCCATGAGAGCTAGGAAAAGACCGTTTCAGCTGGGTGTGTTTGTTGTCAAAAAACACCTTTCAAGACCACTGCGTGCACTTATTTTTTATGTACAGGCCTGAAATGCATAAATGTGTTGTGTGCTCGTGAACACATGAGTGTGCATGCGTGATTGTTTTGCTAGGTTGTCTAAGAGGGCCCATATTTCTGCAGACTATGAAAATTGAATTTGGAGAATCCACCTAGATCGCCTTTCATCTCTCAGAAGAGTAGCTTTGCTTTTAGCCCTTCAGGCTCTACAGCAAGAAGCTGGAGTGCAAAGGGGCTTAGTGGTGTGTGCATGTTAAAATGCACATCAGTGGACACTCAGAAATATTGTTGATATGCCGTTGCAATCCACATTTCATGGCTGTCACAACACTTCTGTTAAAGACAAGTTCAAGAGCAAATTTTTGGCACCTCTCCATGAGCCACTTTGGATTTGTTTTAATGTAACACTAAAGTTAAAGCGTGTTATCATGTTAGTTATTTTGAAGATCTTTATGAATACCTGAAGAATTTTACAATTTATATCTTATGAAAAACAATAGAAGAAAGTCCCAAGATAAAAACTAATGAATACTTTTTAAATTACGTAAATAAAGTTATTCCTTCTATTAGTTACAATGAATTAATCTCCTTTGGGATATGGACCTGCTACAAGCAGATGAGCCAATGTGTATCTGCTGAGCACAGGAGTGAAAATATCTGTAAGGGTGAGTGTTTTTACCTTATCGAATTGAGCAAACAGACATATTGAAGTTCACATGCAGCATCCAGTGCACATCTGGGAGGCAAACATCTTTTTAGTTCTGTTTGTAATACCTAAAGCACAGCATAATGTGGCATAGCACACATGTTCCATCCACATGATGCACTTTAAAATGAACATCCATACAGCCTAAATGCCTTCATACAGAGTCAAACCACAACAGAACCTCAAAGTCTGATGCTGAACAAACTACAGATTTAGTATAAACCATGAAAGGACCCATTAGTCCCTGCCTCTGCTACAGCCCCTGTGTGTGTGTGTGTGTGTGTTCATTTTCCAGTGTGGCAGTCACACATATTTGAACAGATGTTTAAGTGATTCACTTTAACCTAAGAGTGTCATAAGTAATCTATGTTTGATCACAGCTTCTTTGTTATCTTGCTCTCCGGTCACCCCCCACCCCCTTGCCCTCTCTTATCTTTTCCATCTTTCTGAGTATCTGTAAAGGTTTTTTTCACCTACAAACAGCTTCTGCTACATTTAAATAGAATTGTTTTTGCACTTCTTACAAACACATACACTTTTACTAGCAGCAGTTGGACCCCACACTGGTCAAGGCTATGAGAAGGAGCTGTGTGAGTCTGTGGCGATGTCTGTGTGAAATCTACTTGATGTTTAACTTTCCTATCGGTAATCTTGCTCCTGTGGCCTGACTGAGCAGAATAAAAACTGTAAATAGCCCTTGAGGAGCCCGGAAGCAAGGAAAACACACTCAGAGAGTCTTTATGTGCTGTACACATAAGCTCACTTCTATGATTGCTGACACACACATAGTAAAAATGTATCGGGGAAGACATTAGCTGCTTGTCGTTTCTGTAGAGAGAGAACGTTTTGTGCAGAAATCTGACCTGGATAGAAGTGTTCCAGTTGGGTTTAAGAGTGGCATTTTGGTTCTTTCTGTATAACTTACTTAATATTTTCTTTCTTTTTTGTCTTTTAATGGGGGCCTGACCTGAACCCAAATGAAGCTGACTGTAATGTGTCTGTAATGTCTCATCAACCAGCACTTTGTCCACCTTACCCTTGAGGATTTGTCAATCAATTCACATTTTCCACTCAGCACGTCAGCTCTTCACAGATTCCTGGCTACTCGCTACACACTACTTCACACTGTCACTTTCAGACAGCTAACAACCATGTCAGAGTCTCCTTGTCTTCTTTCTGTCGTTCATAGACTCTTTTCCTTCCTCGCTCTCTCCATCCCTGCGTTTCATGGCAGTCACCTCCACATGCTGTTCAATCTGCAGGAGGAGGATTGTTTTACTTGTTTACAGATCTTAAATCTGTTCCTTCATCAGTGTGGCTGGTCCACTCAGATAGCATTAGCACTCTGCAACTCTGACTAATGAGCCTCCATTTTTTAGGTTGTGGTCATCAGATTGTTTCCACAGAGTGGAGGTTGGATAGCAACATGCCACCGATCCTCAATCAGCTGTCTTTGGTCTTCCCTGCCAGGCTAAAGCTGTTCAGTACAAATGGTCCTGTGGTGATCGCTGCAGCAATGCAGATGACTGCTTTGCAAAAAAGCACCTGAATGTGTTATTTTAATGTAATTCCATCATAAAATGTCCTTCATTATCTAAATATTTCCCTATTGAGCTTGTTCTTTCTGAATGACTTTATACTATCATAAAAAAAGTTATACAGATTTGAAAGTTGCTCATGTGGATGAAGAGATATCTTAATATTTTAGTTTGGTCTGGCTTGAATAGAAGTGCATTCTTGCCAGAAGATGAGTAATAGATACATGCATTACTGTCAATCAAACATACTGTCATATAATCCACAGTTGGAAATAATTGTAGCCAGTTGTTATGTGAAGGGCAATGTCCATGTGACATGAAAGGAACCACCATCCATAAATAACTGAATGTATAAAACCTCTAATCATGTATATTTTTTAACCATGTTTTTATCTAAGTTTAATGCTTAAAGTTTAACTATTCAAAAGTGAGAGTAAAGTAGAAAAGTGTGGCATCACATGTAAGAGCAAAATAAAAAAACTAATAGGCTGGCTTCTGATCTTGGCTCTCCAATATGAAAGACTACAAGCTTTTACAGTCCCTTTATGTGAATATGATACCATCTGAATATGTATATATCACATCATGTTGTGAGAGATATAGGTAACATCTTAGGATGGAAGTGAAGTTATGTGTATATATATATATATATATAT
>JBAMHV010000017.1:12905252-12915925 GCA_037177535.1 Pseudomugil gertrudae
TTTGGTGCTTTCAAAACAAAAAAACAATTATGTTTACACAAAGTATTATTTGTGTTTATAGCCATTGGTTGCTGTGCTTGAGTTTTTTTCTCTGTAAAGTATATTTATATTGTCAGAGTGCGTGTGGACATTTACGTCTACTTGAGTTTAATCTGTATTCTCTCCTCAGTGGGCCAGTCGCTTATCCTCCCTCTAGTCTAGTCTTTCATTTTATAGCTTTGCTCAATTTGAAACAGGTCTGAAACAGGCACAGCAGAGGGACCCCGGCAGCTGGCAGAAATAAACGGAAGGAGTTTTGGAGCATTGTAGCAGTGCTCCGAGGCTCTTTGAATTATAGAGATGTGGAGCGGTGGAGCAGCTGCCGCATGTCCACCCGAGGGAAGGTGCACCAGGAAATACTTTCAAGCATCAATCAGCTTGGAATGGAAGATGAAGAGGAATTAGATAGTGATGTCATAAATCCACTTTCTCCCCAGGAAGTGTGTCAGCAGTGGGAATTCTTCCAGAGGTTTCCAGAGGATGGAATGAATTTGACTGAAGCAGTTGGAGGTGGAAATCCTTCGCTGTAGGAACGATACCTAATAATTCTCAACTTTTAAAGTAATTCTGCTGTGCTTTAATGTAAAAACCTGCACAGAGTCAGTATAACAAAACATCTGCCTATGAAATGAGTTACCTCGCCTTTACTACTGTGCCAAAAGCCATTGCTTAGCTCCCTTTGATTGGAGGGGGGGGAAGAGAAAAAGTTGACTGATACTGTTAATAAACCGCAGATTTTTCCTTTGATGAATTGTAAATTAGTTTGGCATTTTTTATATGTTGAATTAACAAGGAGACAAGCATTGGTGAGTCTAGACTGTTTGCATGTCTGGAGTTCATATTCTTCAACCTTTCTGAGGTATTAGCCTACTGTAGATTCACCTAATTTAGCAAATGCTGCATTAAGGATCTAATACTCTGGGATCAGGTCCACATGTGCACTCACACAGAAAAACTTTGATGTCCAGATTTCTCCCAGAACAACAGGACACCTGCACAGACAGCACTTAATTTTTATTCTGCATGTTGTAAGAACCAGATTAATCCATGAACCTACTCTGATTAAGTGAACTATTAAAGGCTGGAAGAGGCATTTTAGCCTTGTCTAAATGTATTCCTGAACAGGCGCGTACTTAAAGGCAACACTTTTCCAAGTGTGCTCATGTTGTCGAGTCACCAAATGCATAACAAAAGATGAAGTGTTGTTGCTTTAATAACTCAGCTCTGCTGTATTTGCAGGAGCTGCAGACCTAATTGCTGCAGGAGAGAAATGTTTCTCTTGTTTATGTGTGACCCATATGTCCACATGTCTTCCCCTTTTTAAACGTCCTCTGAGTCTCATCAGCAATGACCACCCTCAAGATAAGACATTGGGAATCCGGAAGTGTGTGTGGGCGTATGTGTGTATCTGCGTAAGCACCTGTAATGAGCACCACATGTGTGTATCAGAGTCCAGGCTAATGAAGCCCAGTCCATTATTTATTTTCCCGAAGCTGTGACGCTCTGCCTGTCGATGCACCTGTGTATACACACACACACACACACACACACACGCATGCATGCACACACGTGCACCATCTGTCTGTAATGACTGTTCTCTTACATACTGCATAGCGCTACAGTCCCTCGAGTAGTCATTAGACAAGAGAGCAACGGAGGGAGAGAGACCTGTGCTTTCCGTGTAAATTTGAAAGCCAATTTTTTTGGTTTTGCTTTGGGAACGAGGGTTTGGGGGTTCAGGACAGGGTGGACACGTTATTACAAAGTGTGTTCAAGTGAGAGACACTGCACTTTTCTATACATTTCAATGTGCTTGAGCTTGTATGGTCTGAATAGTTTGCATGCTTTTTTCCTCTTCGAACGTACAAATACAATCTGATATTGAGGTTCTACTGCAGCCATACTAGCTCTTCTCACAAGTTCATCATGCAGCTTTCAGATTTAAATGAGCGACACTTTTAAAAAGACTTCTGTCTGCCACTAGGAAAACAAAACTTAATTCTAAAACCCTTTTTTATCAGTTATTTTGTCTTTGCTTATTGCAGCGTTGGTCAGCTCAGCAGGGAGGCTGCTCCCATTATATCCACAGCACTTAGCTTTCTGGCCTTGTGGCCCTACCCAAATCCCCTCTGCTGGCTCCTGCTAATCCCCTGCAATTGTAGAAGGACATGGCAGAGAAGGGGTGAGGGGGTTGAGTGTGTTGGTGGGAGAAGGCTGAAACAGAAACGCAAACGAGCAACTTAAATGCAGCTTCTTTTTTAATAGGACTTTGTAACTCCCAGTGGACTTAGAACAGAGAATGAACTTCCCTTTAACGTAATCCTCCTGATTCTGCCCAGCAGAGCGTTTTATATTCAACACCATAGCAATTTGCATTTCATAAAAAAAAATACTGGCATTTAACGCCGTTTTCTGCATATTTTATACATGTGTTGTGCTTTTCTGTTATACGAGCACGTGTGTGTATTTCATGTGTTTAAAGTGTGCGTGAGATTGTGACTCAGGTATCGGTAGTTAAAGAGGCCTCTGTGCCACTTTCTGATTCTTTAGTCATCAGGATGAACAGTTCCAGTGGGAGAACAAAGATAAATTATTGATTCATGTTTGCATGTCTCTTTTTTACAGGGAGCTGAATGGAAATAACCTCACACGCATCACCAAGAGTGACTTTGCTGGACTCAAGTACCTCAGAGTTCTGTAAGTACTCGCCTTTGTGTTCATGTGTAGTGATGAGATGTGTAGAACATTTCAGTGTTTGAGTTTATCTATTCATGCATACCTGAGTCGTGTGTAACGTTGCAACTTTGCAACAACTGGATTGTTGCTCAAATTAGCACAAACCCAGTGAAATGGCAACGCATTCGTCAAGAGTCCCACTCAGAAGTACATTAAGCTACAGAGTGCCTGCAGCTATCAAAGTAATGGACTTATCTCTAACTGTATTCTGCCAGTTGCACTGATTGTCTCGTAGACACACACTTATTTTCCCTCTGTTCCCACACCTTCACATGCTAGGTGCACACAAGCTTCTATAGACTCTCAGCCCAGTTAACACGTTCAGGTGAAGTCATTGACTCCCTCTGTGGTAAAATTAAACAGCACTTGGGATTTCAGGTAATAAAGTAGCTGTAAAAGCGTCTGTAAGCTTACGTGCGTGTGCACTCACTTGTGAGTCGAGCTTTAAGTGTTAAAATGACAGCCTGAGGGGAAGCTGTGTAGACCTGAATATGTTTTAAATGTAACACGAGCCGTGCATAATTCCTACTACCCAGCAAAGCCTGACTATTTTCAAGCCTAATCGTTACCTGCCCATCCCCCTGTCCTGTCCTGTTCCCTCTGCGTCACCTTTCGTCATCGGCCTCCCTTTATGCTCCACCTTCTAAACCCCATCTGGAGGTTAAATGCCTGCATGTCGCCAACTTGTCACGAGCAAGTAAAAAGGAAACAACTTCTTGTAGGAGTACTAAAAGCAGAACTTCTCTTGCTGTAAAGGCTCTAATTGTCCCTCACCGCCTCCACTTCAGTCACACACACACATACAGACTGCTCACGACTTAAAAATTAGCCAACCGTGTATATAAGACCGGATAAACATGTTTTAGGTTTGCTGCTGCTGTGTGTGCTGCCTCTGTGGGGCAACAGCATTAAAACTAACAGCGGGTTGACCTTTGATCCTGCTGACCCTTGGGCAACCTTTGGTAGGTAAAACACAACAGGAACAGAGGTTTATCTTTACAGTCAGTTGTCACCCATTCTGTCAGCCTAAAATCAACACAGCTGATTTACCTCCATTTATTTGACACTGGATGCTGAATTGTTCTAAATAAGCTGAAACCTTTTGTCTGTTTGCATATCTATGAAAGAAGTTGGGACAACAAAGGGGGAAAAAAGATAGAAAGGCACCAGAGAAATTGAAGGCTACATGGCCTCAGGGTGTCTGCAAAAAAAGTTTAGTAAATTCAAACTCATCACATTTTTTTTATTTCCATCTAAATTCATGAGAAAAGATCTGAAGTGAATTGCACTTTTCTCTCCATGTTTATGGAGTGTGAACAGTGATTAGCATTTATATTCGATGGGGAGGAAGCCCAGACTGCCGAGTTGCAGCCCACCGCAGGTTCACAGGAGACATGAGAGGTTTCCTTCAACACAGAACAGTTGTATAGCTAATGAAGGGACGCTCTTGTTGCTTCTAATACCACTGGACACTTTTCTCTCCTTCCTGACTTTGTGTTATTGCAACACTTCCAAAACTATCCAAGTCACTTTACGGGTGCTAGCTTTGGCAGTGTAGTTGAGCAAAAGCTGTGTTCCTGATTGTGTGGATGCATTCTATGTGTGTTTATGAACAGCTAATAGCATTAATGTTGCAGCTGGAACTCAGATGCTGCTTAGCACTGTCCCACCAGAACATCTTTTACTTTTCTTTTCAATTGTTGAGATGGTGAAACTCAAGCCGCACATTCTGATCTCTGAGTTGTTACACCCTTCGGACCACACTAGAGCTCACGCTCACACTCTGAGCCACCTTGGAAACTTTCCTGGCTGCTATCCTCGCATCCTTTGCCAAGATTCCATACTGTGCCTCCAGTACCCACCACTGCCCTCTATGTGTGTGTGTGTGTGTGTGTGTGTGTAGAGTGAGAAATGCTAAAGAATACTGAACTCAACTACATACTGTGAGAAGTCTCATCAACCAAACACCTAAAGCCTTAGCTTGAGCAATCATCAAACTCATCCATTTCTCCCTGTGTCGTTTTCTGTAGGCAGCTGATGGAGAATCAGATTACAGTGATCGAGCGTGGAGCTTTTGATGACATGAAGGAACTGGAGCGACTGTGAGTACTAGCTAGGGTTTTCTGCTGAAAGGCAGAACACATTATTTCCTTTTTTAAAAAACCCACACATCTGTTGATCTGCTTTCTGTACTTGCATCGGTTGAGGGTAATGAGAATAACATTAGGCACAGGTTGTATAAAAACTCCGGCACTTCCCCGTCAATCTTTTGTGGTTTGATGGTGCTGAGAGGGTACAGTGATGGCTGGGAGTATTTTTTATTAGCTTTGCCTGGCAGGAATGCCCTCTGTGGGATATGTGGGCTTAAAAGGCCTCCCTCACCACAGGCCTTGGCTCATCTGGACAGCACCAGGACTCCTCAACAGCTTGTAAAGTGGCTGGGAAAACACACAGACAAACACAATCAACCACATCTCAACCAGCTCATTAGTAAATCAATTGTGCTACCCACACGGAAACCTGCACAGCAGATGACTTTATGGACACACACCCTCCCAGGCAGATACGGTGGTTAACGTATAAAAAGTCTTTGCTGTGATCTGAAACCCACATTTACAATTTATGTTACCAATATCAAGGCAGTGCACACCTCTCCTCTTCTCTATATTCAATTGATCCAAACATTTACTAGTAATTTCCATGTGCTAGACCAATCTGGAAACTAAATGGCTCAATTTTTGTGTGTAAAAGGCACTTACCCACCAGCATTTATAGTACACACAGAATAACTTTAACATCTACAATGCTCTAAATCTCCTGCTCAGCTGGTCGGACACTTTCCTTAGTGTATACCGAGTCCCAACATCTGCATGATATTGGCTTGCCTTTCACATTTGCAGCCTTTTGGTGCTGTTGTATTCACTCCTGTGTGCCTCCAATGGGCCTTTCAGTGAGGAGAGAGTTGTGGTTTCCAAAAGATTAGCAACAGTCTGTTCCTCATTGTCTTAATTGTAAAGCCAGTGAGTCTTAGATGTTAACTGTTTCACATGGAATCGCAAGGGTTTTAACTTGCTCATCCACCTAATTCTACTTGAACAATATAATATTGATAGCCTTGCCCAGATTAAAAAAATCATGTTTATATGGAACAGAGGGTAGCCTCAAATGGAAATGTAGTTTTTCTGTTGTTTGGGGGGAATGCTATATTCCACAAGGCACAGCATTGTAATTTAACTGTACTGGGACAATTTACAGCAACGTCTCTGACTAGTTTTATTCCCCTGAACTTTCAGTTGGATATTTATGTGACATTCAGAGCACATTGAAACACAATAGCCTGTGGCTAAGCTGATTCTATAGCACATAGAAAAAAGATTGTTCACAGCCTACTCACTCAAGGGCACGCATGCAAACTCACTGGTTGATCGCACGTCTTCCCTGCCGCAGGCGGCTGAACCGTAATCAACTGCAGCAGCTTCCCGAGTTGCTGTTTCAGAAGAACCCTGCCCTGTCTCGACTGTAAGTACAACCAATTTGTTTCTTTGATTTGTTTTTATTTTCACATGATTACATACAGTTGGTTTCTCATTTCTGACAGCATACACAGCATTCCCTTTATCGTTAAACGTAAATAGAAACTGTGAGAGTCATTAGTTTGTCAGATCATATGATAATAAAATGAGCTCTTATTTGTTGGGTCTTGCAGCCAAGTCACCTTGTTACTCTGCCTACGAAAGAATTCACTGGTGGCAAGTAGTTTGATTCAAGCAAAGAGACATGACCAGGTGAAAAGGTGTCCGTGATACCTGAATTAGGTTAATTTGGTTCAAGTCCTCAAAGTCCTCTCTGCCAGTGGACTCCTCCTCCATCATATGAATGATGACCAGTCCCACACTGTCACACACTCACACATCATTCTGCTCATTCATGCAGTTAGACAGTCCCACAGAACTTTTATTCACATCTGCTGCAAGGCTTAACAGATCTGTTTCTTCTTTTTTCTTTCTTTGGGATAATCATTGTCCTTGTTACCAGCTGATCATTCCAGCTCGCATTTCAGTTTAGATTACCTGGAGCATCTGGGAATAATGAAACAGTGGGACATGGAAAAATCATTTCCCTCCTGTCTATCCTTATAGTGGAACCACTAACCAATGACCCCAGTTTCAGCCGTCCATATGTTTATCCTATGTTTGATGTTTAACACCATCTTGAATCTATCTGTCACTTCCTGGTAACTATCCCCCCCATGTTACCTATTTTTATGCCAAAACTGGCCTCCACAGCTGAAGGGCAAAGATCGCTAACACTGGGCAGGACTAAATTGTCTGTCTAGCTGGAATTAGATGCGGAGCAGGCCGAGGCCTTCCAGACCAGTGGACAGCCTTGAACAAGTGTGATTAGTCCATCTGGAGCAGCAGACCCTGCCAACAGCCAGAAGATTGTGCTAACACAGCTCTGGTGTTCTTCCAGTCTAACTTCATGGTCATTATTCTAAACCAGGAGCTTTTCTGCTATAATCTAGAGAATAGTACATTCTTTAACATTGCTCAATCGATTTGCTATGTCTCTGAGTTTACGCTTATTTGTTCTTCCTTGACTGGATGAAATGGAGCTTGAAGCTTTTCAGGTGTAGAAGTGCCATGAGTTTAATCTTTTTAACTATGGTACAATCAAGGACGATGAAATTGATAATAACTCAGTTTTATGGTGCATGTGGATGATTGACAGATGATACTTAGCTAAAGACTTCCAGTGCTTGTTAAAGCTTAATACTGGCAATGTGGGATTTGAAACAAAGGTTTTTGTTTCCTTAGGTGTGTCTTAAATCTAGTGTGTCTGGACCGCACTTTGGCTTCTGGTTGCAGTCTGAAGCTGTTGGGTTACAGCCTCACTGTGCTCTCGCCAGCAGCTATTAATGGACTTAAAAGGTCCTCATCTCCCAGTGGAAGAGTTTTGATGGTATTTTCTGTGTATATTTGCACATGTGTCTGTGGGTGACTGAGAAAGACACACAGATGGAGAGTCAGAGTAAGTTTGTGTGTGTTTGGGGAGGTGTCTTTGCACTTGCTCAAACAGCTCACAGGGCCTTATTAAGGTCTACCTTTATGATTCCAACAAGTACGGTTAATGTGAAAGCCTGATGCCCTCAGGTGAAGCACTAACCCAAATGGTTTTTCTTCTCTTGGAAGTAGGATTAATTGCTCCACTTCTCCTTCTTCTTTACTTTTGCACTATTGCCGTCTCTTTCTTTATTTTGTTGCACTCAGTCTGAATTGGGGCCTTTGAGGAAATCTTGTAAAACAAAGTGGCTATTTGTCGTAGACATCCGGCTGAGGGGACAAACAGAAATAAGGGCAAAGGGACAGAGAAGCGAGGGATATAGCAGATGAGATTGTTGTTCTCATTAAACTTAAGAGGAAAAGCTACCGGCTTAATAAAAGGCTGTTTGCTAAATGAGCAGCAGAGTGTTGTTTAGCAGGAAGTTTTTTAACTCTTCCCATGCAGTCATTAAGCTAACGGGGTAATGAGTTTTCACTACAAAGAGTAGATGGAGAATTAATGCAACTGCCCTTGCTGTGGCACTAAATTTGGAAAAAGGGCTCCACTAAAAATGACAAAGATTAAAAAAAGAGCAAAGAAAAACACATTTTCATATGCAGAGATAATTGTTTTTCCAACTAGTTCTGCTAAAGCTCAAATCTTTTCATGTGCAGATACATGTGCACATAGCAGATTGTAAAAGTATATATTTTGAGATTAGCTTTCTGCTTTCTGTTTGAGAGCTTACCTTTCCATGTGCACATCTGCTCCACTGCATTTTTGAGATATAGACACTGATGTATGAGGGGCAGAGGAAAGATAATTATAATTGATTGAACATGATTAGAGATAGTTAGGGTTGTTAAAGCTGTCTGTGATGGATGGCAACAACAAGAAAGTATGGGAAAGCTACTGCGTAGGCGAGAGGCACTGTATAAACAATAACAGTGAAAATAGAGTTGCATTCATTACCGTTAACAACCTGTTGCCCCTCACCTACCACCCTTGACATCTCCTCATCCCACTTCCACTGCACTTCAGATCTGTAATCTACTCATCCGTGGTTGTAATTAGTGTCTTTTCGCAGTGGGAGAGCTGGAGGAAGGAAGGGCTGCAGGATGAAGGGGAAAGAAGCATAGGTGAGCAGATTGGGGGGAGTGGAGAGCAGTTAGCCTGGTAACTGGCCCCAGGGAATAGCATCTGGTTGCAGCTCAGGATGGGTGGTTGGAGGGGGAGGTAGAGGGTCATTTTGTGGTTTCTGATTGCCATGTTGCTTCTTACTACCACAAACAAATACTGGCAACAACACGGGTTTGTTTGAAGGGGTGTTGCTTTCATTAATGTGCCACCGTGGGGTAAGGAGGATAACTGTGAGAGGATTTTCCTTGTGAATCATCCCAGGAGGTATGAAGGAGGAGCAGGAAAGTGGGAAGGGTGTGTTAGTAGGCTACCTGCTCTACAGGGGAGCTGAGGAAATCCTGGCCGAGCATTAGAGGCGGGGGCGTGTCTCGTCACTCTTTAAGATGCTTCGTTTTTTAGTTTCAAGTTAATACTTAGCAACGGGTGTCTCGATGTACACAAAACACAAACACACATGCTGAAGAGGACTGAGACATTCACACACACTAAAAAAGGCAAATGTAAATAACAATAATTAGATACAAACTCACACAGAATAACGTTATAATTACAACTCTGTGTTAATGTGTGGATGGTTTGCACGCACGAGGGATTACATTCTTTATATGGCCTTGACTGCAGATAAAAGAGCTGCTACACTGTGTGTTAATGCGCCGCTGCCTCCTCTGTGTTTGTGTTTGTTGATCGCTTGATGCTTAGGGAACAGTAGCTCAGTGTGTGAAAAAAGAGTTGTTTCAGGGAAGGAGGTCTAGAATAAATAATGTGCGCTATCATTAAACCTATAAATCATTTCTCTGTCGCCGTATTCCAACTTGTTTTTGACTTTGTTGTCATTCAATAAGCAGCTTTTTCTATACTTCTCATTTCTGTCAGATTGGTTGGCTTGTAAACTTGCTGTGGTGTTCCAGGACTTTTGGTGCCACAAAGCAAATTAACTCTTTTGACATCAACGTTTTGTGTATAACTGCATAAAAGACCGATGTGAATGTGGTTTCTTTTTTCATTCTTTCTACTCCCGACTGTTCTTAAAGTGTTTGTATAACACTGTGTTGTATTTGTCTCTGCATGTGAGTGTGTGTGTGCATCTGGCAGGCAGTTAATGCTCGAAGCTGGTCTTGTCGTTTCCCTTTCTTTGTCTCCGCTGATGAATGATCTGCCTCGGTGTGCTTTCTCTCTCTCTCTCTCTCCCTTTCCCCAAGACGACTGTTTGGGCCCCCGCTTGACAGTAGTCCCCATGGCAACTCGTCTTTATCAGGAGGTTTCTGCGCCATCAGTGGCAGACATCCTGATTTTCTTGACTGTGGTTTGTCTGACGCTCAGTAAATACTGACAAGTCCAACCTCAGTGACTTTAGAAGGCACAATAAAAGCAAAACATGGCTTTATAAGTTAAAACAAAACTATTTTTCACTCACCACCATTTTTTATACAGTAGATAAATCTGCTCACACTTTTACACGTCCATCTCTGAGATATGTGGTTCATTTAGGATCCACTTATGAAAAATGTTACCAAAACTTCTTTTTTCTGGATCAAGTGTCACTTTAATGATGCTGTGAGGATCATCATTAACAACAGATCATAGTAAGGATGTCTAGCACTGTGGCCTCACAGCAAGAAGGTGTGAGCGGGACTTCAGCCGGGATCCTTTCTGTGTGGAGTTTGCATGTTCTCCCCGTGTTAGCGTGGGTTCTCTCCGGGTTCTCCGGCTTCCTC
>JBAMHV010000017.1:12916025-12943146 GCA_037177535.1 Pseudomugil gertrudae
GCATGTTCTCCCCGTGTTAGCGTGGGTTCTCTCCGGGTTCTCCGGCTTCCTCCCACAGTCCAAAGACATGCACCTTGCGGATTAGCTGATTGGAGACTCTAAAAATTGCCCATAGGAGTGAGTGTGTGTGTGTGGTTGTCTGTCTATCTGTGTTGGTCCTGGATGGACTGGCGACCTGTCCAGGGTGGACCCCGGCTCTTGCCCATTGACAGCTGGGATCGGCTCCAGCCCCCCCACTGGGATCAAGCGGTAGAAAATGGATGGATGGATAAGATAGCAACACAGAAATTTATGTCACAGGTGCACACTGTTCTTCCTTGGTTTTCTGGTTTTCATGGTGAAAGTGATTATTTTTATCCTAACCATCACACAAGACTGACATTCTACAGGTCAACAGCTGGTTTCCGTTGCAGGAGCAAATGCATAGAGTGACTCATCGTCATTCACCTGGCATAACCAGTCTCAATCAGACCAGCGATTCTTCCCTCCATGGTTCAGCAGACACAACAGATTTCCTTTTACGCCGCTTTTACCAGCAATATCTTTAAATGGATCTTCAGTTCCCTTTATTGTTAATTATCTTGGTTTCAAATTAGTTCATTAAAACATAAACAAAACATCTATTCAGTTAGAAATTGAATGGTAAATATCAGTTTTATTTTTCTTTGCTTTGGGAGAACTACCCTTGTTCCAAGCAAATAAATGTAGGGCTAAAGTGGTGATTACTTAGCGGCCAACCTAAAAAATACCTGGCAGGCCTTAACTCATTGCCCCTGCCCTTCTTCCTGCCCCTGTCCTTGTCAGCTGGTAAAAGTGGCTTTTATGGCTTGTCACTGTTTTCTTTACGAGTCGGACTGTGTGTGAGAGAGAAATGCAGACCAAACCATGTGAGGAGAGCGGAAGCCAAAAGGGGGTAATTTAAAAACCACTCTGCCATCTGAAATATTCACAACCGCAGCACAAAGGGGAGTAAGAAAGAAAGAGGCCAAAGAACAGACAGAAAAAGGGAACAAAGTTGGATACGAGAGAGGAGAGATGGTCGGAGGTGCAAAGAGGAGTGAAGATGCAGCATAAGCAGGAGTGTTGGGGGGGGGACACACCAGTGTTTATATTTCTTAACGATTCTGTATCCTTCCTCATAAATAATTAAACAGATGGATTGAGGCTTGTTAAATATTCACACTAAAGCGCTAGGACATCAGGGGTCTGTGTGTGTCTTTGTCCAACGTCTGGTACACACTGCTTTACATACACACTCCTTCCATATCTGATGCTCTAAATATTCACACAAGCAAACAAGCATGCACACAAGTTCTGCTGCGATGACCATCTCCATCATAAACGTGCACGTTTATGTGAGTGTGTGCGCAAAACATCTTTACACTGGGGACAGGTCTGGTCATTATGAATTGATATAGCATGAATAAGACATCACAGTGTGGTCTAGATCCGTCATGAGTATACACACACAGGGATTTCACTAGCAGAGCTGCTGATGGGGGGGGGGGGGGCGCTCCTCTTCCCCTCTGAGCGGCTGCCGGCACTTTGCCTCTGTGACGGCTGGCTCTGCTGCCTTTAGATTGGAACTGACACAAACGGGAGAAAAGGCTACCCTCATGTGCTCATATCCACACACAAACACATTTACACATACACTTACTCTGGAATGTCAAAGCAGGGATTGAGGAATGCTGCAGCCACATTCCCAGAATAACAACCAGTGTGGTACTTGTAGGTTAATCCTGTTTGGGGGTGTTTGAACACACACCTTGTGCTATTTTTTTGCTTACATATATGCTCTGTAGTCAAGAAGTATATATGTAGTATCATCCAACAGTCATAATAGTGTGTAGATTCTCTGTGATGGGTGTTTCCTTCCTCGTTGCATCTGTCCATCTATTCACGGTTCATTTTGAAATCTGGCGATTCGATCAGCTCTATCTGCTCTGGATCATCATCTGCAAGGGTAGTGTGTGTGCTGCTTAGGAAGAAGAATAAAGTATTTGTGTGTATTCTGCAGTTATGAACTGTTAGGGTCTGGACAGTAGACTCTGGAGCTCAGCATTGGAAGTAACCCAAGCAAACCCAAACAGCCTCTCATCTTATGGGTGGGAAGAGGAGAAAGAGTTCAAAAAGTCTTCCTAATATCCTGCAGAGCAGGAAGACACACATGCATGCCCAGCAAACCCACACACACACACACACAGTAAAGGATTGTTCCTGCCCTACCTGTTGGCCTCAGGCACAATCTCTGATAGAGATTTTTATTTAAAAACAAACAAACTGCGAGGCAGAATATGTCTGCACACACACACACACTATGCCACTGAATGGACACACACTTTATCCTCCTTAGGATTTGCTGCTGTACTAGACAACCCATGAAGTGCTCCGACACAGGCTGTTTGCCATTTCTTAGCAAGCAGAAGACACAGAGAAAAAGGGCTGGAAGGTGAAAAAGTAAAAAAAAAAGCAATTAAATCGGATTCAACTGGCAAAAGTGGGGTGCAATGGATGGAAGGAGATTTGTGGATTTTTACAGTGTATGTAATTATAGGCTTTCGGGTGCATCTCTTTATCCTCTGGAAGAAGAGACTCCTTCCTCTTATTCCTCCTCCCTATGGCTGTGCTTTTGTTTGTTTGTGCAAATGTGTGTCTCTTCTGTCTGTGGTGAGCATTCTTAGGACTTCATACTTAGTGCACCTCCAGGCCTGTTGTTCTCCAGACTCCCCAGGCTACAGAGCGGGTGCTACTGGGTGTTTGCATAAAGATGCTGCCTTTGCAGCAGTGATATTGCTCGGTATGCGTCCTGCATCCCTGACACATCCAAATCTGAAAGGAAACAATAAACTTACTATTGACGCATCCCAGGGACACGACTCGTTTCCCATGAAAAAATGTTACATTGTGAACAACAACTTGTGTTGTAATAAGTGTTTACAGCAGACCATGCGCTGTGTCAACAGTTCGAGCTTCCAAGAAACATGCAGACATGATCCCTGTATGTTAGTCACTACCAAAACAACTAGCCAGTCACTAAGGATTTCTTTTCAACAATTAAAAATACTGTAGATGTTTTACATTTAGGGGATGCACTGTAATGAAAAAAGTAAAACGTACTTTGGTGGCAGTGATGAAAGCTACTCATTTCATTAGGATCACATGTTTAGCTTCAAACATGATCCTGGTTTAAAGCAGAAGAAGGTTAACGCAAAAATGCCACAGAAGATAAAATAAAAGCTGTTGCTGATCATCAGACAACCGCAGCTGTACATCCTGCTTTCACTACTTCTGCACTCGCGCCTCAATAAGATGCTCTCATGTAATGTTAAACTAAATTAAGTTGAGAGTACTGCAAGTTAATTTGATTAGCTAATTTAATTATTTTAGAAACAGAAGAATATAATAAATGGAAAAAATTATTTTTTTTAATCGAGTACATTTTAATTTTTCAGTGACCCACTCAAATCGTCACCTGTGGGTCCTGGGAACTCATTACTCATTCACCCCTGAGACCAATCAACATTGCTATTGGTTATTGAGATTAGGGCTGTTCAGGTCAAAGGTGAAAGAAGCCAAAATGGTCTCCTGTTTGAACTTGCTGATTAAAAAATCTTACTTTTCCCTGTTAAATAATATAAATGAGCTGTGGCCTTTCAGTAGCTGCTTCTTAGTTTCCAAACCATTTCTTTACACAAGCTCCAACAGAGGAGAAATTGACCTATGAGTGCATGTATACATTGAACTTATATGCATGAAACACTGTGTAATTTTTAGATTAAAGCATTTGTTATTAAAATAACTTTTTTTGTTATCATAAATGTACTTTTAAAAGTACCAACACACACAGAAAAACAACCATGCACACTCACTCACTCCTATGGGCAATTTAGAGTCTCCAATCAGCCTATCCCCAAGGTGCATGTCTTTGGATGGAGGAAGCCGGAGTCCCACGCTAACATGGAGAAAACCCACGCTAACACAGGGAGAACATGCAAACTCCACACATAAAGGTTCCTGGTTGGACCTCCTCGAACCAGCAACCTTCTTGCTGTGAGGCCATAGTGCTAACCAACTGCGCCACCATGCAGTTGGTTAGCATAAATAAAATATATTTCCCAAAAGTGCAACACCTTGTTAAACATCTTATTAAATATTCTTTGAAATAAACAAGTGTTATTATGGGTCTTATGGGCATTTTTTTCACACAGTAACATCCACATACTTTCCTGTGTTTGTTCATTCACATTTATTGTGCATGGTTTGTAGCTTTCCTCAGTAATTAATGGCATACACAGCACCTGAGAAATCAAGTTTAAGCACTCATTTCATTTAGATGTGTTATCTTCGGTCTGTGTAACCTTCCCACCTCCTCCACCAAAATGCTTTTCCTCTAAAATAAAATGGCATCGGTGAGAATAACAGAGTAAAATCTGAGTTCCAGCACAAATGCCTGCTTGCTTTCTTCTCTCTCAGTACTCTCCTGCTGCTATCACAGCATGCAGTGGTGATCTCATTAGCCTGGGTATATGTGTATTTCTGTTGTGCAGATATTTCTTTTTAGTGAGAAACAGTATGGTGTTGTGTGCAAGGCGCGTCTTTCCTTCTTAGCTTTGTGCAGTTTAACAAGGAAGCACTGGGGGATGGAATGGATTTCTCCTCCCTGCTGCTTCAGGGATGGGCATAGATGCACATGCCTGCCCCACCCAAGCAAAGCTTCCTGAAATGAGTGCAGCATCTGAGATAGCACCAAGCCTGTGTGTGTTTACCTGTTGTTTAGTCACGCCAATCTGACACCTACAAGGGAGCAAAGAGGAGACACATTGTATTGATTGGAGAGGAGAGAGTCACAGAGAGACAGAAAGCACAGTTGGAAAACAGAAAGTATGTAAGCGCCAAGCGGTAAGAGAGAAATGCCAGAGATGGATATAAAATGCATAAAAATTATTTTTAATCTCTTGATCTGGAGCTGCAAAGAATGAGATGGTGCAGTTTGTGATATTGTGAATACTGCTTTAATAATGTGACCTGAGATCAATGAATATATGGTGCTATATATCTTAGCACCATATAGGAAATACTTCAATCAGAACAGAAACAAACACAATAATCCAGCAAACTGCTGAAAACCAGGTCAATAAACACAGATAGAACATAAACAAGACAGAGGTGACACTAACCAGGTGAACTGATGAACAGGAAGAATAGCTGGATCCAACGTACATGGAAAAATTATATAATAAAGCCGGAAACCAGAACATAAACACAAAACCTCACCAACCTTAACAAATAGTGAAGGCTGTTCCACTTCTGCACCTCATCAGTTGTAGCATTTCCTTTTTTAGTTTGCCTTTATGTCAAAATGTATTTGCTTTTAATATTGATATCGTGATAACTATATGATTTCTACATAGTCTGCAGCCCATACTTAACATTAAATGTGGATTTTGGAATGGTTTAAAACCTTTCTATGAAATCTAGTGTATAGTGCTGCAATTCAATCGAGGAAATAGATCTGCTGAAAGAGGGTAAAATGAGTTAGAGAGCAATAGAAGGACCTTAAAGTGACAGACTGTGCCTGGGAAGCAATAAAAAGTGTGGGGATATAGTAAGTGAGGTTGGCAGATAAAGGGAAAGAAAGAAAAAGAAGTACAGAGAAGAAAGATTGCCCTCATTTGTAGACTTTGAAAGGATTTTCATCTCTTCTCATCTATGTGGCTGTGCTGGGAGACAGCAGCAGAGTGAACCAGGGGCACCTGCAGGAGAGCATTAGCCAAAAACTCCATTATCACTTCAAAGCTGGACTCTGCTGGAGGAGGCCAGGGTGACACAGAGGCCTGACAGAGGATGAAACATGGCACAAAGATAGGAGTAGGAGGCTTCCTACTTCTGTCAGCTTTGCCCATTTCCCCTCCATAATCTCCCCGCCCCCTTTTACTCTCATTTACTTCCTGTCTGTCATCTGTTTTGTCTTACCTTCTTTATCACTGACCTTTCAAATTCCCATCCATCTGATATTTCCTCTCTATATCTTACCTGCATCTTTAACACCTGGGTGCTTGGACAGTAAGCCCAGTATGAGATCCTTTTTTTATTTTATTTTTTTCCTCTGGCTGAATTTCATCATCTTCGCTTGGCTTATAAAAGGCCCGGGGAGTAAAAGGCCTGATGAGCCCCAGGCTGTGATAATGAGCTAGCTGGCCCTTTCATGTGAAGATCAATCCAATGGCTAGAGGGAGTCTTATTGGTTCTGGTGTTAGTGGAGTGGATATTACCCAGCACAGGATTGTGGCTTGTAGAATAGAAGGCCCAGGCCAGATCTGGAGATACAAACTGTTCCCATGATGTCCAGACAGCCCAAAACCAGACACAAAGACACACAACTTTCAAAGGATGTAAGTTATAGCATTCCTCTGTCGAACGCATTGTACCAGGGACCTTTACTGATATTTACAGGCCGCAGAAGGTCAGATACCTTAAGCGGGACAACAGTATAGGCCAGAAATCAATAGCAGACACACAAACTCATTCAACATTTTCTATTACTCCCTGCTTGCTCGGTGAGAGTGTCAACACCTCATAAATTTGCCATCTGAATAAGTGGAAGGAAAAGAATGCATAGCAGATGGATGGTTACACAAAGTCTGATGCTCTTTAATTTGACTTCACCGAGAAGCAAGCTGGCCATTCCTAAGAAACCAATGCATAGATGTGTATGCATCTGCCAATCTCTAATGCAAAACCACACATCCTTATTGGTCTGACCCTCTGACACCTTCATGATGCTCACAGACGGGGATCTTATATTGCCTGCTTGTTAATAAGTATTATTGTTGCAACTAATGTAATTATTTTCCTGCTTGACAGATTTAGCATGAGGATTTCTGTACGTGGTTTAGAACATAGAGGTGTATTTATGCAAAAGTTTTACCGAGTCTATCTGTTAATATGCATGCTTTAGAGGATATGCCTACAACTCTATAGAGTTTAATAAAAATTCCTAACAAATTAGAGACCAACAGCCTCTTCGCCTCCCAACACTAGCTTCATCTTCACCCTCGCTTCAGTCTTTCACTCATTGATCAATAAAACATATTCCATTTCTATTTAAAAAATACCTCTGGAGTAGTAATTTAAGTTACAGAAGAAGCATCTAATTAAAGTGGTTTACTGACAGAAGCTCTGGCTGGAGAAGATGGCAGAAGCTAAAACAAGCATCAATATGTGATAAATCTTTCAGTGAAATCATTACCGCTTGAGGCAGTCATCTGGATGGGCTTTATTCCTCTCATTCCATTTTCTTTTTATAGTATAGCTGCTAATAGTTTCTATGGAGACTGATTTGGCAGAGTGTTGTTATGCTGTGTGTGGCCCCTCAGCAAGCTAACCTTCATTCACCTTCCTACCTGTGTTTCTGGATATAAAAAGCTAATAGGTAGTGATACATCTGTTGTAACACCTTCACTGCTCCCGGGCGGTGAGATTGAGAACTTATAAAAATGAGTAAAGTCGAGGCTTTTGGATGTCTGTCTGGTCCATCAGAAGAGCAGATGCTTTAATATTTTCCCTTTACATTTGTTTTGGCTTGGCTTCTTCCCCCAAAGTCCCGTTATCCATTCAGCTGATATGGAGAGAGCGATGGAGAAGAGAAAAGGAGAAGTCACATTTTCCCTTTTTCTACCACAAGTTGTGAGAGTGAGTTGAGCGTTGTTGAACGGAGACATCCAGCAGGGTTAGAGAAGCACTGCCTTGTTTCCCAGGAAGGCACCTTCTTTGTGACATGGTTAAAGATGTGTCCTAACACCATTCCCATCACCCTCTCCCCACCTTGGCTCCCATCCCTCCATTGCTCCCTCCATCCCTGGAGAATAGCCTGCTCTTTGCTCAAGCCATTCCGTCTCCTTGGAGCTCATTGTTCCACGGTTGCTAGGCGATAGCTGGGGCCTCATTTGGTGGGGAGCCCGGGTATTTGGTACGGGGTCAGGGCTGACAGAGGTGATGTGAAGGTGTGTGTGCATGTTTGTGTATGTGTGGCAATGCACAGGGTTGTGTGCACACATTGTTAGCCATCAAAGTGTGTGTGTGGGTGCATGTATGTGTGTGTGTACGTGTTTGGTTAAGGGTCAGGCGTGACAGCGTCGATACAATAGCGTAGGGTGTGACCAACCCCTCCTTCACTATTTATTAGCCTATTCAATCACCCACTCCCCTGTTCCAAGCCAGGCTGGTCCAAGAGGCAGTGGAGCTGTCAGTCAACAGCTAGGGGGAGGGACAGAGGGGGGTATCCCAGAAAACATAATTAATGAGTAACACTAGAGCTGCTGTATTGCTCTATAGAGGAAATTAAAGAAACAAACAGCTGCTGCTCATGCAATTACACTGAATAGACTACTGCCTTTGAGTTGCCACTACTGTTCCAGACACTGACACCTGCTCTCTCTCTCTCTCTCTCTCTTTCATCCCTCACCTTCCTCCGTCTCTTACTCTCTGTTTTTTTTCTTTTTATACAAACTGTGTGTTCTTCTCATCCTGTAAAACACACACCGGGGGAGAGCGTTTCTGTCAGTCGCCCTCTTGAATTCCGATCCTCAGTCGTCAAGCTAAATGTGGCTGGTTCTGTGTTGGAGTGGTTTTCAGAAGCGTTCACCAAACACACACATGCATACAAACCATTGGTATTGTTGCACAAACTGAAGCACCTATCGAGTGAGTAAGAGCGGTGAAATGAACAAAATGAAGAGGGATGTTTTTAGAAAATGAGCTCCTTTTATGCATGCAACTTCAGGAGTAGCTACAGATCCATGTGTTCCAGTACCAGTCAGTTTTACTGTGCATCCATGAGCCCTGAGAGCAAAACCATCAATGACTCCTTTACCCTCCAATTAAGCTCCATTAAGGATGACTCACTGTCAGTGTTATGTGTCTGTGAGTCATCAGTGTTTTATTTACATGCCACGGGCAAACTTTTCATCCCCTTCCCGTCCTACCCTCTCCTTTTTGTCTTCCTTTTTTATTAAAGGATATCACAGTTGTCCAAACAAAAAACAACTAGCACCCAGAGTGATAATTTTTCAACGATGTGCAGAAAAGGAACAGGTCTGTGTTTGCAGTGTGCAGAAAAAGTAGTCCCTCTGGAATCAGATTTTTTTTCCTGCAGCGTCTGCATGTGTGTGTTCCAGAAGCAACCATGGATCAAAAATCATCCCAAATTACCATCTAAATCACTGCCTTGTGCTCTCCACACTGGGAATGAGTCAGATGGAATGTGATGTTCTCACCTGCGCTGTAAGTGATAGCCGGTATAAAGCGGATCTAACGTGCCCATGCAGAAAGAGGTCCATAAGGCTTGTTGCTGTTGGAGGGAATACCTGCACTGAGAGGCAGGGTGTGTCAGGCCTTTCAGGGTTCACAGCTCTGACATAACCGCAGCGGTAATGCAGAAGAAAATGACTCCAGAACCAGGTATATACAGCAAACTTGGAAGCAGTCTGTTGCCATTAGTCTGTATCGTTTCTAAGACTTGTGCATTTGCCCGGAAGAGTCATTAAGGAATTACAAAGCAAGAGAGGACTGAGATTCATATCCATGCTATTCATCAAACAACTTATTGAACACAGATGAGGTATTCATTTAGTGGGTTGGCTGAATTCAGCTGTTGGGCTGCATTAATGTGGTGTTGACCCTGGACCACAGCATGCACTGCTGTCAGTGTGGCTTTGTTAGTAGTGCTGTAACCTTTCTTTGTGCCTGTGTTCAGGCCTGTAACCTTGCTTTGTGTTCCTGTGTGTATCAGGGTGTAGAGTGACTCCCCTTCTCCATAAATCACTGTCAGATTCCAGTGGTACGAAACAAAGCCCTCACCAGAAGCTCGGGTGATGAGCTTGTTGATGTGTGTGTACCCTTAACATTCATGTGTGTCAAGCCTGTTGCCCTTCATTTACCAATGAGTGCCTGAAAAGTTTATGAAAATTCATTGAGTGTGAGATGAGCTTCTTTCTTCAGATGAATATTACACAAAATGCAGCACAGGGCGACAAATCGCTTCATCGACTTGAAGGAAGGAAAGAAGGAAAAAAGGGGTGGAAAGATAAGAGTGAGGGAATAAGGTTGATCGCTGGTGCGTGATGGAATAAACTGCTGGATTTCTGTCACTATATTTGTGTGTGTGTGTGTGTGTGTGTGTGTGTGACACACAGGGGTCTAATAAATAAATTATGTTTGAAATGAGAGCAGCTCTCTGTAGACCATCTCCACATCATGAGAAGTGCTTGTTTACAACTCATCACAGTCATATGCAGCATACTCTCTCTCTCTCGCTCTCTCATACACACACACACACACACACACACACACACACACACACACACACACACACAGAAGCTTACATCTATGGTGAAAATGTACTGTTGCTCTCCTTTCTAGGAACATGTTTCTCTTGTGAGCCTCCAAGTGTGTGTTCCCACTCTCAGACTTTTCATTGCATTGCAGTCTGAGTTCCCTCCATGTTGATGGCGAAGGGATGGGAAGCTTTACAGTGCAGGCCAAAGCAAACACTCTCACACATGCATATAAACACCTGCCTTGTGAGAGAAGCTGGAGAGCATTAGTGAGCTCCACAGAGCAAACATAGTGATAAAGGCTGGATTTGGGCAAATTCTAATGGGAGGAAGCAGAGAGGCAGGGAAAGGATTTACCCCAGTATCCCCCTGCAGGCCCGGGCACGACTGAAGCCCCCAGTTTTGTTACTAAACAGTGTGTGGCGCTGACTCACAGTTCCTGTGTTTGCTCTACGGGTTGTCCTAACATATCATTACTTCTCTCAGGAAAGGCAGCCTTCTCCTCGGGAGAGTTGGCTGCCGCCTTGCCAGACAGTCTGACCTTTTACTTTCTCCCAACGGTAAATGAAGCCATGCCATCCTCAATGTGCACATGAGAGGTGGTTGGGTGCTTCTGATAGAGAGAAAGGGAGCTCTGTGGGCAGTTGTCGCACTGTGGATTCCCACAGTTTAATTGTTTTTTTGGACGTTTTTTAAACATCCCATTTCTAGGCAACTGAAGCAAAGGTCAAAATAGAGGAAGGAAGAAGAGAACACGAGACAAGAGGGAGATAGAGAGACAGAGAGACGGGGTGATGGCAGGGGATACAACAGTGGAATGCTGCAGTGGTTTTAATTACAGACAGAAGAAAAGGCTTTTTAAATATTTAGAGTGCAGATCTCTCTGGCTGTGTTTGTGTGTACGAAGCTCTCTGTTTTGTGCATGTGTGTGAGTATGCATGTGCAAAGCAAGACTGAATATGTGTATGAAGTAGTTAAAAGCATCAAAAGCTGACCCTGCTAGAAGTTTACATTACATTTGTATACTTAGAATTTATGTTGTATTGACAATATGCACATAAGCTGCAGCACGGAGAGTTAAGTTAGCTAAGCAGCTGCTAAAATACATCAATAAGTTCTTAGTAATTTGAAATCTCAGATCTTGACAGTGTGGGTCATGTTGTGACAGAAAAGCCTGAACTCTTGTGGATTTAACTCTGTTTAGCTGCATATGTCTAACTGGTGGTAGAGTGCAAAAACAGGAGCCATGATCTCCTAATCATTAAACAGAGACCTGCAGGATGTAAGGAGATGTGACTGCTGTCTGTGAGCACTAAGCCACAGGAAGATGGGATGCGTGAGGAGTTAAGTGGAGCCATATCCTCCTTGCTTTTCTTGTTAAATAGGGGCTATCATGAGTGAACATCCCCCCTGTTTTTGCTGTATTGTGTGTTTATTCAGAGCGAAGCCAAGGCCCGACCAGACTCAGAATGGGAAATGGGCTGCAATTTTGAGGCAGTGCGGCGTTCTGCAGGCTTACATTGATCTGTCATTGACAAAGTTAATGAGCGTGGACATGAGGCACGGAGTCTCGCCACAAAGACATCAAAGCTCTGCCGCAATGGCTGGCCTGCTGTGAGACTGGCCTTCAGGCAGACACCAAGGCTGCTTCAACGCCTGACACCACAGGAGGGGAGAATGGTGAGGGTAGTGAACGGAGGTGGAGAGGATCTTGGCACCATGTGCAAGAAATTTTAATGTCTCCATCCGTTTCGCCATCTTCTGGTTCTAAGCATATTTATCTGATGAACCTCAGAAGAGAAATTAAAATTCTTGCACTTGATACACTGTCACTGCTCACCATCTTGCTGACTGCATGCACACACTTGTAGAAGTCTTGCTCCTAGGTAACCTGCTGGCTGTCCCCCTTTTCATTCCTTTCTGTCAACAGCAAATAAGAGAGGAAAAAGCTAAAACCAAGAACAAATATTAGCCCTTGCAGACAAAAGCATTCCAAACAAGGTTTTCACTCTCTTTCGCTCATCCTGAACACCCCCACCCCAACATCCTTCCTTCATTTCCTGCCAAAGTCTCTTTTTTTTTCAACAAGGAGCGACATATCTCTGCTGTTATTGTCACTTTTAAATCTTATCTAAGTTATTAAGGAAGGATAAATCATATTTAAAAGTTTGCAAAACTGCTTGAGGTAAACAAAGTGAATTTGAATAAGATTATAATGCCCACATTCATCCAGTGGACTTCAGCTAACATCAAGAGACAGAATTTAGTTTTTCCTTTTTGCAGCAAGCTTGACCTTTGAAATAAACCTAAAATAGTTTTCAGCTGACAACTAAGAAACCCAAATAAAGGAGATGCTTGGATCACTTTCTTCCAGTTTGTATAAACTATTCTAAAATTACTCTCATAATTTATCTCCTTTTAGTACAAGCCAAGGCAATTTCTCCCATTTGTTTTGATAATCTATTTATTTCCTGATCTAATTGTTTTTTCAACTTAAATCTCAAACGAGACGACAACATAGAGACTTTTTTCTTTGTTTTTTTTGTTATGACTGGCTTCAAATTTAGAGAACATCTTTCCCGTACAGCTTTTTCAAATAACTGTCTCCTGTTTGTGATCTGTGTCCCTCCCCTGCCTCTGGGGGTTCAAATGTCATCCTCATCCTTGTCAGAGGAGTCTAATGGATCGGTCACGCTCAGGGCCCTCCCAGCCTGACTCACAGTGCTGGGTTAAAAGGTCATGGCTGAAGTGAGATAGGAACTGCAGGGTGAGGATGTCCGACCGGCTGTTCCCAGCCGTTTCTGTCTGCGATGTACCGTCTTTGCATGCATGTAATATTTTCTCAGTAAACACTTCTGTAGTCGAGGGGAGGGGAGAAAGGGCGGCGGGGGGGGGGGGGGTCAGTTTCCAAAGAGCAGAAAAATACCCCAAATCAAATAAATAGGAAAGTTTAGCCACAGGATGTAGCATTGTCAGGTAAGCATACGAATGTTATTCATGCATGCAAAGTCTGGCATATCCATCACAGCCTCTCAAAAACTCCTGTTTTTTCTGAAGGTGAAGTTGAAAATGTTAGAGTATACGCCTGTGAATGTGTGTGTATGAATGTACTTTCTAGATTTGTGCACAGACACTGTGTTAATTAGATTTTTAGCGGTATGGTGATGTGTTGCCATCGCAAGAAACGGAAACCAAATGTATGTCTGGCGACAAGATAAATCAACACGTATGATGAAATGTGGTTTAAAGTTCTGAGGGTCAGCAGCACTTTTTCTCATGGGCGCTCTTGTGGTTTTTCCATCGCTGAAGCAATTTCTTTTGTCAGGTTTAATTTCTCTTTTACTTTCCCATGCCACTGATATGGTATGAAAGAGTCATGGCAGACATCATTAATGCAGAGCACATTTCCATCCCATTGTTGTAAAATTCCTTTTGTTTCCTATTTGACTTGTGTGATTTTATGTTGCCTATTGTGTCCTGCCTCACATCTTTATTATCCTTTGTTTCTCCCCTGCCACCCCACTTCTCCTCCTCCTCCTCCTCCTCATCATCATCAACCTCCTCCCTCTGACTTTTCTTCTCTCTTCTTTCCTGGGTGGTGAGTTTTAATTTCATGCCCCCTGCTCTGGTTTTTGGTCCTTTAGTGAGTGCCAGGCAGACTTTGTGACACACAAACTCCACTCAACACACACACAGTCGCAAGTATGCATGCTATCAGCTCTGAACTATGCATCTGCATCCATGCAGAACATAAAGCAATAAGGTTGCTAGAATGATCATACAAAGCACCATGCTGCAAGACATGATTACACAAGCAGGCACAGTGGCCTGTTAGTTCAACTTCAGCAAATGGACTTGATTTAGTGTTCACACATATGGAACACAAAGCAACTATATTCCCACGTATACATCAAAGCTGTCATTGTTTTAGTTGTTTATCTGGACGTATTGGCCTCATCTGGCCAGCGTCATATGCTAACGGTGCTGGTGTGCATTCATTACTCTACCAGACGATCCCCAGCTGTAGGGAGAAAATCAGGCTTTATGCTAATTCTTGTGAATTATGATAGATGTGCATAAACCTCTATAGTTTTAGGCAATGTCTTTCTTGGTTTTTTCTTGGTTTTTCAAAGAAGAAAAATGGAAAAACTCTCATTCATGTAAATTTTTGTGACAGTGATGAAAAATGCTTACAGCTGTACCTCTGCAAAGGTTCATTATTCCTGAATACATCATCTTGTCTCATCTCATGAGCATTGCAAATCGCATCTGCTGCTCTGGGCTGGTCACTTATTGGTGAACACACCTCAAGGCCAAATGTGATGCTTCTAAAATGTTGTAAGGACTACTCAGGAGGTAATGCCGCATGGGTTAAACCGTCAGGTAGAAGAGGAATTTATGAGAGTTTGTGTCAGAGAAACCTGAATAAAAAAACATGGGTTTGCAAATACTTTTCATTTAATCTGTTTTTACTAATTAAAATGATAACAAAGAAAAAGCCATAAAACTATGCAGATTTTTCAGCATTATTTTTTCAGGAAAGAATTTTTCCTAAATAAAACTCATGACTCATCTGTCATGATGCTGAGGTTGCAAAGCTTGCTAATTTACTCTGTTGGCCCTCACTGTATGTGGGCTCTCAGTGTAGGAGCATGATGGTACTGAACAGCACCCAAAAAAGTCACTTATGTCCTTTGTTAAGCTCTTTTTTCCCACCCACTCACACAGCTGGGACCATTCCCATTGTCCTCTCCTCTGCCAATCTCCTCCAATACACCCCAAAACACAGCACATTTGAATCTAAGCAAACACACACTTCCCCTAAAGCCCAGTCACAGTTCCAGCTACCTTTTTGTCTCCTAGCAACCAGCACCTCTGTGGCTTCTGGCCTTCCACCTTTATATTGGACTCAGAAGCCATTTGACACAGGGATGGTACACAGACATTTACAAGAGGTTGAGGTTTGGTTGGGTGCTTTCTGCATGAAATCTGAATTAATCTGAATAAATCTCATTAATGTATTATATTCTCTATAAAGAGAAGTTAATGGAGAACATCAAGAAACTGAAATGCTTGTTTGAACTTTCATTTCCAGTCTTGTTCTTATTAAAGTTGTTTCCAATCCAATTAAAAGCCTCAAAAATGTCACATAAATAGTGGCATGCAAAACGCTGGGGTCTTTGGTCAGTATTTCTGTGACTGAGTAACTGCTCTGCTTTAAGATTAACTAACTTCAGTGAATTAAAGTTACTTTTTCTTCATTATTTTAAACTGATTTTTCTGTTTTTGAACTTTTTACAATTTTAAAATAGCAAGATCTATAAATCCTAATGTTAAGGCTTAGGCACACAGTATTTACAGCACTAGCTAACAACTCCATTTCTGTATCTACATGTTTAACCATTTATAACCTCATCAGAGGTCACATAGTGTTACATTCCAGCCCAGTATCCTCCGAAGCATGAAAAATGACGCTTTCCAAAAACCAACACAGCAATGACGGGTGCAGTTTCACCTCATCAACGGAGGGTTGATGAGCTGAAAGAGGGAGGACAGCAGGTAAAGAACACTGGAGAAGGAGAACCCAGGATAGTTGAACAAAGAGCTGGAAATGATAGGCTCATGGACATTGCAAACTTTGGAGGGATTAAATTGAATTTATTAAAGAAGAAAAGTTCCAAATTAAACTAAAAGTCTGGAGTTATCTGTTTGGTCTTGTTGAAAGGGCAACCTGGCAGGATTGACTGTGAAAAATCACCCTAACCCATACTGTATAAGAGTGATTGGAAAATAAATTATTTCTGTGACCTCCTGCTCTGTTAGCTGGCCCACCTTAACACCTACCTGTAAACTCCCAAATCCTTCAAAATCTCATCCAGATATTTTGTATATTTGCTCTACCTGCAAAACGCTTTTAGATCTGTGTGGCCAGTTAAATTTTTACCACCTATTTTAGGTCCTCAGATTTCTAAATGAATGTTTTTATGTCTGGATGTGTAGGTTATGGCAAAACCCTGAATTTATCTTCCCTGAAGTCGTTCTTTGTGGTTTTTAGACATAGATGTAGTCATCATGCCCAAAATGGGACATTTTAACTTGAATAGATTTCCAAAATGCTTCAGATGTTTATTTGCAAAACTGATCTTTGTGATGCAAATTTAATCGAAGGCTTTGATTTACCTTTCTGACAGTCTAATACTTTCTGAGTATTGTCTTAATTAAAGAAATGGCTATGTGAAAAAAATATTTTATTCAATTCAATTTTATTTATATAGCCCAGTATCACAACAAAGTCGTCTCAAAGGGCTTCACACACAGTTAAATCACACAATAGCAGACATAACACACTGTAAACACAGTAATGACTACACACCCAGGACATCCCTGTCCTTAGACCCTCCTTCTCGGTAAGGAAAAACTCCTTTTATTCATCATTTTGAGCAGTGCTGCCAAACTGCAATCCTCGACGGCTAATTTACTGCAGAAAAGATGCTTCCTTACTGCAACACACACACGAGATGCTCATATTCATGCCTGATTTTTTTTACAACACTAAAATGATGCACTTATTATACATAACTTGTAACATAACGTCAAACCTTTTGATGAGCAGTTTATGTCCACACAAAATGAAATTTAGAAGATGCCCAAATGTTTGCATGTCAGTGTTCACACAAAAGAAGTTTAATAATAACACTAAAATGAAAATACCAATCAGTGCTGGATAGTTTAGAGCTAAAATATTGCAAATAAGATAATAGGGTTATTCAGGAGTTCTTAAAGTTCTTGAATAAGAGAATCTATTTGTTTATTGGTTTGTGAGTGCAACTCTTTTGAAAGCCTCGTATAAGTTTTATGAGCAATCCTTATGTTTCTTAGAGATCCTGCTGTCGTTTATTCATATTCACACACACCTGTCACAGGAAATGCTGCCTCCTCGAATCCCCCCGCCACTGGCTGACCAGTGGTTTACCTTTACCTCTTTACTTATGTAATAGGCTGTCTGGAACATGCAGTGCAGTCTGGTTCAGCAATGTCTGGATACTTTTAAGCACACAGGATGAATAACAAATCATATATTAACTCTTTCATTCTCATCTGAATACTGTGGGGTTTTTTTATTTATTCACTGCACAAAAAGTACAAATGTGGTTATTTAAAGTTGTGCATATGCGCTGAGTTTTTATGATTACATCACAGATTTATCTTACAAATAACCAACCTGGGATGCTGCACTTTGAGAGATGTTGCTCCTCTGCTTCTTCTCACACAAGCTCCCGCAGCTGAATGAGATCATTGATTTGGAAAAAGTTAGTGAAAGAAATTCTTTTTGCAACCTTTAGAGAAAATTGATTTACTCTAAAGTCAAACAGTTCTGGCATATAACAAATTAGATTAAAAGACATTAAAATGTCTTTGTAGAAACAAGATTGATGCTCCTGAGATTTCCACACTGCAACAGAACAAGTAACACATAAAATTGTGGTATTAAATTTAACAGTGGTGAAACTTTCCACCTTAAATGTGCTTTTTTTATTGTTTTGTTTTAAGTTGCTGTGTTTTTTGTAAATTTAACTGTTGTCTCTCTCTCACTATACATTATGTTATCTTTCTGCCTCAAGCTGTAATATCTGTTTATGATTGAAAGCATCATATATGTGTGCGCATGCCTTAGAGGCAATGTTTTGCGTGCATGTATGCAAGATAAGGTGTTGAATTGTTGACTTGCTGTCAGCCTGCACAATGCAGCTGTCTCATGTATCTTGATGAGCAGGAGGCAGCAGATAACCATTTCTCCATCATGTCTCTCCCAGTTAAATGGACTTGTACATATGTAGCACGTTTCCACTCAAAACACTTCACACTGCATGTTACATTCACCCATTCACACACACTTATACCCTGAAAGACACATTGAGGTGGGGCATCTCGGTAGTCAGTGTCTTGCCCAAGAAGACTTTAACAAAGTCAGTGGAAGCCTGGAATCGATCCCCTAACCTTCCGGTTCCAGTTGCTCCTCCTACAAAGCTACAGCCGCCCCGTTTAGAGCAATATGAGCTCATTGTGCACGTCTGTGTGATGCATATCTATTGTACCACAAACTGGTAAAAAAATAAATAAATAGAAAGGTGATTACAAATTCAACAAACCTGAAAGGTAATCGATCTGTCTAAAGCATTTATCTGTTTGGATTGGGAGTCCTTGACTTCTGCTGGGTGTGTACATTTAGACTGAAAGGGGTTTTTGAAGGAGAACAGACACAACATGAAGGTTGCTGCTCTGCTCACCTTCCTTTGTCCTTCTCCTCTCTCCTATTCTAATGGTTTCCATGTGTGCTGGTGACTGTGAACGCTTAAACCAATGTCTGGTTTCACTCTCAATTTCAGTCACTCTAGAAAATTGAGCGGGCTGCGTACAAGTTCCACAAATGACAGCGGTGGAAACCAGAATCTATGCAGGGTTTCATTTTGATCAGCATTCACCAAATCTCGTCTTTGCGTCTCTGCATGGACTCAATTAAGTGTCTTTAAATGTTCGTTCTTTGGTGTTGATTGAAATAGCTCCTGGATGTGTGTTTGTGGCGGTTTTCTGATCTGCTATCAGCTGCCTGTGGTTAGGTGTGGTGGATCTGTCATCACAGAGGCTCAATAACACTGACCTCAGACAAGCGTTTCCAGGAAAAGCTGTCATCCGATCTTCAGGATCGGTTTTCCACCTTCTAGGTAGCTGACCATTTACAAAGAGGCATCTTTAAACAGTTTAATAAGACCACACAGTGTATGTGAGCATGTGTGTGAAAGAGATTGGCCAAGCAGATTTACATTGTTGTCTTTTTAAATGCCTGCCTCCTTCTACTCTGACCATCCTTCTGTGTAAAACATTAGTCCAAACTGACCAAACGTTTTCCAGGCTAGTCTCAAAGATGGGTATTTTTTTTTCTGGGATGAAGAGAGCCTGCTGGCTAATGTAGGGATAGCTAATTGCAGTGGTAATGGTCCTGTTGAGAGGTATGTTGTTTCTTTTCTTCTCATACTTTTCTACTATTGTCCAGGAGGTTGACAGCGTGATGGATAGACAGGTTTTGGCTGCTTCCTTGTGCAAAACAAGGTTATCATACACTTTGACATCTGTTGATAGTGCCTCTAAGCATTTGTCATGATCGATGCAGCTCAGCCAAGCTCCATCACTCAGCTTGACTGCCGATGAAAGGCCCGGACACACTCAGAAACACAAGTAGACATAATGGTAGGAGGAAATTAGGGTGTATTGGGAGCTTGGAGAAAGTATAGATTTGCTTCACGGGTGGCGGCTGAGCACGCAGCCAAATATATGTGCTCATGTGGGACTTTTAAGCCCTACAAAGATACACAGACATCATGAATCATTTACAGTGAAAGAAGAGATGCAGGCAGCAGCTAAACTAGCTTGATTCTCCCTATGTGACTGTGTGTGCGTGTCTGTCAGCCCTCATGCGGACTCGATAAGTTCCACTGACATTGTGTTTTCTCTTTGTGGTTGTTGAGTGTTCCAGTCTGGTACGGCTGTGTGTTTCTCATTGGTTTGGGACTGTTGATGATTAGAGTGGAGTCCATCCATGAAATCCGCTTTAGGTCCCATCGAAAAACAGGCAGCTTGTGGGTGCACATGTGTGTATTATGAGAGTAAGAGAAATGAAGAGACAGAGGGTGATGTGTTGGCCATATTTTTCAGCAATGAAATAAATCACAAACCCTCTTGAGATGCATCCACATGGCCTCTTTTTGCCTCCAGCTTGTGTAGGAGTGTAAGGCAGAGGGGTGTAAAGGTGAGCAATCTGCTTTAACATTGTGTGAGGTCTGATGGAGATAAGATAGCTCTGCTTATTCCTTGACAGCCATAAAAAGGAACCCAGAGTGACATGTGATGTGGTGACATGCAGTTCTACTCAATCACGAGCTGTCTGTAAGTATGGTAGACTGGTATTGATGCAAGTTTTCAAACAACAACAGAGCCATTGAATTGTGCTCATTCTGTATTAGTCCAGTGTTTGTTTTACATTCAGACACTTTGTTGAGTCTATATTTAGTCCAAGACAAAAGAAATCTGAAAAAAGAACATTTCTCTCCTTGCTTCTGATTGTTTGTGTGTGTGTGTGTAAATGTTCCCAAAACACTCTTTTGATTCTCTTCATGAAGGCTGCAGTTTCTTCTTCACCATGCATCAGCTCTCTCCTCGACTCATCTCAGCCACAAATGGACCAGAGAAACACTTTGCACACTCTGTGTCCTTGCATGATCATTTCAGTGAACATGGATGATGCATTTTAGACTTTATGACAGTGTTTTGACGATGGTGATAATCAGGACGATAGCAGTGGTGTCTGACTCTCTTGTATAGAGCCCACTGACTGCCATATTGAGGTGCGAAGCATTTAGAGCAGACGGGAGAGAGCAGGTGAAGGGAGACACATTTGGAGGCACTTTTATCACTTATTTTAGAGAGAAAGTGAGATAAGTGTGGATGTGGAGAAAGATGGATTGGAAAAGGAGGTGGGGAGGGGAGTAAAGAGGGAAGGTGTGGATACTCTTGACTGCACACCGAGACACTCATTCACTCTCTGTGGGTCACACAAATACACACTAACACACAAGCCTGTGTTTTGGCAAGTGCCCAAAGGGCCCGTGGCATTAATCTATGCTCCTTCTCACCTCATTCTCTTTCTGTTATCGCCTACTCTTTACACATTCCCTTTTTCTAAAATCTGCCTAACACTGTGCCTTTGTTGTCTTTTAACTTAACAGAAAACATGTCTGCACATAAATGAAGCTTGTCGCATTGCTAGTTTTCATTAGTGTTTTGTTTTTGTTTTGTTTTCTTGTCCTGATTCAGCCTTTTTTTCTCTCTTCGCTCCCTTTTGCTGCACTCACACTAGTATCAAAATTAAGTTTAACTTCCTACTTAAAAACATTAACTATGGTGTGTTGTATACAACCAATTTACTGATTGCAGCTGTCTTTTCTTTATTTTTTATTCTTTTGTTAATGATAGTGAACTGGTGACCTGTTCAGGGTGTACCCTGCTTCTTGCCTGAATGGCTGCTGGGATAGGCTCCAGCTACCCGTGACCCTGAACAAGTGGTTAAGAAAATGAATGGCTGGATGAAAATGATGGTTGCCATGTTGAATTATCATGTTATTATAGTAGCCAAGAATGCACAAAAGCAACACTCTAGAGATGTTTTTTTTGTTTTAAGGTGAGACATGGAGTGCTCAATTTGATGCTATTTATAACTTATTAAATTAAATTAATGGAATGAAAAATAAACTTGTTTACTTCTCATCTTCACACAGCAGTAAATCAGAGACAACTATATATAATCTGGCCCAGTAATGGGAAAAACTGGTTGGTTTGTTAATTATTTTGTCTTGTATTTAACTGGTTTTGGGGTTTTTTTTCTTTAGTATTATCTTTTTTAATTTTAACTTACCATTTAGTGGAAATGATTCATAGAGTCAGATATGAGCAGAGGTAATGCTAATAGTCCCTGAGCTTGCATACAGAACCAATCAGACGGGGTATCTGGGCTGGGAACCTTCAGGTTTTGTTTTTGCTTGTTTGTTTGTCTTTTGTTTTAGTATTGATGAAAATTAGTTTGATAAATTTAAACTTTTTCAACCAAATCTAGTGAATAAAATAACTTTTTACATGGATTTGTTGATCTTTTAAAATAACATTTTAATTTATTTATAATTATTAATAATATTTTATAAATTACACGCAGAAACATATTCCATCAAATCATTTTAGTTTAGTTTGTTTATTTGACTGCATTGCTAATTCTCAGTCATTTCCAGGTCCAGCCACTTCTTTCTAAATGCTCTCAGTTTGCAAACGTAGCTCTTTCTCTTTGGATCTACTTATGAGTTTTTAGCCTTGCAGAGAGGAAGAAGGTAGTTAGCATTTAGTGGCAGCACACTGCCATTCTTTTAACAGCTCTTACACACCTCATTAACCCTCTTAATGAGTAAATAATTAGACACATTCCAACCTCTTTTTCTGTCTTTTTCTCCCTCTTTAAATAGAAGAATACATTTAAGACAAATTAGGAGCATTTAGTTAGAATAAACACTTTCCTATCTAGGAATCAAGTGAAATCAGGTAAATAAACACTATTTTAGACACTCACTGAAATAAATGTATTAACTCAGTATCATGCATGCAGTGGCTGTAGAAACTCCCATTATCAGCAGTTTGTATATAATCTAATCAGCTCCAAATGCAGTTTAGTTTAATTTACAATGGTTCTTTTTATCCTCAAATGTTGTCTTAGCTTAACTTTATTAAGATCTCTGAACATGTACAAGTAAAGATTTTAGACAGATGATGAAACCGTGATGAAATAAGGATGGAACGCTCTCGAAGCAGCAGAAAAGGGATGTTACCAACTCTTTTTTTTCAGTCTTTAGCTCCTATTTCTTTGCTTTTGAAATGATATCTCTCCTGGAGCACATGCAAAAGCAATCTTAGTTCACCTTTAGAACTTGGGGGATCAAAACCACTTATTTCACTAAAATAGTGCAAACAAAGACAGAGAAGAACGCACAGCATCGGCACACATTTACCTACTCAAAGCGAGATGCCCCCACCCCCCACCCTGACCTGTAATAAGTGTTTAAAACGTAAAGTCACCAGTACATCAGATAGCCTCAGCTGAGTTATGATCACATATAAACGCTGCTGTTAGCCAACCCTGGAGATATCCAAGATGAGGTTATGAAATCTCAACGATGTTAAAGAGTCAATTGTTTGGTTTTAAATGCATAAATGTCTTTCTGTGTTACTCATTGGCAGACCTTGACTTGATTTAGCCCTAAATTGGGGTTTGACCAAAAAGGGCTGAACTGAACTAATGCAGCTTCCAGAGAGACTAGTCCCCCACAAGGCACAAATACTATGCTAATCCTGCTTTTTTCAGTGGTGCGATTATCATTATGCAGCCACAGAAAGGCAATTGTGGGATATTTGTGTGGAGTATTACTGCATGTAGTCAGATACAGATCTGAGGTTAATGATGGGAATCAGACGGGAACCAGACATTACCTTCAGTGAGCAGCTAATCTCCTGACCAGGCGCCTTGAGCTATGTCTGATAACATTTCTAATTATTTCAGATATAGACTGTGTTGAAATTTGTGTAAACAGTAGCTAAGTTTATTGTTAGACATTTTTATTGAATAATTGTTTGATTTCTGTGTAAATAAAGCCAGAAAAAAGTCTGGAGCGTGTAAGAGCTGTAGCCCATAAAGCCAGGACACACCTGAAAACATGTGTTACCTCATCATTAGGGCAACAATGGGAATGAACTGTGAGCAATGAGCCAGGCTATATTAATAAACTAACTGCTGGCTTGCGAGGTATGTGGTGCATTAAGGTAAATTTATACCAGGTCTAGGCTGTTTGAACACTGATGGAGCCACACTCTTCAGCTATGGTTCACACACCTGAAAAGAAACAGGCAAGCATGCTTTGTGCAGGAAACAAGAAAAGAATAAGTTGTAGGTCTGACATCATTACAGCATTCTGCAATTAATGGAGGTCTGGAGCGAGACTCACTGCGTTAGTAATGGTTGGATGAAAGGAGTCTGGTCAGCAATGAGCTCTGCAAAGTACCAGTGGTCTCTGAGTCCTTTCACTCACTGTTTCTTAAATGCAACGACATCCAGAGGTGATGACCTCTCTCTGTTGCTTAACTTCATTTCCCCCTGCAGTTCTTCACAATCTGATGTCCCAAAAATTAGTCGGGTCAGATGTAGATTCTTATTTAGCTGCAGGACAGTTTTAGAAGGAGCTTTTTTTACTTACCGGTGCTCTCCAGCTAAGCTGTTAACCAGCACGAGTGATAAACGGCTGTGGTAGCTGCTAAAGGGCTGTAATGTTAGATTTACTATCACAACTAAGTTTTAGAGACCACGGTGATCAGTGTGCCTATTTGTGGTGAGTATTCTCATACACTCGTGTCTGTTTTTGAAAAGATCAGTGCCTCACTGCAAATCAGTTTCCTAACTAATCTGAGCTGTCAGATATTTCAGAGCCAACACGGTTGGGGTTGAGCTTAGAAAATAGCAATAAGGGGTAACCACAGACTATGTAAAATACAGCGTGGTGGTCTCCCACAGAAATGTCCCTTTTGCCATTTTAAGAATGTGTAAATGCAGAAATGTTGCGCTGCTAAATTTAATTTTGCTCTGGCTCCCGTAGGAGTCGAAGCCTTCGATAAATTCTTGAAGGACACAGAAAAGATTGCAGACTCCAAACCAAGACCGCTATTCTGTTATATGTGACAGTGGCAAAGGGAGAGAAAAACTATAAGTAGCATCATTTAGGATTGTCATGGCTTTTTTCTTATTTTTTTCTGGTACGAAATTTGTCCCAGATCAGACCTGCATGTTTTTGAATGACCTCCTACAACTTCAGTATCTAATTCATTCAAACAGCACCATAAATGGAAGAGTATAGATCACTCCAGCCAATCCTGTTAGAGCGTGCTAACAGGATTATGAGGATTTTAGTGTGCGGATTTTACCCTAGAGCTTTCATTTTACCACTGACATACGTAGCAATGTATTTGTACCATCAAAGCCTTCCTGTCTTGTATTCCAGCCTCTTATCCTTGTCTCTACTTCCCCCTTGTTTTCTTTGCTTGTTCCTGTCATAGCCTCTGGTACTCATCCAGTGCTGTCCTACCACAGCAATCTGTCATAATGTCTCATTGTAACCTATTAGCAAACACATATGTCCAAGTGAAAAACAAAACATTCTCCTATATGTCTGGATGGAGATTGAGATATTAAGAATTTTTTCACCACACCTTTTTGGTATCCTAATATAAATGTTTGTTAAAGAAGGTGAGATGACTCATTGGGAGTTCATAGTCAGAAAGAGCAAAAGACGTCTCCTCGCTTTCAGCTGCTTTGACAAGGTGCACCAGTTTAAACTGGTGCAGATGCCAGACTGACTGGTGGTTTTGCTAAATGAACAAAGCTGCAGGGAGAACTGTTCTGACTCACATGCTTAGTATTAAGGAGACATGAGGGTGGTTGGATGTTTGGGATCCTGAAAAACGCGACAAACTGACTAATAGATAAATTATGGTTGTGTAATTGTCTGAATTAACTGCTAACTTTGTTGCCACATATCTCATCAAAATAGATGTAAGCCTTGTCTGTAAAGATGAAACAACTCAGACAATAAATCAGAATACACCACCGGATTAAAAAATAATGATCTTTCTAAACACACAAATCAATTTCTTCTCTTGATTTGTGCATAACTGTGTAAACATGTAAACTTGGAGAATCTTTGGTATATTTACCCTGATTTATACAATATATGAACATACTAATATATGTGCCATTCTATTAATGGAGAAGGACTGTAAAAATGAAGTAGGACCCCACAAGTTTCCAGGGAGTGTTTATTTACAGCTTAATTTCAACGTTTTCATCCCATTTAATCAAATAAATTCCACTTCTTATTGTGGCATATTTATAGATCTCTTTTAATTTGTGCTGTGCTGGTAATGCACAACCACCCATTCATTACATGGCTTGCACAACTCAGCTTCTGTGATGTGTTTGGCTTCCCTCTTTCATATCCCACTGAAACAATGTCTGGCTCAGTTTTTCAAGCTGAGCCACTGCTGTGGATACGTGTGTGTACATCTTGTGAATGTGTGCTGTTGAGTGCATGAACATTAAATATGTATCAGTTATCAAAGTCATGTTAATGACAGGTGGTTAGTTATTTAGATCCTGGTGTTATGCTTTAGCCTATGTGTGGGTAAACATAAGTGCACTGTTTACATCTGTGCAAAGTGAGAGAGCCTCCATGCTCGTGTTTCAAGGTAGTTGCCTTTCTGGCATCATCCTTTTTCTCCTTTGTGTGTGTGTGTTTGCAAAAAGAAGAGGGGCAAAACATTGTGTTTAGTTTGCTCACCGTTTAAACAACAGACAAAAGACTTACTAACTAAAACTATAGCTTCTTATGTTTTGCTCACTCTATTCCTCTCCCCTTTGTTTTCTCACTTTATCACATTCTACACACATCCACTTTTGAGGCGTCTATTTGTACTCATTGTTGAACACACACACACACATAGCCTAGTATCAAAAGTTCACGGCCTCTGTGGCACTGCCTCCTAACGAATCCAATCTACCACATCACAGAGGACTCTGCATCGGTCACTGCCCCGCTGTCCTGTTCTGTGAGCAGGCAATGAGCCTTACACCACAGCAAAGTCGAAGCGAAGAACTTAAGCATGAGTGAGCAGAGAATAATACAGCCACCATTAAATAATAACTTAATTGTGAGTAAAGTTCTCCATGCAGAAACCACACATCAGGGTGCTGGCACACACTATGGAGGAAAAAACTACTTTGTTTTTGGTTTTGCATCGATGAGTGTGATAACAGAGAATCACTAAATGGAGTGAAAATTCTGCAGGTTGACAAGCAAGCCTAATAACACTGGAAAATGTTGTGATATGTTATATTGGTTCTAAAGAGGTAAATGTATTTCTCACACACCCTGTTAAACCTCACTAATCCCACCAAGTTGTCTTTAGGATTAATTTATGTGTAACGTTTGCCTTTTACTGTCTCTGCAGAGATTTGAGTGAAAACTTTATCCAGTCCATTCCCAGAAAGGCATTCAGAGGAGCAACCGACATTAAAAACCTGTGAGTATCTCCTGTCCAACAGCCATATATATTAATATATATTTATACATATATACTGTACGTATATG
>JBAMHV010000017.1:12954641-12964660 GCA_037177535.1 Pseudomugil gertrudae
ACAAAGTGATGAGTTTCTATAACAGAATAAAATTGTACAGAAACTCCAGGTACACATCATGTAAATGATGCATATGATCAGAAAAAGGGACAAAATAGTATTTGTAAATAGTATTTAAGCCCTTGAATGAATTATAATCACTATATGGTCACATTTGTTCCCTATGTGGCCTCTACTACTCACTGTTAGCAGCTTTACATAAAAACTTTTGGCCAGATTTCTGTGGCAGTGATCTGGAAGGAATTGTGGACACAGACATTTTTAACAGGATTATTCACAATATGGGTGAAAATGAGCAGCTAGGAGGAGGGGATTGTTGTTGCTGTGCTCTCAGAGCTTATCTAGTGTCTTTTATAGAATGGTTGACACATCCATATCCTAATATGTAAAAACTGAAATGAAGTGACTAATTACCAACATAAACACCATTTTGTCGTTGTACACACTGAATCAAACATTTTCAGGCATTAGAGTGAAAATGTAAATTTATTCTTAACTTATCATAAAACCAAAGATGAGACTTATTTATCCACATGTTCCCTCAGATTGTTTTAACCTACTACTGTTTCTCGTGCTGCTGATTCTGCACAAAGCAGCAACAGTGTATGTCCACATGTCTCTATTGATTCAGCTGGCCTTGGACCCATCTCGTCCAAAAAACCCTCAGTGAACAGCATGTAGGCAGCATCTGTACATCATTATGGGTCAAGCTCAGTAGATGTTCATGTCGCATCTCATGTTCAACTGGGATTTTATACCTTAAAATAATGAAACATTAAACAATAAAGCTAAATAAGTTTATTTAAGTTCTTTCAGATGTTTGTGGATTTGTTTTATGTAGACTGCACACTCTGGCCAACTCTGTGTGTCATCTTCTTCCTGTAAATGTCTCTCTCACCTTGTCCCAGTTTAGATGACCTACACATGAACCACCCCTTACACAGGGATGCTGTAACAGCCCTCACACACCAATATATATACACAAACACACCAGTGTCTGAGTTTACAGACACACACCAGTGCGTATGTTGGCTCCCACTCATCGTTTTCATTTCCAGGAAACCTAAGTCCATGCAAGAAGACAAACGGCTACTTATTTAACTGTTACCCCCCAAATAAGAAAATATCCCTCTTTTTTACCACATGATGATTTCCTTCAAAGGTATCCAGTCGACTGGATTTCAGTCCACATACTCCATTAAACCTTTCTCTCCATCTGTCTTTCTCCCTTTTTGTCCCACTGTTCCTCATTTACTGTTATATTTATTCACACAGACACACACACATCAGCTCATGAGCACTCAAGGCTTAGTGGTTATCCTGTGGGAAGAGGTCTGCGGATCCTATTAACAACAGCTATGTTCCAAGGCAGTCTACAGTATTTTACATTGGATTTCTGCCTTGTGTCGCATTCTTACTCTCACACACACCACAATAGATGATCGGCTGATGGGCCACAAATAATACAAGTAAATGTTTTGATTGGCTACAAGGCTTCCTAAAGAGACACGCCATTAAATGTGGTAGAGCTGGGACTCATCGTGTTCCAACTCACAGTACATGTGTTCCCTCCTAATTCCCTCCTTCCCATGCAGGAAGGTGGGTCAGATCTTCAAAGAACAGGACACAGGCCTAACCAAAGACTCCATGTCTAATATTCTGGTCCTCTTCCATGCAGAGACCTGAGCAACAACCAGATCTCAGAGATAGCGCCCGATGCCTTTCAGGGCCTGCGCTCGCTCAACTCCCTGTAAGTGGCCCAAAGCTGAGTTTCTACGTAAACAGACATTCATTTGTTGTTTGCTGTGCCTAAAGCCAGTGTTGTGATTTTACAGCGTGCTGTATGGAAATAAGATCACCGACTTGCCCAAGGGGGTGTTTGATGGTCTCTACGCCTTGCAACTCCTGTAAGTGGAGCGCTCACGCTTCCTGCTGATACTCTGCAGACACACCAGGCATAACCTTCAAATAAACTTTGTGCATACTTTTCTAGATCTATAATAAATGAATTAATAAAGAAACTCTGACAGGCTGTTTCCCTCTCTCTCTCTCTCTCTCCTTATTCCCTTTTCCTCCTTGTTCTCTTAGGTTGCTGAATGCCAATAAGATTCACTGCGTCCGTGCCAACACCTTCCAGGACCTGCAGAATCTCTCGCTGCTATCTCTCTACGACAACAAGATCCAAACCCTTGCCAAGGGCACCTTCACCTCGCTGCGAGCTATACAAACCCTGTGAGTCAAACGCACACAGAAACACACTTTTCTGTGCACGCTCTGACACATGCTGAGTCGTTACCATAAAACATGAGCCAACACGGGAGTTGTTTACTCACAGGTCTGTGTAATAACACAGGAATGGAATCGGGAGGTAGATAGGGGAGTGTGTCTGTCATCTTTACAAACATATGGACACACACAGCTTCTGCGGCCAGATTGAGATAAAAAAAACAGCACACACTGCATCCAGACTTTCCATTCTGTTACTCATTCAGCTGAGAGCTGACTAAATACGTGTCTGATGCTTTTCTTACAGAAAGAAAACAAAAGATAAACTGTTATCAGTGAAGTTCTCATATGATTTGTTATCTATTACTGCATGGATGTGATGGAAGACACTGGTTGAAAGACAGACTGTAAACAAACTTCTTTTTGGAGCAGGAATAGAAATAAATATTAAACTTTCCTCCAGTCTCTGGTCCTAAAACAAACAAAGTTCTTTGATTTAAACATGCAGTTTAGAAAGAGCGTCCTCATTTAACTCATATAAGCATGGTGGACCCACTCACTCTGAATCTACATTTACCTCTGTCAATGTGGTGCTCGTTACTTGAACTGGGTCCATAAAAACCAACAAGAACAAAAGCCAACAAAAATTTTAACTAGTCTGGTCGACTGAAATCTGGGCCCTGACACAATTTTTGTTATTCTAGTTAGATTAGAAAGCACATTCAGGAGGAAGAAGAGGCCTTTGAAGATTGACTCAGAAGCTGTTTTACAGTTTGGAAAAAAAATCATAATTATTCAGCCATAAATTAAGCAAATAAAAAGGCTTTTTGAGAAAAGAGGAGCAACACCAATAAGCTCTACAACACAAAACATCCTTTAAGCTGTCTGAAGTCGATGATCACAAGAAACTTTCTGTGGTTGAGAAAAACTTCCTAACTTCCAGTCATGTAAAAAACTCTTTAGGAGGAAGATGCTTCATTATTCAAGTCAACCATGAAGTGAAAACTTCAAGAGGGTTTACCACAAGGTAAACCATTAAGAAGCCTGAAGCGCAGCCTGAGCCAGACTTGTTCTGGAACAGGTTTCCAAAGCTGAACTAAAATAAAGCTCTACCACAATGACGGGTACCAAAAAGTGTGGAAGACTTGGAACAGATCTTGATCCAAATCACACAACACCATCTGCAAAAAGGTGGAAATAAAACAGAGAAATCCTGCAGATGCCGTCACCTGAACATTTCACTTACTGAAGACTAAACTAGACCTGAGAACAACATGACCTGACAAGCCATCACAAGAGCATTTTTATAAGCTCTAAGTCTAGTTAGGAGGTAAATAACCTCATTAAGATCATGTTCACATTACAGCTGTTGCCTGGTAATGTTTTGATAAACAGCTAAAGTAGAAAGCGTGTCATCATCCGAATGTTCTCTTTAATTAAATTAGATTAACTTTATTTGTTAAACGTGATAATATCATGACATTAAGCCAATAAACAAAGTAACTTCCTGGCTCCAAAGTGGCATAAACACTTCTCATGTATCTCCTAAGGAATGTTTCTGAAGTTACTTTCTCATAGCTCTGTAGCCCTGATGTCTAAATACACATGAAAGTCATGTAATCTCCATTTCTTCCCATTCCACCTCTTTGTTTTCCAGTCACCTGGCCCAGAACCCGTTTATTTGCGACTGTAATCTGAAGTGGCTGGCAGACTACCTGCGCTCCAACCCAATCGAGACCAGCGGTGCACGCTGCGCCAGCCCTCGCCGGCTTGCAAACAAACGTATTGGACAAATAAAGAGCAAGAAATTCCGCTGCTCCGGTAGGCTGGTGACTCCATGTCAGCCACTTCACCTCTCTACTTTTCACATCTCTATTTTCCTCTGCTAGAAGTGGCTTTTATCCCTGAACTGTTCTCCTTACCTTATGCTACATTTAATGGGTGATCCTTTTTAACTAAAGGTTTAATTGGGGCGATCATGAGTGGTGCCGGTGTTCCTACATCAATACCACCAACCGCGATGAGATGTAGCATTTGCTGTTTCTTACAATATGAGTCTGTTTTCACAATCTAACAGCGAGCTAAGATCACCAGTCAAGGCTGGAATAAGAGTTTCTGTACATTCTCATAGTCAAAGCTCCAGTGTCATCTATCCTCTGTGTTGGTGCTCAGTCTCTGCGCACCAGGCTCAGGTTTCCTTCATGCACCCTCATTCTCTCTGCACGTTGTGTCCACTCATTGTGTTTATGCAGTGTGCTGTGCTGTCTGCCACTCTCCACCACTGTGGCTTAAACCATCTTTAAAGCCTTGTTTGTTTGGCTGCACCTGGTGAGGAAGGGATTCCACAGATTTTTCTTTTTACTTTCCTCTTTCTCACTTCTTTTTGCCTCATTCTGTCCTTTCCCTCATGTCACTTATCCTCAGCAACAGCTAAATGTTTACAACCTTTTTTCTTTTTTACGTTGTCACCAGTTTCTCCATATCGCCATGAACAGAGATAGCACTTTGGCTTCTCTGTTTAACCATCATGTCTCGTCATATATAAGCCATATATGACTGTTTTTAAGCATAGCGACGCCACTGCTATGCGAACCTGACTGCTCTCACTGACATCCGTCCCTCTTTCTTTCCTCCATCACAGCCAAAGAGCAGTACGTCATCCCAGGTGAGTGGCTTGTAAATGTGTACACCTATCATTGTCGTTCTTTAGTCTTACACCTGCAGCCATGTAACATGTAGTGACATCACTTTTTCCATCGCTGGCTGTTCTGTTTCATGAAATTTTTATTACGTTCCTTTTACTAGCTGAGCTGAGAACCAAGCATTGCTGGAAAAAAAGACAGATAACTACATTAAATTGGTCTAAGAACAGAAAGGCCTTTGGGTAAACAAACTTCTCTGCAGGGAAAACAGTACAGGATACAGGACTGGAAAAATATTCCACATATTACACAGTTTACAAACAGAGTTCCTGGTTCTACTGGAATTTAGGTATTTCTTGCATGTTTAAAAGCCTAAATCCTAATGTTTTATCCTCATCAGTTAAATGTAATATGCTTACATATGTCTATATCTATATTACAAATCTGCAACATATAAAAAAGCAATAACTGGAACAGTAAAGCTTTTCGTACTGTGTAAGGTCGCTGATCCTTTTAATATTAGTAAAGAAATTCTCTGCCATTGTCAACACTATTTTTTATTTAAAAATGTCTTAAACTGTCCCACATTGACCCTTTTCCTCTTCCTCAGTCCAGATTTGTATCTGTATTGCAGTGACTCTCAACAGATTCCACGAGAATCCCTGACCAGTGCTGTTACTTCAGCCATTAATAAAGAACAGCTTGCAGCTACAGCACATATGAGGCATTGAGAACCACAGGCGTCCAACAAAGTCGATGTATATTATTGAAGTAAATTTAGCTGAGCATAAAAACATGAAATATCATAAGTTTGTACTGTCTGCGGTAAAGTTAGAGTAGATGTGGAGATTCCTGTGTTTCGTTTTTTTTTTTTTTCAAATCATTCCAACTTTTTTGACTCAGACATATAATTGCCATATTCAGTGAGAGCCTTAAGTTGTAATAAACTGCTGTTCATCCCACTGGGAGAAACTCAAGAGGAAATGGTCTACACTAAAATAAACACTGAACATTTATTGGTAAAATTAGTTTAAATCTTTGTGCTGCTGGTAGTTGCACTTGAGATTTATATACATAAAAATAGCTAATTGGGCCCAAGAGTGAGTGTACCTACCATATGCGTGAACTTTAGTAATCATATATATATGTAAGAGCATCTGTTTCTTCTCAGCTCTATTTTTCTAACAGTCTCAGCAGATAGTCAAAAGAAAAGCATCTCTTTGCTTTGGTGTTAGCACAGACACTCAGTCAGTCACCAAGAGGGACAAAACGGAGGGAGAAACTGACAGAAGTGGAGGAAAGCGTGTCCTCTCTATCAGCGAATCTAAAGAAAATAAAGCCCAGCAGAGGATGCAGATTCCTATCAGCGGATGTTTCTGCATTTCTTAACAAGAGCACTTCCAAGAAACTAACTAGGAGGAGCAGCAACGTGTGTCAAACTTAGTTATATATGTGTCTTGTTGTTGTGCTTGTGTGATTAATTGTCATTATTGTTACAATTCGGTGTGTAATTTAATGTGTAATGTGTCTCAGTTGAGATAAATTCTGCACTGGCTTAGAGAACAAATGGGATTCCTGTGTAAGCAGACAAAGTTTAATGGGATTAGTGAGAATTTGACCCTCCCTGAGTGATAACAATAAATCCCCCACAATTCACACAATTACTGACAGTATGGGAATTCCATAGTACATTCATGATGAGAGAGCAAGCTGCAGGGAATTATAAGAAGCTCTACAACTCCAGCGATGAGTCATTGTGCATCTCAAAGAAGAAAAAAAAACCCTCATCCTTCTGCTCTCAGTTTTCTCCTGATTCGTGTAAATCTGCTGACAGTAAAAGCGTCGTCGCCACGCACTTGTGACGACGACAATGACTCAGGCTCACGAAGTCTCCCTCGGCTCCTCCACATCCTCAAGATCAAAGCTCTTTTCTTGTACTTTCATTGCTTCCTGTGTAGCAGGAAATGCCTTTTCCTGTTGTCTGGCCAAGCGGGGGAAAGTTCCTAATGACCAGTATTACTGTGTCTGTCTGCACAGTCCACTCAGCCACTCTCAGGAATGACACAAGTCAGAAAATGTCTGCGTGTGCAGCGAGTGAAAGTTGTCCCTGTGAATGCACTTCTTTAATAAAGTTAGCAATGAGGGTTGAGATTAGTTTGTGGTTTAAAACGCTGCTTCATTTTTAGGGATTTTGGATTCTCAACCATGTTATTTTGTCCTGGTTGTTTGAGGTTTTCATGATGAATGTGGTCTGGGTCCCCCGCGGTGTCCCGCTGACGTCATCTTCAGACCTCAGGCACAGTGTTGCACTGTGCTAACAGAGTAGCAGAAGTTAAATGATATCCTAGCAGAAAATGCTTATTTGGTCTGTCTAAATGGAACATTTCCACACACGCACACATATATGCTAACACTGGGACACAATACAGAGATGCAGCGAGGCAGACACGGAGTTCTAAGTAGCTCCCAATGCTGTTTCATTATTGAGTAGCCATGATGTAACTGGCAGCACACTTTTTTGGCACGTAACGTCTATTCATAGACAGAGGAGGTGCAGGAAACCATCCCACACTCCCTGTGCTGCCTCATTTTTGCTCTTTATCAGCTCTTTTTTACCACCTCACCTTTCATTCTTTTTCCTCTTTCTCCTCTCCCCCCCTCTTCTCCTTCCTGCATGAATTTGCCTCCCTTCCTTCATTTCCTCCCTCTGCTTCTCTTCAGCTCAACCAGTCAACTCTCGCTTCCATCATTCTGGTTGTCTCTCCCTCATCATCATCATATCTCTTGGGCGCTCTGCCTCACTGAAGCCGGATGCCCAAATCCACTTTCCTTTCACCCCGCTGCTCCTGCTCTGTTGCCACTCTAAAATAACTCACCTTCACAGACTCAACTCTGCCCTGCAGAAAGAGAGTTGCAGGATGTTCTTAGGCTTTCACGATGCATGGAAGCCTCTTCTTAGGACACATCAGGACTGAGTCCTGTGGATGGGTCAGATGCGTGACTTAGAGAAGGGCAGTGCATTTGTTGCTACTGTAATTAAAGTATGTGTTTGCATTTCCCTTTACTTCAGGTACAGAGGATACCCGTCTGAATAATGCCTGTAACAGTGATCCAGTGTGTCCTCCCAAGTGTCGCTGTGAGTCCAACGTAGTGGACTGCTCCAACCTGAAGCTCACAAAGATCCCTGAGCATATCCCTTCCTCCACCACCGAACTGTAAGAAAACTGGAACCAACTCATAACAGAAGACAAAGAACTTTTCATTTGTGTTGTTTACATGTTTAAACTTGTTTAACTTATTCTGTAGCCGTCTGAACAACAATGAGATCACCACTCTGGAGGCAACTGGAGTCTTTAAGAACCTTTCCCAGCTGAAGAAAATGTGAGTGAAACTTTATTGTTATCAGTTTCTGACAATTAACTTATAAATTGTACACATAATAATGCAAGCTGTCAAACCCACCCATCAGTAACCTCAGCAACAATAAGATCACAGAGATCGAGGATGGGTCATTTGAAGGCGCTTCATCCGTCAATGAGCTTCACCTCACAGCTAATCAAATCGACTCGGTTCGAAGTGGGATGTTCCGAGGCCTGGAGGGGCTCCGTATGCTGTGAGTGAAGCACAAATATGTCAAATCACACAGCTGTGTTTGTAAAATGCTCATAATGGTTCTGATTTTTACCATAAATAGGATGCTGAGGAACAACAAGCTCAGCTGCGTCCACAACGACAGCTTCACAGGACTTCACAACGTCCGTTTGCTGTCTCTGTATGACAACCAGCTAACCACAATCACTCCTGGAGCCTTCGACACACTTCAGACTCTTTCCACTCTGTAAGCTCCTGACACATATCTGCTTATGATTATTTTATTTCAGATTAGATTTGTCCTTCAACTTTTCTAAACCCCCCCCCCTTTCTCCCAGTAACCTCTTGGCCAATGCTTTTAACTGCGACTGTCGGCTGGCCTGGCTTGGTGATTGGCTGAGAACCAGGAAGATTGTGACAGGTAACCCTCGCTGCCAGCGGCCAGCTTTCCTGAAGGAGATCCCCCTGCAGGATGTGGCTCTACCTGACTTCCGCTGTGAGGAAGGCGAGTTTCACACAGTCAGCTCCTTTCTGCTCTTATTCACATCAAACTGCAGTTTTATTACATTTTTTAGCTTTAAACAAAGCCTTTTTTTTACTTTGAAAGGAAATTAGCATAACTAATGAGGCAGATAACATTCACTGTGTGTGAAACGAACTCTCGGTTGTGGCTGATAAAGATTTAAACTCCTCACTCTGCTCCACAATGTCTCACGAACAGGAGCAGCAAAAAGTGTCTGAGATCATCTGAAATAATGGCAGCTATTGTGTGGCTCTTTTGTTTAGCGAATAGATTGCTGTTCAGCAGTTCCTAAGCTGCTGGTCGATGTTGAGCTGAGTGAAGCTATTGAGCTGTTTGTCTTATTGACCAGTCAGCCTATTTGCACCTGAATGACTGTTAGACTTGTCTTTGGGCCGCAGGCAGCTTCCATTCTTTGCTCTCCTGGTCGATATTGCATCAACAAGACCCCTCTACCCCTGTCCTGTTTTACTTTTCACATTTTTCACTTCCTCTTTCTTCATGGTCTCTGTGCTTTTGCCCCATTGTGTGATGTACAGGCACCATCTTGCTTTTACAGTTACATGGAAATGTTTAGGTTTGCAGACATATACATATCATATTTTAATCATCTTTTTAACAACATTAAAACATTTTAAACGATGTTTGTGTATTATTTTTAAAGATTTCCCACTGAGGGAGACATTTTTTTTACCGTCAGAAAAGTCATAAAGCTTTATAAAAGCCCTATTATCATTACCTTTAGAAAAATCTTAACTACTCCACACACATCTCTGAAAAAAAGACAATTGTTGCACACAAAGCAAGAGGAGGCTGTTAGAGGATAGTAGACTTTGCAGGTTTTCTTACTGCTATTTGATGTTAACAGGTTGAGTTTGGGTTGTAAAGACAATATACAGCCTCAGATGTGCTTAGGAGAGCAAGGAAGACTAGGAGTGCTTCAGGGAGATATATGGGACTGGAAGCTTTTCCTCTCTTTCCCATCTGATGACACAACCGTCTCAATGAGAATATCAGCATGTCTTACTGATATCTCTGCA
>JBAMHV010000017.1:12964760-13000185 GCA_037177535.1 Pseudomugil gertrudae
GCGTCTGCTAAATGCCTGTAGAATAGAATAGAATAGAATAGAATAGAATAGAATAGAATAGAATAGAATAGAATAGATACTGGGTTTCGGGGTCTCATGAGGAGCATCTCTCAGCTGAGCGGCATGGAAGTGTACTTACACCCTCAAACTGGGAACACGTGGATAGTTCACTAATGAAACACTAATTCAAACATCTGTATAAGAAATTAACAAAGAATAAAAAAAATAGAGGAAAATGTACTGAAACAAATAAGATGACAGAAATTTTCCAAATAAATCATAATCGTATTCAGAGACCTTGCTTTCAAAATGGTTTCGTAATTATCCAGAAACAGAAGCTTTATATGAGAATAAATGGATGGAATTTCCTCAAAAAAGAACAAACAGACTCAACTTGTAGCAGATAGAAAATGCATTTTTTTAGCTGGGATGAACACAAACAGTAAAAAGACATGTGGTATTTTTGCCGTCCCCTCTTGTTATACTATAGAAAATGGACTTCTTATTAAAATATTAAATAAATGTGTCATCTTTAGGACAGCAATCTTTGTGCAAATCACCGGAAAAAAAAGTTTGCCCAGGTTTGTTCCATCCTTTCACTATTTGCACAAGTTCTGATTTTCTAAATAACTTTTAACCTATTTACCTGACATGTATCAGGCTTTCCCTCCTTTCCCTCAGCTTTTTATTCTTCTCTGGTATGTGACCTTCCTCTATCTCCTTTTTTTTCCCAGGCCAAGAGGAGTCAAGCTGTATCCCCCGACCTCAGTGTCCCAGCGAGTGTACCTGCTTGGAGACCGTGGTGCGCTGCAGTAACAAGCACCTCCACACACTACCCAAAGGCATTCCCAGAAATGTGACTGAACTGTGAGTTCCTTTGCATTCATTTCACTAATTCCTGCTCATCACATTGACTTCCAGGTATTATTCTTCTTCTGTCTTAGTTTGAAACTAAGGCAAATTAAAAGTGTAAGACTAGTGAAACATGACGCAGTGAAACACAGTGCCGGGAAAGAAAACACCTCATCATTTGGAGGAAAGGGAAGGAGTCAATCAACCCTGAAGTTATTCTCTCAGACATTCTTCTTCTTCTCTGTTCCTTGTTGCCTTCAGGGCACTGATGTCACTCTCACACTCAGAGCTGAGGAACAGAATGTGTGTGTGTGTGTGTGTGTGTGTGGATGTGTGTGTGTGTGTGTGTGCATATTTGTGATAGGGCCAGAAGCCTGTCCACAGGAGCACAGGGGAGCAACAGGACAGTTTAATGAGCAGTTTTCGATGGAAAGGGGAGGGAATGGAATAGGTCTGGAACTTTCCAATACTGCATCATTTGGTTCCAAGTGTCTCTTGTGCACACCCTTACATACACACCGATGCACACACACACACACACATGCTGTGCAAGCCCAAAGGCCTGTCATTGTCCCAGCAGGTGTGACCAGGTGTAGCCTTCTTTTCTGGGCTTTCATCTAGTCTGGAGAGTTTGCTACTCCATCATTATCCCAAGTATCCTCTGCACCATCATTACCTATCATTACCTCTGAACCCAAATGCCTCCTAACTAACCCACCACCCCCATCCCCAGCAGCTGCCCTTCCCACCCTCTGTGCGTTCAACAACAATAGCAAGAGCCTGCAGCCCTGCTAAGAGGGAGCGGGCCCTAAATCAGCCATTTATCAAAGTGACAGACCACTGGTAGAATTTTGTGTTAGCAGTCAGCAGGGTGATTGCATCCCTGCAGGCACCATGTCAACTCTGCTGGCTTGAACAACATCACAAAGGTTATTACACATTAAACTGCTTGTGCCTTAGTAATTTGGAACAGGAATTGATTATCTTCTGTCTCACTGTTCAGGTATCTGGATGGAAACCAGTTCAGTGTTGTACCAAAGGAACTGTCTACCTTCAAATACCTACAGCTGGTGTAAGTTTCTGTCTGTCTTCCTCCTCAGTCACACTGCACAGATGGATGTGGTGAACTGCATGTTGTCTTCATTTTCTTCTCAGAGACCTGAGCAACAACAAGATCAACTCTCTGACCAACTCATCCTTTGCTAACATGAGCCAGCTTACCACTCTGTAAGTCCTGATCAGCCTCAGCTGCCACTCTCTCATTCAGTGTAGACATTACAATGGAAACAGCTTCATTTCATGTTCATACATATGTAATTATGTAACTATTTGGACATTGCAGAATCCTGAGCTACAACTCCCTACGATGTATCCCCAAAATGGCTTTCAGTGGATTGCACTCTCTTCGACTGCTGTGAGTTTAAGTTCCATGCATTCATGCTCTACTTTCATTTAATTTAGTCTTATTCAGGTTTTAAGTTTCATAATGCATACAAATGCATACAATTTTTCATGCATGATGTAGCTTTTGAGTGGTGTAAGAGAGATTTGTGTCTTCCTCTACATCAAATGTTTGAGATGTTTCTTTGGTGTCATAATTTCTCTCAAATCTGCCGCTTCATCAAAAACAACCAAAGTCGTTTTGATAGAAGACTTCCAAAAACCTGACAGGACTCACTTTCAGGCTAAACGAGTCATTAAGGAGGGTATTTTTGCAGCAAGCTCTGACTGCAGAGATGGCAGAGCAGATGCTGAGAATCTTTGATTGACTCCAGAGGACTGAGACCGTCTGAACAGTTATGACAGCTTATAAATTTCAAACGCACACTCACACACATCGACCTATTTTTCTTCGTTTAAGTGGCAGCCGTGGGGGCAGCAGCCTCGATGTTGCTTCAGCTTCCACTCCCAACTACACCCCCCCTTCTCCAACATCTGCCCAGTCTGCTTGCTCACCTCTGCGCACCCTGACCTCATCACTGCCTCGCCATCAGAGCCAAGCAGGCTGCCCCACAGCCTACTGTACAAAATCACTCTGACACTGATTACTAGAAAATGTTTACCCTGCTAACCGTAATGACTTCGACTCTGCCTCAGGACTTTTATGAAGTTATAAAGTCTTTGATTGTGCAGTCTCGGTGACCATGAGCTGCTAAATAACTGAGATGTAGAAGGTAACTATGGTGGACAGAGAGATGACGATACAGCAGCTGTACAAAGCAGTGGCCCTTAAATTCTAGAAATTAAGACCAGACCCTACAAGACCTCCTCACGAGGTTGTGTTTGCATGTCTGTGTATACGTTGATGCCTGTATGCATAGAATTCATGTTTGTCCTCTACCGACTCAGTGTGTGTTTGCATGTGTGTGGGTTTTGGCTTCTCAACCTTCCATGTGTGCTCATAGCAGGCACACTTTTACTACTGACAACAAAGCTACAACAAAGCCTCCTTTTATGGTGATTTGACTAAAGTTCCTCAATCATTATAAGACACAAACCATGAAGCCTTTTTTTTGTGCATGAAAAGAGAATGAAGCTTGGTTATCATTAGCTGATGCCGTCTCGCCTGAGCGCGCAGCTTTGATCTCTAGTGAAACTGTGTCCGTTATTTCTGCTCTTACTCACTCACGCCACCTTTGCCTCTAAAATATTCCATCCGCTATGCCTTCCCCAGTGCCGCTCACCACCCATGCTCAGAACTATGCACAAACACACACACACACAGAGAGAGAGAGAAGGTGGACTACCTCTTGCCTCAGTCAGACGGGAGTCCAAATGAAGCAGAAGACTTTGATGTATTTACTGCTAATGTGATCAATCATAAGCCTCCCATTAAATGTCAACTGGTGCCATGCTGGTGTTTTTAATTTTTTTTCTTTTCTTTACTAACCAAGACTTTGGGGGTGCAACAAAACCAAAGCGACAATGAGCTCCTTTTAATAGCTTTAATTTTAAGACCCCACAAAGGGTTCAAAGTTCAAGCTTGGAAGCTTCATGGAAACCGCAAATGGATGCCAAAGTCGGCTTGGAGCGGGACGCGCTCGTGTGCTCCCACATGCCGAGGTGCCAAAGCCTTCATAAAGCTGCACCTTTGGCTTTACGCGGCAGTAAAGAGGAGAAGAATCATTAACGCTCAGTTCTTCAAACAGGCCAGTGGTTGGAGCCTGGCATGGATGTGGTGTGATGGTGAGCGATGGGATCATGTTTGTGTGTGTGCGTGATGGTTGTGGTTTTCAGCTCCAGATTAATAAGCTGCTAATTGGCCTGCTGGGTATTAGGTGCGAGGTGTGTGAGCTGAGACAGCGCCAGGGCGTGGCTGCCACGACTTGAGGGGCAACCTTTGGGGGGGAAAAATGTGATATGAAAGAAAGTGATAAAGGAAAAGGCATAAATTTAACAAGCTGAAGCTTTGCCAGGCAGCACATGGGCGCATATAATTGCAAATCATTAAGTTGTGGCAGGTGAATAAAATTGTAAGTAAAGTTTTTAGCAGTTTAGTTGGACAGCCTGTGCAGCCAGTCATCATTTTGTTGTCAGTGTAATTCGGAGAGCTGTGCCAGGCTGTTTGACTGAGTAAGCAGTTTAAAATGGTGCATGAAAAAAAAGAGTCACATCTCAAAGTTAGTTTGAGAGCAGCTCAGGTTTCTTCCAAGAGACTCCCTAGATCCTATTTCCCAGAAGATTTCTGCCACAGTGCTGCTGGCTTCACGGCGTCCGAATCCTCTGAATACAACAACCCACCCACTCGCTTAACACTAATAAGCACTCTCTATGGCTCACATGCTAATTAACATGTTTACTCTACATTGTATATTTTCCCTGTGGTGCTTTGTATCTTTACACTGACCTTCCTTCTTTGATTCCTTTTCTCAGACTCATCCTTGACTCTGCTTTACTCAACACATCAAATACATACAGAAGTTAAGCCTGTTGTGTACAAAAGACATCTTCATCCAGACTTTAGAGCCCAGTTAAGCTGTGGCTTGTTACTGTGGACCAGGCTGTTGTAACATAAGCTTGTGGTCAGCTGAGGATTTGAGGTGGTAATGACCCGGCGGATTATGGCAGTCATCAATCATCCAGACATTAGGTCATAGAGACTTGTCACCCTTCATGGTCCTCATAGGACAACTAGGAAGATGACAGCAGATGCAAAATAGTGTGCATGCACAAAAACCTAATGTTTCCCATATTGTTTATAATCTGCACATAAACACGATTCCATGTTTTTGTTGTCCTACATGTGGTGCAGCTATTACCCCCCCTCATTCTGTGCCCTTGTTGGGCCTGCCAGCCAGACACATAGAAACTTGACACCAACTTTTTCCAGACTCACAGAGCCTCATATCTTTGCCAGCTGCACAAAGCTGGATCTGAAACACAGCATGCTAATGTACAACAGTAAAATATTCCTCAACATTTTTCCTGATATTTTTTGGTTTTATGTATTTGAAAGTGAAGCAAAGTGACAGCAGAGGACATTTTCATGGTTTTCATTCAATTGAACAATAAAATTTTCCAAAAGGATGTTTTCAAATGCTCCCAGAAGAGGAAAACCACTCTTTAGAAGTTGACATCTTTGTCATATTCTCTTTTATCTGTGACTCAAATGTAAATGTAATTTTATTTTCCACTAATGAAGTATGTTAACTGTCTTCTTGTCATCTTCCTTCTCTCAGGTCTCTACATGGCAATGAAATCTCAGAGCTTCCTGATGGCATCTTCAACGATGTTGCAGCACTTTCCCATTTGTAAGTGGAAACAAACAAACTGCATGCCTTTACAGAATCTCAAATGAGAAAATCTGCTGCTAGATCTGAGTTATTCTAATGTAAACGTAGATTTTCAGGTGCAGGTGGTTGAGGGGGCTCAGACAGTCTATTAATGTAACTCAGTGAGCTGTCTGTTGTCTTCTTTGACTTGCACCATGTGAGTTTTGTGGTTACAGACCCCTCTACTGTCTCATGTAACATCCCTGAATCACACAAATTCTCAATTTATGTATGTTTGTGTATGTCTGCCATTTTCTGTGCAGTAGTTGCTGTGTACATTTTATAAACTGCACAAAAGTGCCTTTACCCTCTGCCATCCTGCCTAGATGTCCTCATCACCTACAGATCAATTGACCGATCAGTGTCAGAGCTGAGGAGAGAGAAGGGAGGAGACGGGGAACTAAACAAAGACATTTTGTGGAAGGCAGTACAGGAGTCAAGGCTGCGTGAAATCAGTGTGAAGGGGAGGGATGGAGGAAAGCCATTGATCCGCAGTCACAGTCAAGTGGCTTTCATGTTAGCAGATGTCAGGTGTCAGCTATTGGCCAAGCCTGAAAGATGAGACTGTGTTCCACCGTAATGGAACAGCATCGATTTAAGAGTGTTTGTGCATCCAGCAGGAGGACAGAGGGCCATTGATTCATGGCCACCATGACAGAGGTGGTTTAAAGTGCCTTCTGTTCACGCCTTAGCCTATAATTAAGCAGCACATCTTCACATGATGCACGGCATAAAGTGGCATTGATTGTTAAAACTGTAAAAATAAATATTTTTTTAGTCTTGGAGATGCACTGATTTATTTGTTTCTGGCTCGTTTTCTATGAGGGTTTAGGGACACCTGCTGGTAGTAGAGTGTACTACAGTGGCACAGCCAGACCTGTACTCAAAAGAGACTTTTTTTTCTATAAAATCAGGGCAATTGGTGCCAACCCCTTGTACTGTGACTGTCACCTTCGCTGGCTCTCTGATTGGGTGAAGACTGGATACAAAGAGCCTGGAATTGCTCGATGTGCTGGCCCACAGGGCATGGAGGGCAAACTGCTACTCACCACACCTGCAAAGAAATTTGAATGCACAGGTTGGTTCTTGCCTTGGACACAGGACTGAATCATCAGCTCTGGTAGCTGCAGCAGAATTAACATGTATTATTGTGGCATTTCTGCAGGTGATGTGGACACTGCAGTGCTGGCTAAATGCAACCCATGTCTGTCTAATCCTTGTCTGAACCATGGCATCTGCCACAGCGACCTGGTGGAGATCTATAGGTGCAGCTGTCCTCCAGGATTCAAGGTAGGAGCAACATAACGCTGACACATACTGAATATCCATTTTCAACAAGTTTAAACTGCATTTTTTTGGGTCAAAAATCAAAGAAAAAAATCTGCTGTCTGTCACAGGGTAAGAACTGTGAGACAGGTCTGAATGCCTGTGTTAGTAACCCATGTGCCAACGGAGGAACCTGCCAAGTCAGCGATGAAGAAGAAGGAGAATACAGGTGAGGAATGTCACCTTTGGAATCAGTTCAGAAAACAATGCATGAAATCTACCTCTCATTTAGAGCGTGACATGATGAAGGTGTGTGTGTGTATTTTGCAGTTGCACCTGTCCACTGGGCTTTGAGGGCCCCACTTGCCAAACCAACGTTGACGACTGTGAAGACAACGACTGCGAGAACGGAGCAACCTGCATCGATGGCATCAACAATTACACTTGTTTTTGTCCCTCCTACTACACAGGTTACTGCAAACAGTTTTATTTAAAGTGGGGGAGTTCTGGTTTAGTATATAACTGTTTGTCTAATGACAAATTATTGAAGGACTTTTGTCTCTGCATGTGCAGGGGATATGTGCGAAGAACTGGAAGATATGTGTGCTCCAGGACGAAACCCCTGCCATCACCAGTCTACCTGCCTCATCACCTCCTCTGGACCCAAGTGAGTGTTTGCTGCCAGATGTTCTGGCTGCAGCAGTAGACGTTAAAGCCTGTGAGGTGGATTTTTGTGTGTTCAAACTGATTTCAGTGGTGTGGTTTTTGCTGTGCAGGTGTGTGTGCTCTCCTGGTTATGTTGGTGATGACTGCAGTGTAGACTACAACGACTGTGAAGAGCATCGCTGTCAGAATGGAGCTCGATGTGTGGATGAGTTAAATGGATATTCCTGCGTCTGTTCTGAGGGATACAGGTGAGATGAGTGAAAGGTTATCACACTTCCTCTTCACAACCCCCCTCCCCCCATCCTTACTTAAGTCATCCCTTACTTTCTGTCCACAGTGGTCAGCTATGTGAAGTTCCACCTTCTCCACTGTCACTGTGTGAGCTTGCTGACTGTCAGAACAACGCCCCCTGTGTGGAGCGAGGTGGACGAGCTCTCTGTCAGTGTCCCCCGGAGTTCGGGGGGCCACGTTGTGAAAAGCTGGTCAGTGTCAACTTCATCGACAGAGACTCATACCTACTGCTGTCTGACCTTAAGAACTGGCCCCAAGCTAACATCACCCTGCAGGTATACATAGTCATTTCTCTGTGCGGACATCACATTTCTGAAACATGAATCAGTTTGTGATCCTAAACAAAATCCTCTATGTGCAGGTGTCCACAGCTGAGGACAATGGCATCTTGTTGTACAATGGAGACAATGATCACATTGCTGTGGAGCTCTTTCAAGGCCATGTTAAGGTCAGCTATGACCCCGGTAGCCAGCCAGGTCATGCCATCTACAGGTACGATGATGTTTAGTGTTGCTGTTGACTGGTTGCTATATTCTCTGTTCAGCGTGGTAATCATGTTATCTGTCCCATCTTCCTATTGCTCCACCAGTACCGAGACTATCAACGATGGTCAGTTTCACACAGTGGAGCTGGTGACCTTCGACCAGATGGTGAACCTGTCTATTGACGGGGGTCTCCCTACCACAATGGACAGCTTTGGGGCGGTGCGGCCCCTCAACGGGGAGGCACCGCTATACGTGGGGGGTAGGGGCCCTCTCCAGAACACACCTCCCTCCTCTGCAGGCACTCTTAACTACTACACTACTGTTCAATCACCACCCCTCCCCCTTCGCTTTGTCACCACCGCAACCAGTCCCACCCCTCAACCATGCAACCCTACAGCCCATCCTTCCTCCACCCACACCATCCCACTTGTCAGTCATGACTGTGTTTGCTAGGGGCCACTAATTAACATGCATAAATATGCACTGACCTCTAAAATGCCACACGCACACATTTGTAATGGAACATATACTACAGCACATTACAGCCCTCATCCCTGTGGGATTGTTTTAAATGGTGTGAAAACTACACCTTCTACTGGCCATATCACGGGAACTAACAGGCACAGTCTTTGTTTTATTTATACTGTGTAACTTAGCCACTCTTGACATTTACAGTCTGGCATTTGAAATGTTAAAATACAACTAAAGAGCATTAAAACATTATATGTTTTTTGCTGTGCAGACCGTTAACTGGACAGACAGACGGTTTTATTCAGGAGTGGCTCAGAAATTGTGCAGTTTGTGTCTTTAGTGTGATGTTCTGTGTTGTGTCGTAGTGTTGTTTATACATGCAGCATCATGGCAGACATTTTATTTTTATTTATTTTGCTGTCCTCTATTTCAAAGATGATGTCTTGGTGTGCTAATGCTGCTCACTGCTGAGACAATCGTGTTTGAAAGCTCCCTCCATTACACTCATACCAGCCCTGTGTTAGCTGTTTGTTTGTGAACCAGCTTGTATGTTTTCACACATATAAATACTTTCTTCCTGTCTCCTTCTCCAGGCATGCCAGTGGATATCCACTCCGGTACTTTCCGTCTCTGGCAGATCCAGAATGGTTCCAGTTTCCACGGCTGCATTCAGAACTTGTACATCAACAACGAGCTCCAGGACTTCACCAAGACCCAGATGAAACCTGGCGTGGTACCAGGCTGCGAGCCCTGCAAGAAGCTTTACTGTGTTCATGGCATCTGCCAACCTGATGGAGTCCAGGGACCAGTATGCCACTGCCAGCCTGGCTGGAGCGGGCCGCATTGTGACCAGCCGGCTCTCAACCCCTGCCAGGGAAGCAAGTATGTATGTTAGCAACCTGTAGATGTGAGACGGATGCTTTTCTATTTTTCCTTCTTTCTTTTTTCTTACTCAGATATGTTTGATTTATATTAAGAACTTCAAAATGTTAAATACAGAAATAATTATTCAGGTTATAGCTGCTTTTATAGAATAAAGTTCAGATTTATAAAAAAAAAACTAGAAAATACCTAAAATAAGCATCATGTGTATATGTCATTGACTTAGACTTTACTAATTAATGCATTTATTCACAAATTGCAAAAGGTAATTATGTGGATATATTAAACATTCTCATATTAAAAGATTAAATTGTGCTTTAACATTGTTATTTTGTCCTCAAAATAACCTTCTTTTTCTAAGATTTGATGAATAAAACCAGAAATGTGCATTTAAATGTTAGTTTAAGGGTCACATGAGGCGTAATCTGATCCCCACAGGGCTGGACTGTTAAAATAACAGCCTACATAATGAAAACTCCACATCTCTCATAGTTTTAGTACAAATAAGGACAATCACAATATAGTGATGTTTACAATGAAATACTTAGAAAATATTATGAACAACCTAAAATTTCTGGATAAAAATAAATGAAGAAAATTAATATTAAATGTATGTTGAATGAATATTTCTCTGCAGTTACACATTTATATAATTTTATTTATTTACTTATTTTATTCTAGTTAAAATTAATTAAAATTATTTTTCATTTAATTCTTTAGAAGTTTTTAATCCAAAATAAGATTTTTTCCATTTTTTTTATTTTATTATTTTATGTACATATTTAAACAAGAAGGTATTTTTTAAATACACATGTGTACATTTCTACATGTGTGTAGTATTCCTCACCACCAAACTGAAAGATTAAAAACAAGAGAGAGAACAAGTTATTCTCTATGTTTACTTTCTCATGTACCCTCTGCAGCCGTTTATGTGACTGAAGTGTCTTTAACTAGGTGTGTTCATGGAAAGTGCATCCCTTTGGACCCTGAGTCATACCGCTGTCAGTGTGAGGAAGGTTACCGTGGTGCCCTGTGTAACCAACAAGGGGAACTGTTTAACCCCTGCCGTCGCCTATCTTGCAAACATGGCCGCTGCCAGATCTCAGACACAGGAGATGCATACTGTCACTGTGAAAGTGGCTACACTGGGGAGCTCTGTGATGCAGGTTGGTTTGTGCTGGAAAACTATAGAGACATACTTTAAAACAACAGTAAAATTGTTCATTAAATTAATGTTTTCTATCTTTTTTTAGAGTCTGAGTGTCGAGGGGAGCCCATGCGAGACTTCTACCAGGTGCAGCGAGGGTACGCCATCTGCCAGACAACGCGCATGGTCTCCTGGGTGGAGTGCAACGGGGCATGCGAAGCAGGGGGCTGCTGTGCCAGCCAGCGGATGAAACGTCGGAAATACACCTTTGAATGTAGCGATGGAACTTCCTTCAGCGAGGAGGTGGAAAAGACCATCAAGTGTGGCTGCGTGGGCTGCATTTAGCACCACTCACTCACATTTCCTGCTGCCACAGAGCAGAAGGTGGAAAAGCAAGGAAGGAAAGAAGGAAGAGAAGACTGCAGGAAAGTGGAAGAGGGAAAGCAAGAAAGAGAAATTATACAGAATATATATAAAACCTCTATCTATATATTATGGACAACAATGTTTGTAAAATAGGACATTTCCTCCCCGTCAGAGGGTGTGTCACCTACAGTAAAACAGAGAAACCAACATCATGAGCAACAACGTAGAAGTGACAACAACAAAACCATTGTGTCTGCAGCATTGTTCCAAAGGGGTCCAGAGATTTAATAAGTGTTGCATTCAGAGTGAAGCATCCTTCCAGCTCAAATTATCCCAATGTGAATTCCATATCCATTTGTGAGGCCTCTGATGGCTCAGCCACCATATTCTATCTTTACTTCATGGAGGCAGTGGGAACAGTGGGGTCCACTCTGGCTTAGAATGACACAGAGAGCCAAGATAGGTGGGATGAACGGAGGGCTGGATTGTTTGACATGGCAAGGCTATCTTAAGTTGAGCTTGGCTGGGTTACCTGGACTGAGCTGGGTTGAGCACAGAATGGTCCTCAGATTGCTGTAGCAGTTTCTCCGCCACAGGATACAGTCGTCCACCTATACATGCGCATATAGACGTGAACAGAAGGAAAGAGGATGTAGGGTAATCGAGTGGCACATAATCCGGTGCAGATTCCATGACTTTGAGGCGAGGTGGTCTGGTGTCATGGTTTTTTTCTTTTGTTTGTTTTTGCTGTGAGTGACCGTAACATAGAAACTCCCTGCAAATAGAGACTGCACCGACCAGCAGCACTGAAACAAGTCATACACCTCTGTGAAGTACATGATCACACATGCACGGCACACACACAGCACGGCTTGGGAAAGGCTTGTGATGCGTGGTGTTGTGCTTTGTTTAGCAGGTAGTGGCTTCAGGGTGAGGATGGTTTCCAGAATCCCGCCTCCTTTGAGCAGGCTGATTACCCATGCTCCCATACATGCCTGCAGCACTAAACTTGTGCAAACTGTTGCGGAGCAAAGTTTGCCGACAGAAATGTTGAGCATCTTCACATCATTATAAATGTTATTACAGAACAAAACATTCAGAATCATCTTCTGTTTTATTGTCCTAATTTCTTATAATGATTTTATTTTGTTATATTTTTCTCATGTTGTAATCTTTACTCCCTTAGCTCCCCCAGGCAACCCCCACAACCCCTTTATATAGAAATGCCTAACAGATTCTAATATATATACATATAAATATATATATTTGTATTTCGTTTTGGTATAGTATTTTTCTATGTTAAAGAGTAAGTCTGTTTCTGAAAGTGTTGAGACGGGTGGAAGAGCATTCAGTTGGTGTTTTATTTCTTAATCTCACCTTCTTCAATAAGGTATTATTTACATTAATTGGCCAAAAATGCAGCAGTGGGTTGGCCGTGTTGTATAGGAGCCAGTATTGATTTAGTGGTTTGTTTAATATTGTATATGTTGTCTTCCATGTGAATATTACATCTAATTCATGAGAGTCTGTGCTTGTTTTTTATTTATTTTATCTAAAGGCATTTTCCTGTCGAGTGAAAAAGCAGATTTTTTTTTCTGTATCAAAGGTATTCAAAAGGGAAGGGGGGGTAAATTACTCAGTGAAAATAGCCAAAAAAATCTACTAAATAGCGAGTTATGACAGTATTTATCCTCCTATGTGGCGCAAACATTCCTCATTTGCTGCAGGAACTGAGAGTTTAGGGATTGGTCCCCCGTCCATCCACCTTAACCCCCTCCTCTTCCATTTTTTCTCCTCATTAACCCTGTCAAAGTTTTGGATTGTTTTCGTGTTACTTTGAAGCAGTGCGTTGCATTGCTAAAATTTCAACCTGAGAGATGTTCGCCATAGAATAAAGGTGTATTTTTAATTTAGTCAAGCTCAACTGATCATAAGCTGCTGTCAAGCCAGAAGAAAAGGGATGAAGTTGCCTTTGTGGACACTGATCATGTTACGTGGATCATCCTTAGATTTCTTTTGAATGGGCAACTGTGTGAAGCATGACATGGCGACTACTGACAGATAATAACAAGAAACGTCTGGACATTTTCATTGTCTGTCAGTTCTGACCTGTTACCGACCTACACACAACAAAGGAGGGAAAAAACGGTGCCAATTACAGTGAACAGTCATACCTGAATGTAAAAATGTGTATAGATAAATATGACATATGCTTATTCATGAAGTGGTAACTTTTAGCTGTTATTTAGTTTCCAATGTAAGATATAGAAGTCACATCCTGTTGAAAACGTGACAGCCCATCAGGATGGAGTACAACATTGTTTTGAGATTGTGTCTCTCTAAATGTGTCATGGTGGTGTGAAAGGCTGCAGACCCGGATATTGGCTCAGCATCACATCACACAGCTCCTGTTTATATTGCTACCCATCTTTGTTATACATGCTGTTGATGTGATGCCACTGGTGTACAAGAACATTACAGAAGATCTCATAAAGGATACTGATGAACAAGCTCTGTCATGCTTAGGCTGTGTGCCTCATAGGGGTGCACATTTATCTTTTCATGGCTCCTTTCTTTCTTCTGCACTGATCTGTACTAGACTGGTGCATTCAACTTCCCAGTAGACATCTTAGTGGTGCTTGTGCTATATTGAGATGTAATCTGGTCATATATCCAGAAACACAGACTTTCCATCCTATGAACTATATACATAAATGTTATTGTGAACAACACAATGTCTCTGTTGTATTAAGATGGTGCAAAAACTTAAGAGATATCCCTGATAGGGTTCTGTCTGTTTGCTTTTATGTTGCAGGACTGATGGTGGGATTGAACTCAATTATGCTGAATGTATGTAGTGCCACCGACAAAATGTTTACCAAACCTCCACTCTTTTCATTAATTAAACTTAAAATGTGTGTGCTTTTAGGAATGTGGTTCTTTTCTTTGCATGCAAAGGTGGACTCCCTCAGATACATTGCATATTACGTTCACTGAAACATTTGTTATGGTTGTATATTAAATGTGGATTTTTAGGTGCAGTCCCCTCTATTTGAGGTAATTCACATTCACATGGAGAAAAGAGCACTTCTGTGTGCAGAGTACTATATTTATTATTTTTAACCCCTTTCTTTGGCTGTCAGTGAAGCAGAGTGAGAGTAAACTACTTGTAACTGGGTGTAGACTTAGTCCACATAGATGCAACATAGATGCATATCTTGAGGACACACTACGATGATGTGCTATTACTGTATCTGTGTATTTAATGTGCTGTGGAGGTGATACACATCATGCTGGACATAGCTGATTCAAACAGTAGTTTTAACTTCTTTCATCATGAAATCAGTCACTCCTTTAAGAGCAACTGCTTACAGCTGACTTTATGGTGCTAGGCTTTCTTCCATGACGTCCAGGGCAGATTTTCTTCCACGTTATTTCTCATGTGCAGTTTTCTGAAGACTTATCCATTTTATATGCTGAATGCTTCCACAAACTCCACCTTTATCTTGGAGTAATGATCAGAGAGAGTTGTTCCAGCATGAAAAAGGAATAATGGTCTCATCAAGAATGCAGAAAAGATACTGGTCATCCATGTTGGAACACTTTGTTCTTTTCATTTACAGAGCGAAGGCTCAGCCCATGATCTGTTCATTACAGCTTTAATTCTCCCATTCAGTTGAACTGGAAACATCTTAATTTTTATCAATGTGGGTGAATCATCTTCATTACGAGACATCGTGTTAACAGATTGGTCATTTTGCACTCTGCAGGAACTGGGGTGTTGGAGCTCCCACTGTGGAACCAATCTGCCCCACAGTGGGAGCTTCCTGTGGTGCATCTGAACCGTATGGCAGTTTCATGTCATATGAAACACCAGCTATGGATACACGAAGGCATTTCCAAGCATCTACTATGAAGTAAATCATCCTATAAGGTACTGTACATGGGCATGAGTGCCAAAAAGACTTTAAAAGAAGCTCAAAGTTGAAAGGTAACTTGAAACTGTTCCACTCCACACGATGATCGTCACATTGTGGGAAGCTTCTCTCAACTTTAATAAAGTTGAGACTTTTACTTCGTGTGTTGTGCACAAACTGTTTGTGACACTTAGGTTCTTATTTTCCAAACTTTGTCTAAATAATGTATTTTAAAAAGTAAGATAAAACAAATGTATAAATAAGTCAAGAAACACCATAAAATTCAAACATCTTTATATCAAGTCCAGCAAAAATACAAAGTTTTTAACATAAAGACGTATTATTCTTGGGATTACCACAAATAAAGCAGGTATTTCTTTCTAATATACAAAAATCAAAATCTTTAAATAGCAACTGCAAAGAATAAACATGTTCAAGTCGGATATTTGGTGGGTTGTTTAGATGAGCTAAATTCATTAGCCTACATGGACTTCTTAAATAACAATAAAAACATTGTGGACTTGTTTTGCATTTACAGATTATTTCACTTCTTAAAAGGAAGAAACTGAATAAAAAGAAATATTTAACACTGTGCTAAAAGGTGTTTTTTCTTTCTTTGACAATACACTCATGTAAGTTTCTACTGTGGAAATAAACAAACTTCACATTATGAGAACTTGACCCAACAATCAGTGACAATAAAATAACATAAAAATTGCAACACAAATGATCAGAACCAGCTTGTGAAATATGTCTGACAGAATTATCACTCTTCAATGCACCGCTGGCACTCAGGCGGCCTGAAAGTTCATTCAGATCAGACCTCTCCGAATGTGCAGTGAGTCTTAAAAGGAGCTGGTGAATAAATATAGCGCTGGGTTTTTCGCCTGCATTGTAGGAGTTATGGAAATGTTCTCCACATGCAGTAGCAGGTAAAACACTCAAAGATAACAAAAAGTGAAGAGAAACAGTAATGAAAACTAATCAAAGACAAAAATAATGCATAACTTGCCATTACACAGACGGAGTACTCCTATTTGTTTTAATATCTTGGACCTCAACATCCAATACAGCTATAATAAGAGCAATTCTATGTTAATGCTTAGGGGGGGGGCATAAAAGATGCTGCAGAGTGGGACAAAAACCTGAATGCTGTGGCGTACATCAGAATCTGCTGATGAAGCAAGAGGCTTGCACCCTGTGGAACGGAAAGAGTTAGCGATTGCTTCTTAAGACGAACGAATGTCGACTGCCTCACCAGGAGGAGGAGGAGGAGGAGGAGGAGGGTTTCACGTTTAGCAACACATCAGTTTACATTACATTTCGTAAATAAGGCACCTTGTCACAACGGTCACATATTCACAATGTTGTGATTGGAAGACAGGCTGGAGATACAAGTTGCCAAATTGTTGTGTAAAATTTCCTTCAAAGCTGCTTTCTTTGTCTCTCGCCAGCTCTCTGAATAGTAATGCAATAAGAGTACATGCTAAAACAATATCTATATACAAAAGGGGAAACTAAAGGGAACAAAGGATGGTAAATTAATTTAATTCCCCTTAATAACAGCATCTAAGCTTTATCGTTGTTATCCCGTCTTCTAAAATGAGGTTTGACTGGCTATTGTTATCTCCAGCCATGCCGTAGAGCACTGAAACATAAAGCAACTGGGCATCACACAGGTCTGTAGCCTCTGATCAAAGAACAATGGTTTGGAAAATATGCAATCACATTTTGCATTTTTACTCCAAAGCTTTAAAAAAGTTTAAACTAATTTCCATATCTGCTCCTGAACTTTTCCCCCTCTACTGAACAGAAAAGACTCAGAAGAGTTTGGTTAGAATACAACACAGATGCATTTGGTCCGAAGTATATTCCAAATAAAATGAAAAATCCAAAACATCTTCTACATAAAGAGGGCATCTCTCAAAGGTTGATTTTATTTTGTCCTGGTGCGCTTAGCCGGTGTCTCTAAAAGCTCCTGAGCTCTCCGGGTAGCTGCTTTTGTTGCACTGCGTGGCAGCGAGGTTGTCTGATGTCTCTTTGACACCCCACTTCTTGTCAGCGTTGGTTCATCTGCCTTCCTGACCGCTTTAGGAGACGCAGTGGGCTTTGTTGCCCTTTTTGAAGTACTACTGGAGCTCCCAGCCAAAGAGGTCCCAGCCTCCATTTTTCTCTGGGATCTCGTCAGTACCTGGTCGGTTGGGACTGGACCCTTGACCTCCACGCTCTGCTGTGAAGTTTCAGTTGCATCCTCGCTACCTTTAACTTCCGTATCTGTGCTTTGTGAGGGCCCCTTTGTTTGGATTAATGCCACATTCTGCTTCATCACTGTACATTTTTCCACGTCTACTTTGTCAGCTTCTTTTTCTTTTTTGTTATTGACCTTGTTTTTCGGTGCATCTAGAGGACTGTGTTCAGACATTTTAGGGGATCCAAGTCGTTGAGAACATCTCTTTGGCAGCTCTTTTTTAGGAGTTTCTCTTGAAAGTTTACTACTGCCCTGAGGCTTAACGGTTCTCTCTTGAACATAATGCTTTTTTGTTGTTTTTGCAGCAAATATTTTCCTTTTCTGCAGTTTTGCTGCCGACTCTTTTATCTGTTTACTAACGGCTACGGCTGATTTCCGTCCTTTTAGCGGGGGTTTTAATTTGGACTTGGCAGCAGACTTGGCCGCCAGAGGTTTTTTAATTTCTTTGTTTTTTAACATTTTTGAAGCCCCCTTAAGTCTAACGTTGGTTTGCTGAACCTGCATCTTCTCTCTGATGTTGGAGTACTTTCTCAGGATTCTTGCACTTGCTGGATTCTTTGATTTTCCAGAGGATTTCTGTGATTCACCTGTTTGCGCAGAGGCTTTAGCGGAGGAGTACGATTTAGTCACAGTCTGAGTATTACTAGGAACTTCTGCTTTCTCCTTTCCTTTTGCTGGGTTTGGCTCCTGCTCCAGCACCTTAGCGATCAGTTTCTGACTCTTGGGATTGCTCTTTACAGGAGAAGCAATTGCAAACTTTTTCAGATGTTTCTTTAAGCGCTCTGCCTGTAGACTTGGAAACACTCCCTGTGAGGTCCCCGATGCATTTGATGAGCTGTGGAAGCAGAGCTGAGTTTCTGATGGAAGACGTGTATTTACCTTCTTGACAATAACAAGGGATTTTGTTTCTGTAGATTCTAGAAACCAGCGACAAATGCTGCTGAGATTAAAACCTTTCATGAAAAGCATTTGGACTGGTGAGTATTTCTGCTGCTCTGAAGACTTTGGTTTCCGTGCCCTGCGCTTACTCTTCCATATAGCTGCCTGTCTGTCTGATTTGTTTTTGTATTTTGCTGCTGGCTGACCTTCTTTATCCATTTGCACCCAACCTTTCTGCATTTTATCGAACTTGATATTCATGTTTGTAATTAGGTGCTTGCCCTCTTCTCCAGTCAAAGTCTTAAAGAATTTGTTGGGCATTTGTTTTGGGGGCTCGTGTCTTGGGGCAACGACAGATACATGTGAGCTTTGGGGCACAGATGTAACAGACACTGAAGGGGGCTTCACCTGAACTTTTGTTGTTCTGTCTGGCATTATCCTAACAGGAGAAGTCAGATCATTTTGTCTGGCAGTCTCTGTAACGGTACTGGCAGACAGTGCACCTGATCTTTGTGATCTCAAAGCCAGTTTCTTGCTGAATCCTGGTGACTGGGTAACAGACTGGTGGGGCAGGTCGGCCCTACTTGTCTCACTTCTTAATGGCATTCTTGTGGGTCTGTCTGGTGTAGAGGAAATGCTATCAGCTTGACTTGCAGGTTTGTCCTCTAAAGATGCTACATTTTTCTTCTGGATCAAAACATCACTTGCCTCACTATCCTTTTGAGAAACCCGCTTACTCCTTAACGGCATTGGCTGTATTTGAATTTCAGTCTTTATCGGAGTTAGATTTTCAGGATTTGATACCTCACCAGTAGTGAGTTTATGTTTCTCACTTGTATTGTTGCCTGAAACAACTTTGGCAGATCCTAATACCTTTTGTTTGGTCTCCGATTCGCTTTCTTGTTCATTCTTTGGCATATCTTTAGATGTTGCCTCTATTGGCCGTGTATTTCTAGTGTCTGATTCCACAGTTTCCGGGGCTGTGCTCTGTTTGGACTTTTCACACTCTGGGGGATCGCGTGACTTGATTAGAAGTGGATAAGGAAGCAGAGTAGGAATCTGCTCTGCAGATGGAAGAATAAGGATAGAGGGGTCAGGGGACGAAATGGAAGTGAAGACACTGGAAACAGGAAACGATGCTGGAGTTCCCAATGTCTTTTGAGTGGTTGATCTGAGCTGCCGCTTAAACTCAGGGTTCTGAGAGTGACCAGAAGCCTGATCAGAGAGTACAGACGAACTTTCTTGATCTTTCATGACACTTTTTTGTTTGGGAGTTTGTTTAGTCCTTAAAGGAAATTTATTTCCTGGGCTTGATGGTGTGTCAGAGGATGGTTCCATCTTCTGATTCTCAGTAGTCTCCAACAATTTTACAGGTTTATGTGTTTCAGATGGACTTTTCTCTGTGTTTTTATTTGCAACATATGAATCAATACTAGAATCTACCAAAGTTTTTTCAGGTGTATTCTGACTGGATTTTACTGGCGTTTCATTGGGTGATGTGGGGTTGCTACCTGCTCTGTGGCGCAGATTTCTATCTGAGGCTGATACAGGTTTGCCATTAACATAACCTACTATCTCCAATTCTGCTTGGCCTGATCTCTTTGGTAGTAAAGGTTTGGTACCTTTTTTTCTACACAAGGCTGGTAACTTCCTGGAGGGTACATCAACTGACTTAGAGGCCAGATCCCGCTCTTTATTTTCAGTCTCTAAAGGCTCAACATGGTTGGTTGTTTCATGCGTTATAATGTCTCTCTCTTTCACAAACGGCTCCTCTGCTGAACCTGGGGCACACATCACTTCAATGTTGGAGTTTATCTGCATTTCTGGCTGAAGTTCCTGAGGTTTTTTATCTTGCATTTTCTCCCCGTTATCTTCCTCCTTCTCTTCCTCAATTTGACTGGCTGTTTGAGAGCTGCTGGTCTGCTGATCAACAGGCACTTTATCTAATGAAAGCTGGGGCACAGTTTCTTCTGTGGAAGTAGCCACTGATGGCTCCGATTCCATTTCTGCTCCTGCATTTGTTTGTTCTCTTCTGTTATGATTGACTTCTTGAGATTCTGGTTCGTTCTCTTTTAATGCTTCAATTGTAGGCTCATCAACAGCATCTTCACTTTCGCTTGTCACCTCGGATTCAGCCGTTGCCTTTTGTTCTAAATCTGTACACAAAACAGCTTCTTGGGTCTCTGCGGGACACCTTAATGAAGACGGCAAACCTGACTGCTCCTTATTTTGACACTGATCTGTCTGACTTGTTTCGACTACAACATTTACTTTACTAGCAGCAACTTCTACAACATCTCCTGTTCCTGGAATTAAACTTTCATCCGACTCTTCTGTGGACATTTGTGGATTTATTTCCTCCCCGCATGCTCCAGCAAAAGGCATATCTACAGGGGGTACACCTTCTGGCTTTGAAAGGATTTGTTTTGGAGTGATCAGTGTGATCAGCTCTGGCATTGGATTAGGACAGTTGCCCCTCCCAGCCAATGTGCGGACAGTTTTTAATTCCCAGATTTCATCTGAATACATGTGCCCTCTGGTGCTTTTCCTGGCATTGCGACGTGGGAGCACGCTGCGTCGCTGCGCCTTAAAACATTCCGTTATCGGTTTGTCAATAAAAACAATATCACAGCGACCAAGATCAGGGTCAACCATCTGCCTGCAAGCAGAGTCCCTCATCCTGTGTTCAGGGGACCTTCTGATGGTCTTCCTCGCAGTCCGTGCAGAGTCAGAAGGAATGGTAATGTGAACGGGAAACACTTTTGCTGATGCATCTTTGGCATGCCCAACAGTCTCCCTTTGCCTAGCTTGATTGGGGGGACTCACATGACTGTATCTTTTTATAGATGAGCTGAGCCTGGCACTATGAGTCTCTGCTTTGTTGTATGAATGCAAATTGCCCTGTTTGTCCTCCAAAGTGTCAGCTTGAGAAGAAAAAGTTGTATCGAGCACACATGACAGCTTCTTACCAGTAACGCTGTTGGTCATGATTTTCATCTTAAGAGGTACGGGATCATTGTGACGATTGAGCTCTCCATCCATTGGATTAGCAGTGGGAGAGGCTGGAAGTTGGTTACTCCCTGGCCCTGGGCTGCAATGATCCAAACCACTGTCAGATGTTTTCAGGGATAGAGCATTCTCTGGACTCTTCTTAACTGCACAGCGGCTTGTGATAGAATGGGACATTTCTTGGACTTCTGTCTTGGAGGTGGTCTGATTTGGAGCGTTTAGTTCAGGGCGTAATTTCTCTGCGGCGGTTGTACTGGAGCTTGCAGTTGCACAAGCAGTACCCTGGATGCAGGAGGTGGAGTTAGAGGATTTCCGTGCATTAGAAGATGCATGTGCTTTTACTTCCGACTGCAGAAAACCTATGGCATCTACGATCTGTCTCTGATGGTGGAGACAGAGTTTCGCCATGAACTGCTCCAGTGTGGATGTGGACTGCAGGTCTTTTGTCTTTGTAACACAGAAGTCTGGAGACTCTCTACAGAGACAGAAGAACAAAAACAGTTTACATTGTTGAATGACCTCTTCTCTGCTAAAATTTACAGAATTATTTTACAACGTGTAAAAAATAATTCACAGCTGAAATACAGTGTTTATCATTGCATATTTATTAGAAGAATAACCAGCTTTATAAGTGAATAATTAATTAAATTTAAGTTAATAAACTTGACCAACTACATTATTATAGCTTGTACAATGTGTTTGCACAGGTGTTTTTTGTTTTGTTTTAAATATACAAGTAAAAATAAAAACACATGCACACAACATTTAATTATAGTAGCCCAGTTTGAACGGCAGTAACACTTGAAATACATTGGGTTTAAATTTGGCCATGAGTTGTGCAATAAGGGGCATTTGGACAAAAGTGCTCACTAACTTAAGCCAATTAACAAAAAGACATGAAAATGACCACAAACATTTCTGTATCGTTGTATCGCACAGTGACTCTGCCGCAAAATTATCTAATACTTTTGGAGCATTTATAAAACCATAATGTGTCCCAAAAAAGCTACATTATGACTATGTAAGAATTATTTTCTCTTGAATAGTTTGCCCCCTGTTTTTAAACAGGAAAGTAAATGGGCAAAGAGAACTGGAGCAACATAACTTAGATTAGATAACCTGTAGTGTTGACAGAAATGAGAAGTTGGAGGCTATTTTTGTTTAAACAACATACAATTAAAACAATACTTCATCTATATACATATTTCACTAACACTACAGTATTATATACGAACCACTGTAAAGCTGAAAGGTGTAGTTTCTTCCCCCTCTTTTAGAGCTACAGTACAAACAGATTACTTTGTGTCTGGTCTGCAACGTCGCCTCTGCTTTATGTTGAGTCTCAGCTATACTCAAATGTAAAACTGAATATTTTTTTCTTTTTAAACTCTTCAAAAAATTGATTCTCATATATACAACACAATAATTATCAATAAATAAAACTTGATTTGGAAAATAGTTTCACAAAAGATAAAAATACCTCAACAGTGTTTTCAGCTGTTTTGCTGAAATACAAAAATGCAGCTTTTTGATGTTACATTAAGCAATTCGTTGTTTTTTTTTATGCATTTGATGCTGTTAGAGGCACTGACTTGAAATAAATGTGTTAAAATAAATACCCACTGGTCAACATCTTACCTGCATGTAGGTTATATTGACATTCATCATGTAACAATATAAAACTAATAAAATGGTAAAAACACAGATTGACTTAAGAGCCCCCCCCCCATTTTTTTTCTTTAAGCTCTAAACACAAAATCATTTTTACAACATGCCAAAATATTGCAAGTGTAAGTTTTAGAGATCTAAAAATAAATTTCAGAGGTTAAAAAAATATGATTTTTGCAACTAGAAGCTAACAGTTTTTTCTTTGCTAAGCTTATCTTCACATCCCTGCTGGCTAGGTCTAAGGAGTAAAGTGGAGCACCTGAATAACAGTGAATAAGTGATGTTTCATCCCTGAGGGTTTCATTTAGCATTTCTGTGAGGAACTGTCAAAGTTCATGCCTTTTTCTTCCAGTGAAATGACATTACCCATCTAACAAACACAAGCAAACCAAATTACAGCCTTTAAAAGCATACACAAGCAGATATCTTAAAAACGCTGAAGTAATATACATTAGGGAAGTAATTCTAGAAATTACAAACAATTAAACAGATGCTTTTTATCATACATCTTTAGTTAAACATTATTCAGACTTCAAACTGGTTTAGTAGCATTTCAGTGAATATATTTAATGCACTGATGACATAACATGCAAATGCATATTGCATTTACACGTCTGTTCACAATTAAAACATCCTCAAAGATAAAATCTACAATGTAAAACAAACATCCCAATGACATCTTATGTTTTCCAATCATGCTAAATATGCTGCCATTCCTTTATATACTGTAAATGTGAAACCAGATAAAGAAGCTGTACATATGTTCATGTTCAGGAATACTATTGTCATATTATCTGAAATTGCAACTAGACTTTGGTCCTTATGTATATCCCGAACAGAACATTCGTAATTTGTGTAAAAACTTCCTTTAATCTTTCCATCTATCAAGAAAAACATTTTCATATATTTTTAAAACACCACACACTTGTGTATTTAGATTCCTTGTAGTTATATTTTATGTAGTTAAATGTTCTTAATAAAAATGCTATTAAAAAGTTGTTTATGTTTGTGACTACTTATCAAAAAGAAATATAATCATCACTTCATTAATAGACTTTGTTTTAAAAAAAAAAGAAAGAGGGAAAAAATGCATGAGCAAAACATCTTATCAGATCATGGTTTTTAGAAACTAGGGAGGTCAAACTATCCCTTTAGGAACAATATTGCGCCTAAAAAGAAGGAAACCATTAAAATGCTTTTGTGTCCATAAAAAGACTGTGCCCCTAAACTCCTTTAATCCCTACTCCAATGAGATGAAGATAGATCACAGTTGTAATATTTACAGATGATGCGACACACACACACACACACACGTATATATACACATATATATATACTAACACATATTAGATATATATATATATATAAATAAAGTTGTGTTGTGTGCGTGATGAAATGCTACATTAAAACAGATTTTGATATGGAATTTTCTACATGAGGTAGTCAGCCTTTAAAACTGCTACAATAGAAAGAAAAAACACGATCTTCGAGTCATGCTGGATGATTGTCATGCTATTAATGTTATTGAATAACAGACTATAAAAAGGTAAGTGATTAGATTTGGCCCGTTATAATATAGGACAATGAAACAACATACCCAAATTCAGTCATTCAACAAATTTTTAAAAAGTAACTAAAACGTATGAACAGATAAAACTAAAAAAGAGGAAAAAAAAAACCTTAGAGTAAGAATTGCCAGTAGTCCTAAAGGTTAGTTGGCAAACTGCCTTTCACCTGTTGCTGTGCTAGTAGTATTATATAAAAGTGTGCGAGTTCCTGAACGTTTAACATCTGAGTTCTAACTTAATTTCCTTTAATCTGAAGAAAAGCAAAGGACTGTAAATATAACAGTGAATTAACTACTTGTGATAATATGAGAAAATGCCAACCTTAAAAAGTAAAAGTAAGCAAGCACTGCTAAAAACTCCATAGCATGAATTGCTAGAACTGTGGCAACCTGACAAGAGGATAATGGGCTATGGCCCATTTTCTGGAGCATCCTGAGGTAAAAGTGACAACCCACCAAAAGTTGTCCTGTCCGAGGCCGAGTCAAAACCAGGCAAAAATTCAATGAAAATGACAATAACAGGCCCTCTGTAAAGAAGTTTCATTTTTAATCCTTTCTATTTGAAAACATTATAACATAACCTTAAGATATTATTTTAGTAGAGAATATCAACCTGAAGTTGGTTGAAGTAATTTCAACTAGAATAACTTGCTTAATTCATAAACTTCTTAATGTTTTTAATAAACTAATCCAGGGGCAAACACCAGATGTAGGTGCTGAGGTAGGTGAGTAGGTGCTTTTTGTGCATGACTAAGCAGAAAAGATAAAATTAGCCTTTTTTAAAATTATTATATCAAAAAGTAATACGGAAAGACTTGTGTATTTCTTGGCTATTTGAACAGCAGTAGAAAACTTATATTATGGAGAAAAAGACAATGCAAAGAATACAGAGCTTTAATACAAGACTATTGCTGCTGTCTGTGTGACAGGAGGGGGCAGTGGTTGACAAGAATTACCTGGGTTTAATTCATAACAATGATAACATGGTAAAGTTGGGTGAATGGGTGTCAATCTAACACTAAAACTGTAGAGATCCACGTTACCATCCACCTAAGCAACACAAAACAGGTGACATTTGCTAGTTAATGATAATTTACTAAGAGACAAGGGCTGTTTTATTTGGTAGATATTGTGAAACAGCTTTTTTTTCCTCAGGGCAAAGTTGGGACCTGAAAATGTGAAGAGTCCTTTAGTGCAAACTAATTATAACTAACTTATGACAAACATCTGACATATGGGGAATTAACAGCCTTTGCAAAGGTTTCAGGCTACTTTAATATTTGATTATTTCTTATAAAATGATTAGTTTTATTTTGCAGTGTGAATTGTTATTAAAAGCAGCTTTTGTCAGATTATTCAGTTTACTTTATTCCACTGACAGATGCATTGGAGAAGGATTGATATAAATCCTAAAGATCAGACTTTGGCACTCCTGTTAATATCTAAACTATTTCTTATTTTGTAATTAAAGCCAATTATAATGGATTTAAATTATTTAAAAGTTATTTGTTTATCTTTTGTTTGTTTGTTTGTCCAGTAATACTACAGGCCATAGTAAACTCATTTTCATTGAATTTTTACTGTTGTATGTATTTATTTATTTAACAAGTGAGTGGGTAGAGGAGTGTACCCAGAAAATTCATTATTACTGACTAATGGATGCAAACAAAGAATGAACCTCATAAAAGAGGGCTATGAAACAAATCTATATCACATACAACAAACATGCACATATATTGTAGACCTACATTTATATTTAATGCTTTGCATCTGCATTGATAAAATGCTAATTTTACATTTCTGGTGTTACATCTTAGAGAACACCTGATGTCTAGAGATAAACAAGTCCTAAATCCCAAAGAATTGAAGGCTCAATGCTACTGTTACTAAGGTAGACATCTGAGAAAAGGTGCAGCACACTCATTAGTGAAAGTGTCTCACATGAGGCATTGCTTTAAAAGGATATATCTGTAGCTGAGGTATTGTTATGTTTGGACAAAAATGTCTAATCTCCGTAACATGAACTGCATCTTAAATTAAACCGTAGGTAAACAACCAAAGAAAAAAAAGAAAAGTGTTTTGCTGTTCCAACTAGAATACCACACTCAGAAATAAATATGCTATATAGAGTTCAGACTTAATAAATACTTTAGTGTTTGGGCAAATTGTTGTATCTACCGTCAACTTCAGTCATAAAAGTGCAATTGCAAAAGCTGCTGTCACTCACTCTGCAGTGCCAGCACTTAAATGTATGACCAGTACTGAAAGATAACACACAGGGGCGCCACACACTAAGCTTCAACATAGTGCTATGGATAAATAAAATAATTAAAGATGGCATTTCTCTTTTCTAAGCATAATAGTCTAAAATAATCTGTAATAAAATAATAAAATTCTGTGGTGTATTGTAGATGATTAACAGCAGGCATGCCTTCCAGGCACAATGTGTACAGTAGAGAGAGACACTTGAATGTTTAAATATAGAAATGAATATATCATTCTACAAAAGCAGGATTCAAAGTAAATAAATTACTAATAAATACAAGTACTGAGGTTTTGAGGAAAACAAAGTCATCTAAAAAAATTGCATCACTGTGAGTAGGTTACAGATCACTCTTCATCACTCTTTGGATAAAAGTCTTCAATCAGGGAAATCAGTCCCATTCTCATCCGATGCATTCTCTCTTTTCTCAGAGACTGTGCTCTGGGAAGTTGGGAGCTCTTTTCCATCAGGGGACTGTGAAACACCCTGTTCCTCCACTTGATTTATCAGTTTCATTTTCTTTTTAGGAGGATGTTTCAAGGTTCCCAGACGTTCTTTAACCTTGTATTCCAGGGTGCTGTGTGGAATTCCATAGATTGCTTGAGCTTTTGACACGCTCATTTTCCCACCCATAACAACCACAATGGCCTCTTCAAGCAGCTCAGTGTTATATTGCCGATATCGCCCTCGTTTTTTCCTTGGCTGCTTGTTACCTGGGTCCGACTCTGAATCCAAAGACTGATTCACAACCAAAGACTGGCGGTCAGCAGGGAAAGGCCAGTAGTCCTTCTCTGACCCTGAGCTATTAGAACCTATGCTACTCCTTTTCTGGATCTGTCTGGGTAAAAAAGAAAGCTTCTTTCCAAGACCATTCTCACAGAGTGAACCTGAATAGTCTGCGGTTATGGAATCCCAGGATGGATCTGTTCCTGAGGCCAAAACTCGCACCTGAGGAATTTTGAGGTCAAAAGATGATGAACGAGAGAGGGAAAGGCCTTCATCCTCACAGGCCTGATGAATATTTCCTTTTTCAGTTGAAAGGGACTTGGTCAAAAGTCCTGCGGCTTCCAACAACTTGGGTATGTCTTTAAGGTGCTCACGAGCTTCACTGCTGGTTTTGAGTTTGAGTAGGGCCCCAAAATGAGTTTCAGAATTCCAGGAAGATGCATTTCTGAAAAGCTCGTTTGGCCTGGACTGGTGGTTATGGCTGAGAGGTGACTCAGGGCCGTTCTCCTGATCGTCTTCCTCTTTGATGTGCAGCGAATATGCAAGAGACGAGGAAGGCTTATAACTGGCAGAGTGGCCGAAATTCTCCCTCCTCCTCCCATCCTGTAGGCTCCTCTTAAACAGCCCGACTTGTCCGTCCGCTCTCAAGGTTCGCCTGATTGGATGGAAGGAAATTGGGTGTAAGCAGAGCTTGCACAGTGCCCTTTTCTCTAAAAGGAGGATGGGTTGGGGGGGGAGGATGTTGGCCACTCCTTTATTATATGACCTTGCTTTGGTAACATCACTGTCTGTACGAGCAACTGACTGTGTAAATGTGTAAATGTGCATGAGAATTATCAACAAAATAAGGTACCAGTTTGAATTTTTATAATTGAATAAATGCTTATTAACTGGTGACACATATCTAAATATAAAAATGGTAACAAAAATAAAAAAGTAAAAAGAAAGGAGAAAAGAAAGGAAAATTTTAAAAGTAAAGAAAGGGCACTTTTTTTATTTTATTTTTAGAAGTCTTAATATGCCTGTGGCTGAAATGCACAGCCAAGAAGGGGTATTACTTGTCATTGCTGTTGGGGATTATTGCATGTAAATTTTAAGCAGGGCACAATAACTATGCCATAAAAAATGACTAATGCAAATACAGTTGTTGACATTTAGTGTGTGACGTTACCACTCAACAAGCGCAGCAATAAAAGAGTAAGCCAGCAGAGGGTTTTTCTGTTCAGACTATTAAAACTTAGGTCACAAATAAAATCAAATCACTGAAACACATTGTTGACAAAGTGATGAGATCCAAATAATTCAATGTGATTAAAGTTTTTTTTAACTTTCTGTAACATAACCAACAATTGTGTTGTAAAATTTTAGTTTTCTACTGCTTTATTGATCTGCTCTTTCATGGCAATAGTCTTCACGTGAACACATACTGAAGCGGCTAATGAGCCCATGCAGCAAGATCACATTCAAAAACCAGAAGCAAAAAACGAAAAAGATCCTACTGATTCTCAAAGGAGTGGGAGAGGATAATTCAAAGCCACTGCTGTTTAATTAATGGAAATGCATTTTTAATTAAAAAAGGAACATTCAAGTCTTGTTCACTAAAAAGATACAAGGAAGCTTTGCTTTCAAAGAAGAAAGAAAGCAAACTGTAAAATAAATCATATGTACATAAAAAGGACCACAAATGTTTGATTTATTTAAATAAAAAGAATAAAATTAAAAAATGACACCAAAAAATTAAAGTAAAACTGAAATATAGCGATCTGATTTAGATGAAAGATAGTAAATGTTTTTAAACTTGGTGTTATGAAACTGTGGTGTATGGAAATGGATGAAGTCATGCAAAATAAAAACAAAAAACAAAAATCATGACAGGTGAACAACACAAAACATTTTAAAAATCAACTCAAAACTCTCTTTTCTCAATTTACTTAAAATAAGGAACTAAACTTCACAACACATGGGCTACATTAGCTTATTTTGTGACTCACTTCTTTTAAAGACTAAGGAACTGGTAAATATTGATTCTCCCACTATGTTTATAGATTCAAATGGTTTTATTAGTTTTAGGCATCTAAGAATATGTTTATTATTATTATTATTATTATTATTAAGTTTTAGTTTTTGGACTCACCTTGCACTGAGATGCAAGGTACAGTACAGTAAAGCATCATAAGGACAGCAAGTGCTTTGTCACAAAATAATAAACAGAAACCAAAACCAGAGTCAAACTAACAGAATATGTTTGCTCAACACCTGGTTAAAAATCAAACAAATGCTTCCTGCTTAGTCTGGTGGTCATACTGGTGGTCATACTGGTGGTCAAGTGAAATCTCAGACAAGAGATGATAAACTATAAAAGTAGTTCACTTTGAAGAGCAACATAACACAAAGCGCATCCTTTTGGATGAGAGTTTTAAAAGCAGAATTAGCAGATGTAAATATATACATATATATTAAAAAGTTTATAAAATCTGTTTAGCGCAGCCATAATTTTGATGTTCATTATTGTCACATCAACTTCAAACTAAGAACTAGAATCTCAGATTTGGGTGATGCCATTAGCATTAACTTATTTACTTTCTTCTAATTTAATCTCAGTCATCTTCACTCATTAAAAACATTATTTTTAAACTAAAAGAGAAACTTTTCTTACCCTTTTAATGTGGATGCAGCGGGAGAAAGGCAGGGACTATGGACAGTTAGACTGCTTCTGTGGCGATTCTTTTTGATCGATAAGTCAAGAACTCCATCTATCAATAAAGGAAAAAAAAAAACTTTTTTTTATGGTAAATTCAGGTTGAACTATGAGGAGTTATCTACTTCAGTAGTTAATTAACTGCTGTTACACATCTTCTTCACACTACCTTGTTCAAAAGACTCTGCCAGAGGCTTCTTGATAGTGAGGTCAAGGGGAGCATCTTGGTCAGCCATGAGGAGCTTGCTAAGGACGGGGTTCTGGTTGTGTGCTGGTCCAGCCAGGGTCGCAGTAGGGCTGGTAGGAGAAGGAGCAGCCACTGTAGGCAAGGGCGGGGTCGGCAGGCTTTGGTCAGAGTGAGGCAGGGAGTCTGAATGACTGTCCTGAGGGGAGCTGGTTTTTGAGGTATATTCGGCAGCAAACTGACTGATCATTCTCTGAAGAATCTCTCGAGCCACTACTGGAATGTGTGGGTCTGAGAAACTTGGCACATCTGAAAGGGAAAGAAACCAAGACATAACACGTTTAGTGTACAATTCCTTACAAAGTAATCAGAAAAAAACGTTTGTTTTATTATTTATTCTGTATTTATGCAGAAAGCCTCTTGAAACTACAGGCTCTTTTTGTACAGACACATTGCCAAGAAAGCAAGTTATAGCAATCAACACAGTACAGAATAAAACAGTTAAATATAACAATATGTAAACAAATAATATGTTAAGATAAAATACTAGCCAGCAAAACAAATTAACTTTACTCCATTCATTCATTCACCTTTAGTTGAACAAATCCACATTATTTTAAACCTACATTAACACAAATATATTTTTTCTCCATGACTGTCCAAGTTCATTATTGTTATAACAATAGAAAGTATTATTACACTACTAAAGCACCATTATCGACCCATCAAGACTCACCTTTTCTGTTAAGAACAGCATTGAGAAATTCCTCAGCTTGTTTCTCTAGTCTGCTGATAGTGATCTGATCTTTAATCAGAAAATGTTTAGGTGAATCTTCAAGCCCCTCCTTATTTAAGCCAATTAGGTGTTCCTGTAAAAAAGCAAAACTGTTAGATAAGTATCCTTTTATTCACAGAAACAGAATAATACTTTTTTCAGCAATTTAATCAAAGTGAATGAGTAACTATTAATTCTACTATAACATGATGGAACAAAAAACAAAGCTGTTAATGCTTTCTTAGCATACCATCATCTAACCCTTTTTCTCTTAAAACTTTATAAGAAATCTATATGAGATCAGTTTGAAAGCTTAAAATCTACAAAGTTATTCAACCTAATAAGACATGCAATTTTTCCACCTACAACTTCATGGAACAATGGGTAATGTAGGACAGACAGAAAAGAAATCTTACTTTGACTTTGTCTCTTCTTAAACAACAGAATAAACAATTTTCATCAAATGACCAATCAGACACCGCAACAGGCTTTAAGTCTGCAAAAACAAAGAGATAATCACAAATAAATACACACATATTTTGTTTACAGTTTTCCTAAAATGTAAAATTGGTTTCTATTTTTCCTCAGGGGACATTAATGGTTGTACTGTTTCACATCTAAATTTACATCTTTATTTAACATTAAAAAATGTATAACGGAATATTAAAATAATTAAAAATGTTTTACTACACACATACTTTTTTTCTTGTTTTGTATTCATCATTACATGTATCACATAGTGAAGCATCAGATTACACCATTGATAAGCCTCTTTTTTGAAGCCTTCAGTGTGTAGGGGTCATTTTAAAATGTTAAAATACTGTAAATTTAAGTACATTTCACCTATTATGTTTCACCTCAAAATAAAGGAGTAGAAAACAATGAAAGTGTTCTGTTTAACTTGACTTACTCAATCAGAAAAGTATTCAGATCAGCTAAAGTGAATGCTAATAAAAATGTCTACTTTGACTCCCAGCAAACATAATGACAGCACAAATAATGTCTTCTACAACACACGTTTATAAAATCCCACACCATCCAAAATACTAACTTTACAGAAACACAAACCATTTGGTTTTGTGTAGGGAGTCGGACTGAATTGATGGTATCAGATGGTACAATGCAGGAGCATTGTCACACCAAGTATCACAATGAAGAAAATAGTTTGTAATACTTACCCTTAAACAATTTTAGGTCTTCTACCAGCTCTGGACCAATAAGACCTTCGAGAATACTCTCAAAACCTAAAAAGACACATTTAATTATTACATCTTCAACCTGAACATACACGTTTTAAACTCCTATTGTTCATATTTATTCAGGTTTGTTGAAGAGGTCGAAGCACAACAGAAACTTAAAAAGAATCACTGATTAATACAATCATTCAAGGTAATTTGCTTAACTCAGAGTGGTAAAAAGATGTCTGATCCCTTAAAACGTAACATCGCTTAGATTGCATGTGATTATCCCACAGTCATATCCTTGCCTTTCCATTCCAACTCGACAACCACCCTTTGCTTTCCTTAAAACATACATCATCACCCAGCACTTAATACATGCTTTATCCTCTTGTTGCCAAGCAACAAAAGCACCTAAAGAGTTCAATGTGGCTGTATGTTATAACATCAAAAAAGGAACAGCAAGAGTGCCAGGTAATCTTGTGAAAATTTCCTATACCTTTGAGAAAATTAACTCAAACGACCAAATGTTTGCTCCACTGACAGTTACAGCCAAGTAAAATAAAAGTAAAAGACTTAAAAGCAAGCTATACCACATATACAGGCTGAGGAAATATTCCATAGTCTCAGCTGTTTCAATGATAGTATGTTAAGCTGCACAAGACTTTATGCATTAGCACAATATGCAATGTCTGTTTGCTGCCGCAGGGTCAGAATAACCAATCCAAAACCACTACATGAGTTAAATCAAGCACTAAAGAGGTCAAACAGAACATCTGTCTACTGAACTGTGTCTTAAATGAGAGTGCACTATTCCAAATGTGCCACATTTTAAAAAGGCCACATGTAAGGACTTGTACTATTCTGACATATTTAATAAGGCACATGGTTGGTAAAAATCTACATAATTATAGTACACTATACAGATTAAATGTCCTGAAAATTCTAAATATTCAGACCCAAATTAATATTCATATCATAAAGGTAAAGAAGCCAAACTGAATAAGTATCTATCTAAGTAGAAGACATTGTGAATGCCTACTTACACTACATCTTCACAGATGAACAGAGAAAGCAGTGAGAAAATTCTTCCGTTCTTACCATCCACTCTCTGCTCTCTTCCAAACTCACAGTGAATTCAGTAAAAGCTGTCATCTGTTAAAATGCTCCACTCTGCCTCTACAAATTCCCACCCACTTTTCAGCAGCCAAACATAAAATATGGGGGGTGGGGGGGATGTGAGATGAACACATAGCTTTGCCTATAGCTGCAGCATGAGTCTGTTTCTGGGTTACTGCACAGGACTTTAACTGTAGCTATCCAATCCTATTTCTGAAATATTTCAGAAGCACGAGGGGAAAAATGGGTCATCCAGTTTAGTTTGACAGAGCAGTGCCATGACATCAAACTACTCTTCAGGAATTCGGTTTAGGGCATTTCAAAATGTGTCATACTGTAATCCACAACTCTAGGGTCATATTATACTGTCCAGCAAGAAGAGTCTAGAATGGTACAATGACCGATAGAAAGAACCTCTAAACACAATCCTCTTTAGCATCACTCATTTGGGGGACCAGTAACAGAACTCACATAAGCCAGCAGCTTAAAGGCACTGAAGATGAAAAATTAATAGCATGTAAAATGTTCAAGAAACCTCTAAAAAATGAATGAATATTGAGGGAAAAACAATGAGCAGAGTCAAGATGCTAATTAAAAGGAAATAACAACTTAGTGCATCATGTTCCTAACAACTGATTAAATTTATTATTTTTTAAACTATATTTTCCTATTCACAATGAATAGGAATAATTAGAAGAATTTTTGTTCCATTTTTTCTCCATCGAGCCAATTAATTAATTGTTATTCGAGCAGACTGATGAAAAAAAATTTCACAGCCTGGTTAGCTCTTTTTTTTTCTACTGAAAGTTTCCACTGTCTATGTTAATGCTGATAGAGGTGCAACTTTAATCCTTAAAAATTGCTCCAATGTTCAGGAGAAAAACTACAAACTTCAGATCATTCAGTATAAACGAATGCATGAATGAAAAATACTTAATTAATCCCAGAAGGAAATTACTATTTCTATTTTTTAATTAAACTATTTTTAAGCGTGAAATGTAAAACAATTTACAGATGTATGTTTGTGTTCACTGAAACTTTCAACACCCACAGTAACTTACTGTTATTAATTATAAAATAAAAATCTGAATATCCATCTCAGTGCAAAATTACCTGTTTACTTCTTTGTTCTTGCTGTATTATAATCTATGTTAAAATAGATTATAATTAAAAGAAGTCATAATTTGCAGACTATTGTAGCACATAGCAAAGACTTGTTATGACCTAATTGGGTGGCACCTTGAAACTGCAGTGGGCAGGTAACTAATAACTAAACCAGAGAAAGAAAGGAGAAACTAATCTCAATTCTGAAAAGGTTTCTCATAAAAGGTTAAATATACTACAGAGCATGATTCATACATTGTGATTATGGCCTATTGATAAAGTAGGTGTGTACTCATGGAGATTGGTGACTCCAATCTACTTTAGCCTTCTCATGACCTAAATCTCAAAGCCAATCAGACAAAATAATTTGTAGTTAGTGACATCCTTGTCCTTACTATCAGCCCTTAGGAGGAGATACCCTTGGATCTACAATCAGCATTTCTTTCCTAAATCATAGCACTTACCTGTGTTGTGCATTACTTTAAATTAAATGTAATGCACGATGAAACACTAATTGCTGCTTATTTCTGGCAGTATGTAGGTTGACACTGTAGCCAGAGGGTCAATTTTGTTTTATGAGTCTATGCACAAAATCAATGAGCAACTCCCTTGTCATTTTCGGTTGCATTAAAAGTACATGACAGCAGGCACGTTTATTACAATGTGAAGGATTAACACAAAAAAATGAGACAGATATGGAATTCCAAAATGCTCAACTACAGTTTTATATGAATAAGTATATGATTATCATTTTACTGTCAGTGATTGATGTATTGCAAGTCTTTAAGTCAACATTCTATTATATTCATTTATTGAATCGTTTTGATTGCAAACTATTATACCATTTATGGGAACCCAGCCAGTGGGTCAAATTATATTTATGGGATATATA